>VDFB02271358.1:1182768156-1182795340 GCA_007258455.2 Sequoia sempervirens
TAAGAAGATGGAAGCAAAAATAGATGAAACTGAATAGAGTGCACTTGGGGTGTTGAAGAAGACTGGAAATTTATTTTGGAATGTTGTTGATGATTTTTTTCAAGCCTGACAGGACTCATTCACCATCTAGGGCGAATCAGTCCCTGTTCTGGTGAAAACTTCTAGAAACAAGTTTTTGACTGTTCAGAGATGAATTCTGGAAAAATCAAGTTTCAGGCCTACATATGGGACTAATTCTCCATGCCATATGAATCAGTCCTCCTGCAATGATTTGCAAAGTCAAGACTTGATTTTGTAGCTTTAGATCTGCAATTTTGTCTTCCATAGGTGTCTGCTTTAGAAACTTTCAGAATCGGGTTTGAAAATGAATTTTTCTTGATATTTTGACTTGAATGACAATGAGATGACCTGATTAACCTTGAAATTAAATCTTCAATGATTCTTAAGCCTCCAAGAGTCCTAAATCTACAAACAAGACAAGACAAGAAAGAGAGATTGTTGATTGTTAAGGTATGGGGGTTTGCTTTAGTCAAACCCCTTTTAGGTAATTAAACCAAAGTTATGAAATAAAGTAATAAAATATACAACAATGGAAATTTTTACCTTGTCATGATGATTTTATTTTGAAATTATGCAACATAACATGAAGATTCAGCCCTTGAATGCTTTAGAAAGCTAACTTGAAGACTTATAATGAAGAAATCCTAGGTTTCTTGACTTGGATGAGAAAATAGATGATGAATTAATGATGAGAGATGTAAAAATGAGTTTTTGGATGAATATATGAGGATAAAAATACTTATTTACAGACAATTGTTCCTTAGTACGCGATTATACCTCATCACAGGCCGACATGCAGTGAAAACAAACTTTAAATTTCACTTTTTCCTACTCAATGGTCAAAATGGGGACTAGATTGGACTCATTCACCACACATGGAGAATGGGTCCCACCTGGATGGGACTAATTCACCATGCATGGTGAATGGGTCCCACAGGGGCCAATTTGATAGCTAAGAAGCCAAGGAATTAGGAAATAAGGTCTAAAATACCATCTTGTTGGGTATTTGATCAATTTAAGCCTCAAGATGCACAATATGGGTTAATATAGGACAATTATTTGATGATGTAAATGTCAAATAGGGCTTGGGACAACACTAAAATGAGGTCCACATAGCCTATAAGGGCACAAAAACCAATGTGAGTGTGCAAGACACATTACAACACTTGTTTATCATTAAGTTTACATTAAGAATATTCTAGATTGATGTGAGGATGTATTTAAATATATTTTATAATGTTGAAAATTAGGGAGAAATAGTTTAATTAAGTCTATAAAAGTGTGAAAGTCCTTTACAAGACTTTACAACACCTTTACAAGATGTTAATAAAAGCATGTTATTCAATTTATAAGGGCCCAAGACCTAGTGTGGACGCATAAAATGCCTCACAACACTTGAATCAAGGCCTCATTAAGTCAATTTATCATGAATTAATGCCATGTCAAGCAAAGGGTCTATTTTTCTATGACACAGTGCTATCCCGATGCATGGAGGTTGCAGGTAGAAGCTGATGGGAGCAATTTTACTACCCCTCATCTTCTGCATGACTCTAGCTCTCAAAGGGGATAAGCACATTTTGTATCTTCACAACTCCCATTTCCCCAACATTTTTGGCTAGGTGAGTTCCTTGCATTTATTTTCAGTGCCACATTTGTACTACGTTCTAACCAGAAGAAGCTTTGGAATCATGCATTTATTTTTAGTGTCACATTTGTATTACGTTGGATGTGCTAGCAGAACCTTGGAAATTGGAATCAATTTGTAATCCATTGTCATGAGAAATAGCTTGGAATAAATTGTGTCTATGTAAAGTGACTTATGTTATTTATACAAAATAGGAGCTTGCCTACTCTACAACTACTCATCTTTAAAAAAGATATGCAATAATGTGGCATTGTAAATCAGTTGTAATAAAATAAATGGTTGTGTTGTGTTAATATTTGTTATAAATTTATAGTAAAGAGTTATTTTCTGAGTTCAGTGTCTATGAATCTATTCAAATCAATATTTTTTCCTTTAAGAAATTAAGTATTATCTATTTATGAAATAATCACATGTAGATTTAAAAGTAAAACATAAAGCAATATAAATAAAAGAAATTTGCCATCAAATTGATGAAAAAACATTATAAACACTACAAGTTGTCACTCTTGTTAGGGTTTACTGAAATGTTATTTATTTCTAATTTTCCGTTGACCTTCTCCCCCAGTTCCTGGTATTATTATTCATTTTATTAAGTCCTTTGCAACATTAAGTTACCGCCCCCTTGGCCTTGATGTCAATCCTAGCGCATTAAAGTTTAAAACTTTAAAACACATGTTTATTATTTATATCATAATTCATAAATTACTCAACTGTTCGATGAACATTTGATGTATGGTTGTAGTTGCATTCCAGAATGAAATGCACCAGAGCACTAGGGTTGCAAACTTAAACCTCTAGAATCACCCTATAACCGTTAGATTTACAAAGATCAACAGTTTAGAATGTGTTGTCAATGTAGGACTAAATGGCTTGTTTTAATTTGTAATGTTGTCAGTGATAGCCATGTACTAATTGTGTACTATGTAGTCCAAAAGCAACACGTAGACATTTCAGTTTCATTCACAATTTCACTTTAATGTTAAAAAAAAAGCACTTTCATTTTATACTGCTAAGTGATTTTATTTTTAAATGAGAGGGTCAACACACATGGATATTTCAATATTCAATTTTCTCATTGTAGTGCACCACCCTGTTCTGGGTTTCATAGTTCCACTTCCAACAAAGCCATTCCAGTAACCTAGTTTCCACAACTATCAGCATTACTCTTTTCAAGAATTAAAATTTGGGTAAGTGAAAGAATTCTTGTCACTACGTTTCATCATTTGACATTTCTTAAAATATTGTTTTGTCAAACTTTGAAGTTTGGGTTTGGGGTTAAGAGACTTAAGAATTAAGAAAAAATAAGTATAAATTTAATAGGGAATTCATAGTTTCACATTGTATAAGCATGTCTACCAGTAGTACCACTAGAGCAATGTCGGATAAAAAAATACATTATGCAAAATTACTTAAAACCTCAGGTTTCACTAATGAATTCCATGACATTTATGATCCCGAAACCTATGGTAGGTGTACCTCAAAACTTATATTTTTATCTAAGAATAAGGCCTCAAAGAAAATGCAAGTTAATAGTATCAATGCACCGTGGGTAACTGGATTAGGGTGCATGATGTTACATGGGGTTTTCCCTTGCCCAAAATTTGTCATGGTCTACGCCCAAAATTATGACATAACAAAAGAGCAATTTTTAATAAAGATAGCAAAAAAGAATTTTTATCCATTAATGCAGAAGAACTTGGAAAAGTGTTGGACTTGGGGTTTACAACCGAAGAATTTGGAAATGCTCACATTGACCTAGAAAAGCTTGTTAGTGATTATGAAGCAATGGATGAAATGGAGAAAAATTATTTCTTAAATAGAATAGTTTAGGATAGAAACAAATTGAAAGGTGATCATAAGCCTCCTTATGATTTGGATATTTTTAGGCCATGGGTTCATGATACTATTTCCATGCTAGCATTTTTCCTCGAACTGGATAGAAATTTGGAAGTGGGTGCATGCCTCCTTGAAATGGTGTATAATATCCATTATGGTGTTCCACATGTCAAATATAATTTAATTGAGCACATTGTAGAATCCATGCATAAATAATTTTTAATGATTAAAGGAGGTTCCACCAAGACATTTAGGTTCACAACCTACTTGTGCTATCTTTTTCTATTCAAATTCAGACGAATTTTTTAGAGCAACAAGCTTCAAATTTAGTCCTATGGTATTATAGTAATCCTGAGAAAAAGAAAATGGATCTAGTATATGAATGCACCACTGTTATAAGATTGCATGATTCTCGGAGGAACTACAGTCATTTTGTAGACTACTTTTTGGCTCCATTGCATCAAGAAATTACAAATACTCCAATGCCTAGATTTCCTATGTCATGTAGAAACTGTATTCAACTAGGAAAAGAAATACAACTGATTGATTGGTACTTAATGGAAGAATATAATGTGCTAAGATTTTATGGATCAGGAGTACAGCCATACAAACTTCCAATACATGTGACAAAAAGGGTTTTTTCTTTGGAATATGTAAGGCAGATGCAGAGTACTGATGAACTACACTTTATTGGTCAGCAAAAGAAGACCTTATTTCCTTCTTTACCTTTTTCATGCGGAGGGATCACATTCGAGAGAAAAGAATTTAGTGTGGCAAATAATCTTTTGATTTTTTTTGATTTTGATGCTATCTATCACTAGTAGTATGATCCATGTGACACCATTAAATCAATGATTATGCACAATAAGAATGTTGCAAGTAGAATTCAACATCAAAGTAAACCCTTGCTTGAAAACTTGAGAAACAAGGATTCTTGGGATGAGGTCAAAATTACAATGGAGAAAAGTGTTGCTGAGAATGGTATTTCTTTTGAACAATTGTTAGCAGAAATTATGGCATTGCATCGAAAGACAATCAAGAGGTACAAAAAAATTTATCAAAAAAGTGCTAAACCATCTAGTAGAGTAAAAATTCCAAATTCTCTAGAGAAGGAAGTTACAGAAAAAATTGGTCACGATAAAAATTTATTGCCTTTTGGTCTATGAGGAAGGAGCTAGGTGATCCAAGAGCTCTTGCAGAGTATGGAGATACTGAAGAAGATAGTGAGTTTAGAAAATTGTGGAATATAGAGCATCCAGATGAACAAGAAGATAAAGAAAGTGATCATGAATCTAATGATGATAGGGAAGAAGAAAGCCATGTCAATTTCAAACTTGGTTTAAGTGAGGCCACAAAAGAAAAATTTACTACTAGAGCATCCATAGCTGAAAAAATGGGTTATGAAGGTGGTCCTTTGGGATCGCAGAGACAAGGCCCTTGGATGGTAACAAATGTAGAGCATAGAAAAGCAATTGATAAATCTGGCATTGGTCTTGGAGGTGAAAAAGTAGACCTAGGGCATACAAGCTAATTTGTTAGAGCTTCAAATCCTCATCCTCAATATCATGGTTAGACACAATCACACCTAGGACGTGTGCTACAACAAAAAATTACACACAAGAGGACAACAATACAAGATACCACATAAACACTAGGTGATCAAGGCACACAAAAGAGGCAAAGGATTTTGACAAGTCCAAGTCACACTACCAGTGGATCCACCACAAAGGAGTTATTTCTGGGCACCCCCTCACTACCAGTTAGTCTAGATGTGACATCATTAGCAACTGAAAGTACTCATATTCCTTCTCCATTCAAGAATTCCATTGTTCTTGTGTCCCTAGGTTTTGATTACATTGAAGAGTTTAAAAAGAAATTAGAAATGAATAAAAAAGAAAAGAAGCAACTAATGGAGAGTGTATTTGTTGTAACTTCAAAGCCTGCAACAACCATGGTATTACCCACATTTGACACAAATAAAGAAATTGTGGAGTATACATTTCTTGTTCCCATAGTTCAAAACAAACCAACAAATCAGATGGCTCAATCTAAATTCTAGGTGAACAATATTCAATTGGATTTTTTTGGACTCAGAAATATTGACAAAATTAATGTATCAAAGAGGAACAATGAATTGGTGTACACATGATTGCTAAAGCAAGATAGAGAGAAAAAAAGGTTGTAGACTCAAATTGAAAAGTAAAAGGTAGACCTAGCAAATGAGAAAGCATAGAGGAAAGCAGCAGATAACAAGGGAAAAGAATTAGAAAAAAGAATAAAAAAATTTGCCTCTGCATCAACAAGCAAAGAGGATAAGTAGAATGAGACTGCAGTGAATGAACTGAAGCAAAGGCTAGATGAAAGCAACAAGAAATATGATGAGGAAAAATACACTTAAGAAAAACTAAGACTAAGCATTGTGAATGGAAATACACAGTGGGAACACAAATTGTAGGAGAGAAAAAGAAATGAAAGATTGGAGGCAGAGCTGATGGAAGAAAAAAATGAAATTGAGTCTTCTCAAAATAAGTTATCTGCATTTTGTAGAGAGACAATGGGTCATATGAAACAAAAGATCTGGGATGAAATAATACAGATGATTGATCATTTGCGTGACATGTTTCAATTGATTGATGCAATCGGACAACATCATAAGAAGCTCAACAAATATTTTGTGGACAACAATAATATGCTAGCATTAGAGAAATCCGCAAATCAAATTCAACAAACAGTCTACAAAGCTAGTGACAATGTTTTGAAATCAAAATGGATTACTAATTGGCTTGCTACATCAATGGCGTTGTCATTTATCATTGAAAAGTGTTTGAGAATGCATGAAAAAAAGGAATATTTACATTTGGTTGCAGACAAGATGAAGAAGGTGGATGAAAAGGTAAAGAACTTCATAGAGCTTGGTTTTCCAGAGGCTTTTGACACAAATGAGCGATTCATTGGAAAGAATGATTTTAGAAAGAAGATGGAGGATGCAATGGAGATTGATTTGGGCCAATTTCCTCAAAACCCAGATGTGGTGAAGTACTTGGATTCCATCAAAACCATTGCTAACCTTGAATGCAAAATTGGTTGAAGAATCCAAGATAGGTTCCAATTTGAATCATGAATTGTTATAATGTAAAGCTTTTGGATTCAATTGTGTAAATTTTTGTATCGATGTTTCGGATCACACACAGTGATCCATCATTAGGAAGAGGAAGAAATGAAATGGGAATGTATATCAAGTCTTATAAAGGGTGAGGTTGAAGTGCTAAGACAAATGAAAAAAAAATTAAAGAAATTAAATAAAATATGAAAATAAAAAGAATATAGCAAACAAATCAAATAAGGATATGTGCAATTAAAGGGGGAAAAAAAGGAGTAAGAAAAAAAGTGAAAAAAAAAAAACTATATGGGACCCACAAAAATAAATTTGGCTTACTATAATAGATTATAAGAATAAAGGAGAAGGATAAAAAAATGAGAAGAAAAATAAAACTAAAAAATTAGTTAATATTAAGGTAGATAATAATGATAACCTTAATATTAAAGTTATTAATAATGAGAACATAATGATAACCTTAATATTAAGGTTAGTTAAATCTTCAAGTCAAACAACATCAATTAGAACAAATGACAATTCCGCCACCTGAACAGTGGAAGTTGCTAGAAAAGGTGTTGCAGTGATTTGATTTTTGATTTTTGATAATATGAGTTTCCAAGTTCCAACTCAGGTCTGTGCAGAGTTGTCTTTGTTCCAACTCAGACTTCAGTAATGTGTTGATGTTAAATTATCTGTAAATTATTTATTTTATCATTTGAAGAAAAAGTCTGGTAGTGGTTTCAACTACTAGGTACACTTTAAATGATTGTTGATGTTCATTGTTGTATATTCTACTAATACGATTGTTAATATGTTATTAAGAATTGATTTGAGTGATGAATCATTGAGTACATGTTCAAGTTTTACTTTTAACAAAATTAAAATATGAACTATAAAGTGATTTTAATTCTAGGCATCCATAATATTAGTGAAATTGCATTACAATTCACACATCAATACTTAATCTCCATGACTACTTATCAGATACACTAAAAATTTATATGAATTCATGCTTTAATCAAGGTACTTTAACTTGTTCATTAAAATAGAGCTAGAATTAAAGCACACATCAATGCATAATGACAAAGAAGATTAATGAAATATCATTGATCAGATTTCATTAATAATTCATGTAAAATGTTACAGCTGCTGATGGAGAGACGATAGACTCAAATTAAGGGTGCAAATCAAGCTTAGTCAATAGTCCTCTGAGTTTTATAACTGACTTGGTTCACTTTGTTGAGTAACTTAAGTTCATGCATGCATAACCTTTGAGTTATGGTGTGTGGATTTAGTCGATGGGTTAGAGGTTTTGAAAACTTTTAAACTTTAGACTTTGGTTCTAAGGTTCCAAGTTTCAGCGACCATGTGACATTATGGACTTATCTTGCCTTTCAAAGGTACCATCATCTGACATCTCATTGAATGCTATGTATAGACTAAACTTGAGTTGTCTTTTCAAGAATTTCCAAAAGCATGCAGGCTTAAAGGCTATCTTTTCGAGGAATGAAATTGAATTCCGCATTTAAAGCATGTCCTATCAAAAATAATGACATAAGTGGGTGGCGAAGTTTTACTCAGACATTTAGCCTACATTCTTGTTCTTTTCCAAGGCTAGTACTTCTCAAGTGCAAACATTCTTTTTACTCAAACATTTAGCCTACATTCTCCTTCTTTTCCAAGGCCAGTACTTCTCAAGTGCAAAAATTCATTCTCCATGAATTTTTACTCATGCGGAGTGAACGTTGGGTCGGCGTAAGGGATATGGCAGTCGAACCTTTTAAGTTAGAAAAAATTTGGGCGCACTTGGAGAGGGACGACAAGTCTGAGCTAGATATAAAACTCTTAGAAAGTAGGCTAGCTCACATTGGAGGGTTTCCAAAAGCTATGTTGAGTGTGGACTTGATAAGTGCATGTGTGAGAAGGTACATTTCACAAACACGGGAAATTAAAGCCGCAGACAGGATTGTAATTGCAGAAATTTCTCATAAAGCTATTTACCGCACACTGGGGATTCCAGAAAGGGAACCTATAGAAGACATCTATGTCGCAGTGGCAGGTGAATTTTTCAAAGTGAATAAGGATTGGTGTAAGAAATCCATGGCCAAAACCTGGTTGAAGTCTAAAAAGAAAGGTAAGCCGCAATTGCCGAGTAAACTCAAAAGAGTGCATTTTGAGGGAGAAATTGTAGATGCTATTGCTTTATTGCACCGCATTGTTGGGAATGCACAAGTTGAGTTATTTGAGGATTGGGTGTACCAGTTTATCTTGATAATCTATGATGAGAACATTTTCATTGACTGGGCTGAAGTTATTTGCTTCCATTTGAATGAGCAATTAATTAATTTCCATAAGACTGCTACTTTTTGTTTCTATTCTTTCCTAACGTACATTGTAGGTAGTTAGAGGTCCTTTTGGCCTGGGTTGGAGCCTCAAGGAACCCCAACTTCTGATATTCCTGTGTATAAATGCTTTCCTCAGTTCACTAAACAATTTGGAATGGGTGATTTTTGTCGTGTTAATGATGCATTTTTAATGGAGGCCATGGGGAAGCTAGATGGAAATCCAGAAATGCACCTTTCCCCTAAATTGATTTCTCTTGTATCAAAATTTAGGAGTTTTTATATCCAATTTGATATGTTTTCCTATATGAGAATAGGGGGTTTTGAGAAAGCCCCATTTAAATTACCTCAGTATCCTGAAGATTTACTGATATTTCTGGAAGTTTGTCGACAAATGGCCATGGTTAATATTAAGTATATGAACATGGGGAAATGAGGGTATGTCTTCCCATTGGAGACCCCTTCTTTTATGTGAAAAACAAACCAGATGGCCATGGGAGTTGAAGGAATTCTCAAGGAATATAACCTCTAGAATATGTCTATGAGAGCTACTTTTGACAGTAAGGGTTTTGTGAAGCATAATCTCTATGGAGGGAGCTTATATTAGC
Organism: Sequoia sempervirens; assembly: GCA_007258455.2. Classification (NCBI taxonomy): domain Eukaryota; kingdom Viridiplantae; phylum Streptophyta; class Pinopsida; order Cupressales; family Cupressaceae; genus Sequoia; species Sequoia sempervirens. The sequence goes on from VDFB02271358.1 coordinate 1,182,777,745, forward strand.
ATCACCCATCTATCGAATATTTCTGGGAAAATTGTGTCGATGAGAATGAAGTTTTGAGAAGAGATTATCTGAGGCTAATGCTAAAATAGATACAGGCTTTCGGTCTGTCGTTTCAAGTTTCTAAAAATGTAGCTGAGGATTCAACAATCATAGACCCTGCATATGAAAAATTTACCTGATAAATCCCACCCTAGGGTTGATTGGAGCCAAAGTGAAATTTTAGATATGAGGGTGTGTGCTGCCCTAGTGCTTAAAAGAACCCAAGACTGGTTGGATGGGAAATGGAGACAAGTTTTTGGTCCTGTTTAGGAGCCTAAGTCATCATAGAAGAATGAACAAGGGTCTATGAAAGCATTTGGTGCAAGTGTATCATTGGGGAAACCCTCTATTAGGTCCTCTAGTGCAAATACTCAATCAAGAGGTGATGGTGATAGGCCAGAACAAACAATCAAGTTGAAGAGCATCTGTGAATAAGACAATGTACTTTCTCCTAACCCTAAGAAGAAGACCAATTAAAAAACTTGTGGGTGTAGATTTTGAAGCTATCTTTCAACAGATCGTTGAAGATAATATCTTTCCTCCTATGTCTGATTTGCCCTCTTCTCTGCCTGATAATCCACCTTTCACTCCTAGCGCTCCTAAAGAAACTATTAGTGGAAATGAAGATTTTGGTCTGGTAGTAGCCTCCCTAGGGTGGCTGAAAAAAGTAGTGGAGAAGAAGAGAAAGCATATTCCTACAATGACAGTTGGAGTAGATATAGTTTCAAAGTTACTTCAAAGCTCTTCAAAACCTAAGAAAGCCACTAGGATGTCAAGGATGGTGACTAATGCTACTTTTGGAAATTAAATGTTAGAAATTGCTAATCCTGTGAAGGATTTAAATGAAGATGAAATAACAGAGGCGGACTACAAAGTCACACATGTTGATATGGGGGGCCTCCAACACTAGAAGGTGATGTGTACCATACCAATTATTCAACCAATGCCTTGATTAAAAGAGTGAAAATATAGAGGAAAGAAAATATAAAACTGCAATCTCAAGTCCTTGCATTGAGTAACTTTATTTCTTCCATGGCCACTCCTCCTACATCTAATTAAGCCTCAAGTTCTCAAGTAGAGGGAATCGATGTGCTCACCGTTGAGAAAATTAAAAAGAATTTGAGCTATTCTAGAGCTACTTGTCAGGGGATCGATAAAATATATCAAGAGGCTATCTTCTTTCTGAATAAATATGTTCTCTTTTACACTCGAGTTGTTAACAAGAGGAAGGAGTTTGTAACAGAACTTCAGAAGCTCAGAAAATATCAAACTAGTCTCTATGTGCTCTCTTAAGAAATGAAAGAATTGAACTCTATGGATCCGAAGATATTAATTGGTGAGCAAATTGTGAATAATCCTAAGTAGCTAGAACCTTCCTGGTCTGATTTATTGGAATGTAAATTGAATATGTATGATAATATGGTGAAGGAAATTAATAACACACTTGATCAATATTATGAGATGTTGGTGGAAATTAAAGAATATTGTCATATTCTGGGAGTGGAAATTACTGATGAGTTTGATGAAAAAATTATAGATATAAGAGAGATCTCTCTAAAGTTTAGTGAGATATTCAATAAAGAAATAGTTGATCCTTCTACAGTGACATGGGAGTCCTTCTTAAAATTCAGTGGAATGGAGATCCACCTAAAGACTTATAAATCTGGAGAAGAGAAAAGATCTCAGATGTTGGTTGAGTCTGAAAATGCTTTGGGAAATGGAGAACCAGGTTACATATTACCACAACACCAAGGAGCAAGGACATTATCGCAATTATCACCAAGTACCGGGAACATAGGCAAAGATTAAAGGCACAAGAGGCATTACTGAAGGAGAAGGAGGTGGAAATAATTGAAAGTGAAGGAGTCGGTGTTGGGAGTGGGACCGTTGTTCAGTTTTTAGTTTTTATGTTATTTTCTTTAATTTGGCTCTCTTGATACTTGAAACACTTTTTATTTTAATTTCTAAAATGGTTGTCTTCAAGAAACCATTATCAAGAGAAAAAAACTCTGCTATTTTTATTGCTTTTTTGTTATTTCAATATAGAAAGACAATGGTGAAGTTCATGCATGCGTAATCTTTGAGTTATGGTGTGTATTGTGTGGATTTATTGTGATTTTGCTGAGTAGTTTTCCAGTGGATTGTCTATTATTGGAATGATAGATTTTTGGTTAGTTTCATTATTGTGGAATGTGTATCTGTGAATAAGGATTTTATGGTGATGGATGTGTAAGGATTTCTCAGTATAATTTAGGTGATTTGGTAGCTTAAGCTTTTATTGTTTAAGTTGTGTGGATGCCTTTATAAGTTATTTTTGTTGAACTGTTAGCTTATAACTTATAAGTTATGGATGTTGAACTGTTAGCTTATGTTCAAGGAATGGATTAATAATATTCCTTTTAGTTATTTATCAAAGATTGTGTGAATGGAAATGCAATAGGAATTGATAAGTAGTGTGATAAGTGTTGTTCTTTAAAAATGATGCAGAATCACATATCAAATTCAATACCATGGAATACAATATAAAATATTAAATATCACAATTTCATGGAATACAACATAAAATATCATCAACTACAGTTTGAATTTGGAATATGATTCATGAAGTGCAATATAAATAAAATATCATGAAGTGCAATGATTCACAATTTCATTGAATACAACATAAAATATCATCAACTACAGTATGGAACAATGGAAACTGATCCATGAAGTGCAGTATAAATACCTAAAATCTACTAATTCTCTTCCATTTCCCAAATAGAGTTAGGGTCCTCAAACTGATGTTCATCATCAGATAAAGTAAAAGAGTCATCTTGAATTTGATTCCAAGTCTTCTCTTCATTTTCTTCGGCTTGCACATCTCAAATTCAACATTCATTGTGTGATTTTTGTCAATTTCATCTATCCCAGTCGCACTGCCATTGCCACCAGTACCAACATTTGGAATTGGAGTGTTGCACAACCTGATCCTTCTTCTTTCACATGTGGACCTCTAGATTACGAGTGCCCTTTCAAAAGGAAAATTAAAGACATTATACGTAGTTCCTTTCAACCTCAAGCAATTTTTCAAATTCTTGTCTAGTTTGTTTCTTAACTTTGATTTCAAAAACCTCAATGTACCAAAAACTCTCTCATCCTTCACCAACCCCAATATCATTTTTTGACATAAATCAACAAGTTTGAAATATTCTAATATCGAACCACATAATATTTCACTCTGACCTAAGTTTTTCCAAACCTTTTTTATTGATCGCGGTTCAAAGACCTTCTCCTTGCCCATGGATTTATACTGGTCTCTCATAGCTGTTGCAAATCTCCCAAATTGTTTTCTAAGCTTAGCTTCATTTAAAATTCCTTCTATTTTCTGCTCATCGTATGTTACACTTTTCAAAAATTGTTCGATCAAGATTTTTACTTGATCATGAAAATATTTTGGGTTCTCTCAGTTTTCCCAAAATTCAAGATACACAATACCCATGGCTTCAAGTATTTCATGTCGATGGAATCTTTCACATATCTCTGAGGAAAGATATTTTTCAATTTCATTCAAATTATCACCAACAGATTTAATAAGTCCTTTAAAATCTTCCTCCTTAACAACTACTTTTCTACTAGAGCGCCTAGATGTCTTACAATGGTACATTGGTATCTCATATCCATGTACATAGATACATAAGTTCCCACTTGCATTAAACTGTAAATAATTATCAGGATTATTCAAATCAATAATTTTTAGCCACATGAAATAATTTGGGCCTTCTTGTGTTAAATATAGATATATATGATCGAGGGCCAAGCATGTATGTTTATGTAGATTGGAATATTCATTAATATACATATATTTGTCTTGGGATTTCTTCACAAGATTTTTCATCTCATCCAACATGGGGAGAAGACTAGCTAAAGTCAATAGTGTCTCTATATCGCTTAACCTATGTAAGAGGTCAGGAGCTTTGTCTATTATGTTGTAATGCCCGTACATCACTCCAATCAAGGATTGATATTATGAAAGAACTCATTGCACTGGTCCATGCAGAGAGATCCATTTGGTATCAACATCCTTGAGAAGCTTATTTCCTAGTGTTATTCCCTCAACAAAATTTGAAATTTTGTGAAAAATTTGGGACTTCGGCAGAAGTATGCGTGGATCTCGTGAACTAGATTTTCAACTTTTGATACTATAGGAAACTTGATTACAATTTTGAATGTTAAATTCATTTTGTGGGCCATGCAGTGAATTCCAAGCATGTATGGTGCACAAGTAGTTTGTAACTTTCTGTAAACACCGGTCCTTTGAACTTGCATCATTGTAGCTCCATCAACTCCTACACACACCAACTTTTTTGCAATTTTCAACTCATCCATACCTAAAATTTTATACAAAGATTTCTTGACTAGTTCAAGTATAATTTGTGATGTTGAACTATCCTTCATTTTATGAACACAGAGAAGATGAGCTTGGTGAGCATGTCGTTCTACAGTATACAAATGCATACAAACCCAAGAAGTATTGTCTACCATAGTAACTTCATCTAATTTAGATAATGTAATGAAATTTGACTCTTTTACTTTCTCCTTTAAATCTTCCTTTTCAACTGTAGCAAGATAGTTTTCCCATTCCCATCCAACATTTACTAACCAATGTGACAAGGGATAGTGAGGAACATTCAAAAAAGATAATAAACCAGAATATTCTGGGTAATCTATCATAGGACACCCTCTGGAAAAAATATGAAAAACAACCTCATCTGAACTAGTTTTTGACATATTTGTTGCTTCCATTGCTTTTCCAAATTGAGCCTCAAGTGTACCTTTACATGTAGCAATGTTCAACATTATTTTTTCATGCTCTTCATAATCTGTGGCATACCTAACATGAAGGACATTCTTCCTTTGATTTCCATTGTACGACTAATTATTCCTTTCCGTCTATGATTTGTTTTTCATAAAATTTACTGATATGCTTTTCTATAGTGTCAATCTTTAGCTACAACGTCTTGGATCTTCCATATTTCCAACTACAAATTGTACATTTGGCCAATGTTTCCTTTTCAATATCATTTGCATTTTCAATCCTCACTTGTACCATGAATGGGTACTTTCACAACCAAGCAAGTTGAAAATTCCTTGTCATTTCCCACTCGCGCCCCATTTTTTATTTGCTTCTTCTTTTCTTGCTACTAACATAATCATCGTCATCCAAGTCAATTATCTCATTTTGGCTAACCAGGCCCAAGGTATCCCTTGGAACATCTTCTATGGTATTTCCATCCTGATTTGATACATTTTGATTTAAATCAATGACAATCTCAACTTGACCTTCTGATGGTGGTAAGGTATTGTGAATGCTACCAATATTTGGTGGAAGAGTTGATGATGTAGCTCCATCTTGACCTGATGGATTAGAAGTATTGGAAATTCCAAAGTAAGACTGTATGGTACATCTAAGTTTTTGGCATTTTGATGGCCTCCCAGTCTCTTCACCACCCTGAGGGGCGGCAGGAATCTCTTCACCACCTTGAGGAGCAATAGGAGTCTAAGAAGCAACATGAGCCTTACCACCCTGAGGGGCGGCAGGAATCTCTTCACCACCTTGAGGAGTGATAGGAGTCTAAGAAGCGGCATGAGCCTTACCACCCTGAGGAGTGGCAGGAGTTCGAGGAGTGGTAGGAATCCGAGGAGTGACAGGAGTCTCTTCACCACCCTGAGGAGCGGCAAGATCCTTACCCTTGTTGCTTGAGTCGCTTGACATATTGATCTTTGATTTGCTCGACATATTAATCTCTCACTTTGAATAAAAACTGGAAAAAATGTCTTCTTGTTTAAGGAAAGAGAATAATAATATAGATCCCATTCCCTTCTCAATATCATCTTTAAGACTGCAACAAGAATGGAAAAGAGATAAAGAAAACTTATTATTATAACTAATAGCACTATGAACAAATGATCACTCACCTTTAAGTCTATGTTTTTGGCTTTAAATGACTTCTGAATTGAGAAGTAGAACCTCAGAAGTGAACAAAATGTGTAAGAATAAATGACACTTTCAATTGTATTTATATCAATCCATGATTCCATATTTGGCGAATTCCATGAGATTTTTAAATGGCATATTAAAAATTTAGCGAATCCTACATGCTTATACAACGATATGTTGTAATTTTTAAGGTGGAATGTGTCCTCAAATGTAATTATTTTTTAATGTTATTGGCGAAATAGGTCCTCATAAGCAACTATTTATAACTTTTAATTGGCGAAATGGGTCTTCACAAGCAACTATTTGTAAATTTTAATTAGCAAAATGGGTCATGATACAATGATGTTTTAATAGTATTGGCGAATATGTAGGTGTTTTATTAAATGCTTTCAAGATTCCAGGCAAAAATATTAGTCAGTCCAAATGAAATGCATAGTTTGACAATGGAAATTTTTTTGCTTAAATATGCCTCATAAAAGAACTCATTGGTGAATGGACATGCATTGGACCTATAGTTCATAAAATCTGGGCAATTTGGACACCCTGTTGGGTGTGAGAAATTTTCCAATTTTGACTCGGCTAATTCCTAGAATTTTCCAATTGGCGAAGATTCGCCACTAAAGTTTTCCCTGTTCAAGCTACTTTTGATGGCCAGATACTTGAGCAACTGATGCATTTTGGTGCATCATTGCGCAGGACCTGTTCTTTTGGAACTCTTGTTGGGTGCAAATCTCTACAATGATTGAACAACTTGGCATACCTACCCTTTTTTTCACTTTAAGTTGTGCAAACACAAAATGGGCTGACTTGCAAAAAACATTCTCCTCTGTGGCTCGATTGGCGATGGAGCCCTCAACAAAGACACTAACAGATAGTGTTGTTCAAAATCCACATATCACGTCTTTATATCTCCATCATAGATTCTTAATTTTCTGTAAAGAGGTGATTGAAAATCTTTTGCATGTGAAAGATTATTGGAATAGATATGAATGACAACATTGTGGCTCTATACATGTGCATGGATTTTTATGGCTTCCAGAAGCCCCCAACATGGACACTCTTGATTGATCCAATCTCCATGATGTTACCATGGCAAGGTACATTTTTGATAGATATGTTTAAGCTTGGAATCCACGTTGCTTTGCACAAAGATTGCTCAGAATGTATCATTGTTCTGAAGAAAACTCATGCTTTCTTTCCACAAGCCAAATTCTTTCCAGTGACCCAATCATAGATTATGAAGAGCTGCTAAATACAGTTCAAAGGCACACAAAATTATTTGAATATACTTGTTTATCGAATAAAGGAGAGTAGTTACAATGTCGGTATAAAATACCTTGGCAACAACAACTTACCTCTACATTGACATCTGATGTTGAGACTAAAAAATCCTACAAGCCAGCAAGAAATGATGATCACCTAAATATTCATAGCCCACCCATGCTTGTGATATGGCGTGCCAATGTTGACTACCAACCAGTTGTTTCTAGGCAATTTTTTTAAAATTATATTTATAAATATGTAGCTAAATTTGAGAAGAAATCATAAAATTATCTTGATATGTTGAAAAGCCTTGCAAATAAAAATATAGTTGAGGGTAGAGCATTGCTGGCATATCAAAAATTCATGATGAATATTCTTGTGGAGCGTGAAATCTCCACACAGGAGACGTGCCATATGTTGCAGAAATTGCCTCTTCTCACTTTAAGCCAACAATATGTTTGTTTGAATGTTGGTAAAAAAGCATGATTCCGTATAAATAAAGGTGATGTTAATGAAGACCTGCCAAAAAATTATATCCATTGCTATATGTAAAGGCCTCCACAGCTAGCTGGTGTATCCCTAATTGACTCATTCTGCTTATATACACATTCAAAGCAACGCAAAAAAGGATAAATGGAAATCGAGACACCAACTTGCAATTGTCCTTGTGTACCCGTTGTTCAAGACTATTCTTGTTAAAGATACAAAAATATTTGAGACATTTTGTTGGATTGAACTTATGTTAAACAAACCTTTATGAAACATACAAACAGATATAGGTCTTGCCAAACAAGAGATCATAAAAAATTGGAAAGTTTTAAAAACAACTAGTTATCGTCCTTGGCATGTTAACAGACTTCCAGTTGCATCCATGATTGAAGAAGAACATGGCAGTGATAGTGATGATTTGAACCATCAACATTCTATGGATAAATATGAATGGGAAGTTTTCTCTCGGCTTGGTGCAACTACTAACTTCAGTATAAATCAACTCGAACTATTGGGTAGGCGGGACTTTGATATGAACCATTCATGGAATATAGACCATGTGCCCGAAAAACTTCATAATATTTTTTTGTAGTTCATCCCATTAGCCAGGGCACAAAGTGAGCAGGCTACGATACAATTTTTTCCTATAAATACATCATCCCATCAACTTTCACCAAAACAACAATTAGCTCTTCAAATCATCCAGTCCCATCGCATGCAACCTTTTCCCAAAGGCCCTCTCTGCATGATCATTCAAGGGATGACTGGCACTGGCAAATCCTTTTTGATAAATTGTATTAGACAACAAATAAACACATCTACTACTGGATCCAATAGCTCATTGCTCACATTGGCCCCCATAGGTGTTGCTGCATACAACATATGCGCCTCCACAATCCATACAACCCTCTGAATCCCCATAAAGGATATGAATCCTTTGCAAGGTCAAGCATTGACAATATTCCAAGAACAATTTAAATATATTCAATACATTTTGATAGATGAAATGAGTTTTCTAGGCCCGAAGTTACTGCTGAAAATAGATAGTCGATTAAGCCAAGCATTCCCTGATAAGCAGAGGGAGTCATTCGGTGGTCTTTCCATCATCCTTGTTGGTGATCTTTCCCAGTTGCTACCTATCATGGATACCCCTATTTATGCTTCACATTCATCGGTCGTAACCTTATGGCATACTTTCATAGTCTCGATCACATTGGACACTATTTTTTGCCAAAAAGGAGATAGCCCTTCCCAACAAAAGTTTCAGACAATTCTTCTCCATATAAGAAATGGTGAGGCTCTCTATAATGAATGGGAAGAGCTTATGAAACAAACAAATAAAATGCTCTCAGCCACATAAAGAGAACAGTTTTTTGTTGCCATATTTTTTTGCCACAAATGACTTAGTCAAAACTTTCCCATAGCCATTAGTATTGATCGAGTAGCACAACAACAAACATCTGATCATGGAGATGATGACTAGCTTCTCCCAAAATTGTTGCTTTGTGTTGGTGAATAGGTGATGCTAACAATGAATTTATGGATTCAAGCTGGCCTAGTCAATGGATCCCTTCATCTTGTTACAACTATTGTGTACAATGCACGCTGTATACCACCAAATCCACCTGACTATGTTTTTGTTCGCTTCCAAAATTACATTGGCCCACCATGGGACCCAGAAAACTCAAGATACATCCCCATTCCAGCTATAACTCGAGGTAGTCCAACACAAATCCCACTCACCATGGCAAGGGGAATCACAATACATAAAGCACAAGGCTTAACATTAGATAGAGAAACGATAAGTATAGGTAGCAAAGAGAGGAAAGGGTTGAATTTTATAGCTATCTCTCATGTTAAATCAATTGAAATACTTCGCATTGATCCATCATTCTCATTTGAAAGATACTCTATGCTCAACAACAACAAATACACTGCTAGACATCACAGTGAAGAGGTGCGGTTTGAACAACTCCAACCCCTGCCAAATGCTTCTGCCCCTAGCTCGTGCACCGACTTATAGAAAATTATTTGAAACAATTACTCTTGCATTTGGTCCAAACCGTATACCATCCTCTTTTCAAGGATTTGTAAGCTAAATTTTGCAGAACCATACCATGTAATAATTTGTGTAAAATGGGTATAATGCCAAAAATGGGCAGAGATAGTAAGCAAGAATAATAAGAGGACAATAATTTATTCAATTCTTTTCATCTTCTTTAACTTTCCACATTGAAGATTAATTTTTCTCCTGTTTACTATCTTCTCTACCTTCAACAATATAGTTTTTGTGTTCAATTCAATATGCAAATATACACCCATAAATATTAATTTGTTGACTTCCCGTTTCAACATTTTGTTGTGTCATACTTTTTGTAAATGGCATTAAGAAGAATACACTCTTTTGTATATTCCACCTATCCATGTTTGTCCAAATTTTTTTAAATTGCATGATGTCAATTCTTTATCAGCATACCTATAATTCTCTTTCAACCGATTTTAACATGCAGTACTCTAAACATACAGTTGCAGCTATTACAAATTGATACATATGTAGATATAAACTTCAAGTGTCAATGATGCATAGAGATTGCAAGCAGCAATAAGCAAAGCCCAAAAGTCTTATAATTCAATAATGTGTTTTGAAGATTTAAGTGTAGTAAACTATATATGCACATACTCTCAAAAAAACAAATGTTCCATTTGACTAATAAGTTTAAAATTTTGCAACCATGTTGTGTTTTCTATTTTCTTTGCCTATATACCCTCAATTTTGACATTTGTGCTTGATGCTTTGCTTCCACATATTTGTATCTCTTCTTGTTAGCTTTTCTATTAGCTTTATTTCATTCAACTAGCTACAAATGTTTATGTACAAAATTCTTGTTTTCCATCATTTCACTCTTTCACTCTTCCTGTATATTGCATTCAGAAATATATAGTCGTGTCTAGATTGCTTTTTGTTTTCCTCAATTATGATAAAACTACATTCTATTTGTGACAGGTTGTTCGACCCTATTTACAATGATGTTTGAGATTGTTGGCCATGTGGTTTTCTAGTCATGGAACTAGTCACCTTGTATAGTAGAATCACAATGGAACGCTTTCGGTGCCGCCAGGGTTGATACATCTTGGCATTATTGTTTGATGCCACACAAGGGAGTACATGTAATATTCTTTGTTGTAATATAAGGATGTCTATTGTTTTGCTTGCATACTGAAATGACACACCGTGGTGTTGGTTCCATACTAGACTACTCAAAAAAGCTGCCATACACCTCCATTGGATACCAGATTGGAGAGCTTCCCAATCGTTCTAATCCATAGCTTGCAATGTTTCAACTTCTATTGTTGTTGTAAGTCATTTTCCAATTCCTTTTTGTCATTCTTTACACATCTAAACAGGCATATATATTTTAATTTGTTAAAAAAAATGTTACTTTGCAGCAATATCATATTCACCTCAATGCAAACATAGATGGAGAACGAGATATGAAGCCCATGTGTAAGAAAATTGGTACGTGAAAGACGGCCATAGTTGAAAGCGTAAACAAGGTTTGTTTTATAGATTTGTATTTTCTTGAGCTATATATTCAACCCTTTTCTTCCTCCATGGTTAGATAGCCCCCATATATTTGTTGCTATATATATACATTCATGCACATATTCTTACATGCACTTGACTACAAGAAACATTGTCTGTTATGCACATTACATTTTTCCATGTTCATATAATTGCCTTTTCAGCTAACCAAAAAAAAATCTAAATACACCAAAAAATTCTAACCACGACTGCTCTGATGGAAACCCTTGTGGAAATTTCAAACACATAGCCAATAGGTAAATGGCAACTGTTACATAGATTGCTTGTTTTATATTAATATGTTTCATGATATTCTCTCTCTCATCTCTTTGAAGCTGCTTGTAACAAGGTCTTTATTGTTGTAGTTTACTTGTTCTATTCTTCAACAAACATAAGATTGACCTCTACCTTTTGACCGGTTTCTTTCTTTTTGGGCTCGTGTGTGCTTCGTGCCCTCTGCCTATTGTCCATTGTTATCTGTGTTCATCCTTAGTGCTATATGAATTTTGTACAGCAGAAACTCTGTATAAGAAACTCTCCATTTCTATGGTCTGCAACTTGTACTCTCCATATGTTAAACTTCCATATAAAATTTGTTTTACATGATCTTCCATTTGAGACAGTCTAAAACAACTATTACAAAAACACTTGAGAATAAGAGGTAAATGACAGATGGTCAAAAAACCCACATCAAATACAAGTTTAAAAGAGGTAGAAAAACATACACAGGCCAAAAAAATTGGAAAAAGGCGAATGGTTCCTGTTCATAACCCATTTACATGTGATTCTAAAGTGTTATTCTTATACATCTTGCAACTGTTACATAGGTTGCTTGTCTTATACCAATATGTTTCATGATAGTCTTTTTTGCTCATTTGTTTCAAGTTCCTTATAACAAATTGTTAATTGTCATGGTTATTTTCTTTAGATGCAACATGTTATATGTGTTCTATCAATATGTTCCATGATATTTATTTCCCCTCATCTGTTTGAAGTTTTGCATGACAAATTTTTCTTCATGGTACTCTTCTTTCCACATGCCCATAACACACTATTCATTGTTGTTGTTTGCCTCTTATATACTGCATATTTTTAAATTCTAATAAATGTGGCTTTTCTCTATAATATTTAGCACCAGATAACTATCATTCTAGTACCTATTATATGAGTGCAAAGACACTTAATAATCATAGGAAAAGCACAGATGGTCAGAAACCCACATTAAATAGACCTTAACACCATGGAGAATAGAGCAGGTGACCTACAATAATTAACAGTTTGTTATAATCAAGTGGATATTAATAGAACACAAGCAGTCTATGTAACAATTAGCTCCTCAATTCAAAATTCAAGCTACATTATTTGGCACTGAATATTATAGACAAAATACAGGAATTGTAAAAGAACTATTAGAAAAAATATTAAGAATCACAGGTAGATGGCACATGATCTAAAAACCACAATAAACATATATTAATACAACATAACCAGTCTATGTAATAGCTGAGTTGTGAATTTAAAATTCAAGCTACAATCTTTGGAAGTCAAGCCACATTAAATAGAAGTGGTAAAGCCAATTTAGGTTCCAATACCCTACACAAAATGGGTATTAACGCCATAGACTTAATTGAAAACTCGAGGTGCATTACTTGCAACTAAATAATATAGGCGAATAGAGAAATTGTAAAAGAGCTATTAGAATAACACTTAACAGCCACTAAACTATTTTCATCTCCAAAATTTCTTCATGTATATATATATCTATATGCAATTACTCAGGACTATGTTAATTTGCAATTGCTCCTATGTTAATGGGTATAACGCCAAAGGTGCATAGAGATAACTACAAACAATAAACGAAGGGAAAAAAAATTACTAACCCTGACCATATTTTTTTACGAAAGAAAGAAGATTTAGGTGTAATTTCTCCATCCATACAGAGCCACAATCTCTTTGAAGTCTCCAAAATGGGTTTAACGTCAAAGATACAAACATATAACAAGGAATAATAAGCAGAGAACAATAAATTACTCACTCTAACACCTCTTATACAATTTCTCTACTTGTCTTCAATATTTATTGCCAAATAACGTAGCTCGAATCTTGTATTAATATGTTACATGATATTATTTTTTTCTCATCTGTTTCAACTAGAGAGCCATCCACAAACCTTCATTTTGCACACTATAGAGATGGTATAATGACTAAAAAGGTGCATAAAGATGTGGGTATGTGCAGGATCATGATGGGCCAAAAAGTGGCGATATGATGGGTATGTGTAGGGTATGTGGCTAACAACTTTTTTTTAACCCAAAATTGATGAAACGAAAAGGGTTTTTAAAGGAGATTTTCAGCTTTCCACCAATATAAATTATGCTATACTTTTAATTTAATAAATAATTATTATTCATTTTCTATTTGAATTATGACTAAAGTCCTTATTAATAGGATAAATGAAAAACATCTATAGCTTTCAAATGGTATCACATTTTTTGAATCCAAAACATGCGTCACATTCTATGTTTCGGGTGATCCCACAATAGTGGTTTACAATTTTTGGCCAAACTAGACACTAAAATTATTATTTTTAACTAAATCTTCACATTCGGGCACCTATAGCGGCTAAACCGTGAGAAATTTGAAGATGATGCAAACTAGAGTCTTGTCACATTTTGTTTGTAGATTCTAGAAATATTTTTTTCAAAATTTTTTGAATCAGATTGCACTTTTTTTTCATCTCCCATGAAAACTAGTTTTTTTCAAAAAACAACATTTTTAAAAAGTGACACACATCGTATAACGAATAATTTTTTTTCCATGAAGAATAAAATTCTAATTATTTCAAATTTAGATTTTTAACTCGATATCTAGTGCTTCCACTTGGTTAGATAGTTTTTATTGAATATTTTTTCTTTAATCAAGTTTTTTGAAGTCAAACCAATTACAATTCAAACATAGTGCATCGTGATAATGCTAACTTTTTGTATATATCAAAATTCAATTTTATTTTTTTTGTTGGATCAAGGACTTCAATATCTAGTGCACTCATATTTTTTTTTGATAATCTACTATTTTTCCACATGTGCAGAACAAAGGCCTTCATTTTCTGTGAAGAACCTATGTTTAATAAAACTAAAAAAACAAATACATAATAAAATTAAAACATATAAAAATTATATTCATTGGATAGCTCGTTCTGAGGACTATCTGATTCTAGAATGGTTTTTGAAGACTTCTCCATTTTCATCCTCAACCTGAGCTCCGAAGCATAAAAAAATATACATTTTTTGTGTCTCAGGAGGGGATGAGGGGCAAGGGGGGTTTGAGTGAACCTCTTCAAGGGGGTTCGCTCGAACCCCCTTTGCTATGCATTTGTTTTATTTTTTGGCGGCCAAAATTTAAAGGGGTTCACTCGAACACTGGTTCGAGCGAACCCCTAATGCATCCGGTCGAACCAGTAGGTTCATACAAACCCCCAAAATCACTTTTTTTGCTTTTCCCGGTCATTTTTTGTGAGTTGTCCTTCCTCACTTGAATTTTAAACCACTATTGTGGCTTCACCCCTTTGCATACTATAGGATTAAAAAAGGAAAAATTGAATTTCATGAAGTTTTGACCAAGTTAAGGTGGTTAGACATACGAGTTTTTATATTTTTAAAAAGTTCTAATAAAAAATTCATAATTAATTATTTACTTGGAATTTAAAAATTACAAAAAATGTGTATCACATCCGGACATGAGTCCTCTACTTATATCTAAAATATTATAATTTTTTTTTATCATTTTATTGTGGTTAGGGTGGTCGGACAGACACGTACTTCTTATTTTTTCACTGAAATTTAAGTACTACTGCATTGAAATTTCAAATTTTCACCAAATAGATTTTTTATTTTTTAAAATAAACTTAGTATTTTAGAAACTACATTCAATTTGGTATAGATCCTATTCTTACATATTTTTCAAATAATATAGATAACTTATTCAAAGTTTTACGTCAAGTTTCCTAACTCTGATTTTTCTGAATTTTTTGCCACTTAAGGGCATGTTTTTTCCATGATGATCCTGCACATACCCATGCATAGAGATAACTACAACAATAAACCAAGGGGAAAAAATACAACAATCTCTCCTACCCTCTCCCACCCTCTCCCACTCTCTTCCTCTCTCCTCTCCCACCTTCTCCCACCCTCTTCCTCCCTCCCACTCTCTCCCACCCTCTCGCACCCTCTCTCGCACCCTCCCACACTCCCCACTCTCCCACTCTCCCACCTCTCTCCTCTCCCACTCCCCACTCCCTCTCCCAAACTCTCTCCCTCCCCTCTCCCACCTCTCCCTCCCTCCCCGCCACTCTCCCACTCTTTCACCTCTCCCACCTCCCACTCTCTCACACCCTCTTCCACCCTCTCCCACTCTCACACCTCTCTCTCTCTCACCTCCACTCTCCACTCTCCCTCCCCCTTCCCTCCGTCCTATTGGAACTGTAAAAATCTGATGATTTTTACATATCTTTCATCCCCCTGAGTCTCCATTTGAGTCCTACCTTAGGCACATTTTCCTCATTTTATGATATTTTTACCCATATTTTGGTCATGTGACCCCATAGAATCCATCGAGTCATGCATTTTTCATGTTGTGGTCCATATCGGCATAGGTCTATCTAGGTCTCCCCGACCCATGTTGGTTGTGTGTTAACATATGTTTGCAGCAGGTGATCGGCAAGACTTGTTAATTGTTATAGTGATCAGCATACACTTGTAGGTTTTTATCGGCATGACTTTCACGTGGTTTTGGCGACTGAGGAGGAACCTATCGGCAGGAGTTTGGTCGTCAGGACAGTCTCATCGATTTTGAATTGTCTCCCTGACTAATGCATGTGGAGGTTCATCGGCGAGAGCTTGGCGATATCGTAATGTGATCTCGGTGAGGTTGTTATGTCTTGTCGACACGAGGTTTTTGCCAGCATGTTCTCGAGGAGAGTCTTACCGAACAACACATGTATGGTTTCTTCGGCCAAACATATTGCTTCCGGTGTGAGGTCATAGCGAATATACATTGTCACACCGACCGGTGGCAGGAGGATGCATATCAGTAAGAGTTGAGGCTTTCGAAGTAATGTGTTGGCGAGTGACCTTTAGTCTCGCTGATAACACAATGAGGACTTTGTCAGGATGAAAATTGGATTGTCTCAGCGACACACAAGATGGATAAATTCTTTAGGTAAAACAAAGTGCACTCTGTATAAGGTCTCCCCAATGTCGGTATGTTACGGCGACCCACATAAGATAAAAGAATACATTGGCGAGAGAACCAATTTGTCACAACGACTCATAATGAATGAAGATTTTCAGTAAAGCAAAGTCTAATATGTGAGATGTCTCTCCGATATCTCAAAGTTATAGTGAAACGGATGAAGTAAGGAAGCACATTTCGGTAAGAAAATTTCTTATGTCTCAACGACTGGGAGATGGCGTTCAGGGTGACTCTCGGTATAATGAAGCATTATCTACATGATGTTTCCCCGACTCCATGAGGTCACAGCGAAACACATTGGGACAAGAGGATTTTCTTTGGTTTCGGCATAACAAACAGAATGATACAGCGACATGCAAGAGGCAAAAAGACGCATATCGATGAAACATAATGAGATCAAAACTAGGAAATAACGCGAGCGCATTATAACACTAGTGCGTTATATTTTTCTTTGGGAATCCCCGAGCCTTCGCATTGGTAGTTGCCTTGGAATACCAACCTAGAGGCTTGGAGAGCATTCCCAATGACCAGAGACGTGTTTTTGCAAATTCTATAATTTTTTCACATAATCGGGTTCGTGCTAACCATTAGGATTGCATCTGGTTCAATATCGACAAAAAAAAACACATGGGTAATGTTAGGTTCTCTCTTAGCTATCCAATGATGTAATTTTTTTCACTTTTTAACAATGTTAAGCCTTTCATCCATAATTTATTTTGTTTGTATGTCTCTTTTTCGCCAAAAAGTAGTGTTTGGTTTTTTTTCCGTTATAAATTAACCTTTCATCGAAATTTCAAATAAATTACATTTTTAGAAACTAGACTCTATTCTACATTTTTTTTGTTCTAAAAAAATCAATTACCTTCAAAAAATTTAGGTGGAGCATGGCCAAAATTTTGCTTTTTAAGAAGTGCCCACTTAGAAAATTAGTAAAAAATCAAATATTCATTAAAAAATTATCAGAAAAATCATGCATCAACTAGATAATCGTT
>VDFB02271358.1:1182795440-1182827287 GCA_007258455.2 Sequoia sempervirens
GAGAATTCAACCTAAAATAATATATGAACATGTATGTATATGTGTATATATGTACATGCATATGTATATGTATGTATATGTATATGTATATGTATGTATATATATGTATGTGTATGTATGTGGCTATGTATATGTATATGTATATGTATATGTCTAACCTGTTTTATTGTAGATCTATATGATTTCCTTTATAATGTTGCACAGATACAATAGGCATCCAAAAAAAATAGTGCACTCTAAATTGTCTATTTCAAATTCTTTAATGCTTCAACAACTCAATCCAATGTTGCTTGCATTTGTTAAACACTGTCAACAATACATTTAAGTACAAAAATTTTCCATTATCAATAAAAAAATTTGGTGAACCAGTTGTAAATATTATTGATTATTTCCAATTTCATATTGTTTATATTGATTTTACCGATATACTTACTCATTTTTTATGGTTTGTTCCTGATCTTGCTTGCCCGTCCACTGACATACCACTCTCTTCTATTTGCAGGTATTAGGCTAAAGCATACAAAAACGCTCCAAAATCACAATGCTTGTTTTTTACAGAATTACTACAACAAAAAAAACACTTCAATATGATAGATTATATATAAAAACACTAGATTTTGCTCAAATTTGATATTGTGTGATGTATAATGGAACTCCACAAAATTTCCTGTGGGCGTTTCATACTTTTCTTGCTGGGGGGTTTGGCTAGAGTCCCCGAGGCTCCATGATGCCAATATGGTAGGGTGGATAACGAGTGTGGGTTTTGTGTTTTGACTTTTAACACAATATATTTGTTCTTATATAGGTACATGTGTAATCTTTATTCATTTATTCTAAGAATCCAAAAAAAAGTGTATTGTGTCATCACACTCTTCTCTTATTGAGGCCTATTTATTTGTTTCTAATAAAAAATGATCTAACTGAGTCTTCAATTGCACTATGAAGTAATTCATTGAAATTTGATATTTTTATTTCAAATTTCCTCGTAATTGACTACTTTTCAATCTTTTATACTTGTCCCATTTTTATTTTACTACTACTAACCCAAAAAACACATGCATACTAAAACTTTAATTTACAAAATTATGCACTAAATAGTAATTATAAAAAGTTTAATTTACAAAATTATGCACTAAATAGTGATTATAAAAAGTATCCAATATCAAACATCTTTCTTTCTTCAAAAATATGTCATACCCAAAGTTATCCACTACCTTTGTTAAACAATACTTTTAAATGCAATATTAGTAATTAAAGGCATGTGTAATAACTCTTTAAAAAGTTTGCCTTATATTTCTATGCATATGTATCTTAACATTATTAAATAATAATTAATTGATTGATTGAATAACCTAGACAAAAAGCTAAAATGTACATGTGCATCCAGCACTAATAAATATAAAACTAAAATAGAGATAAAATTATCTCATACCTAAAGTTGTGGCACGAAACTATTGTTGTTAGAAAAAAAATTTAAAAATTTATATTTTATTTATATTTTTCAGTTTTTTTTTTATACAACAGGGACCTGTTCCCATGGCCCAGCCTAGCGGCCCAATAGCCCTTACCTTGGGTACCTGAGGTGAGCTAGGGCGAGACTAGTCCCCTATAGGTGAGATCCCCAGCCCGCAAGAAGTCCCACCTCTTAAACTTGGGAGCAGATTTGAACCTGAGACCAATGGGGAGCAAACCCACTGCCCAAGCCAACTCTACTACCCGTTTAGGCTATTTATATTTTTCAGTTATCATTTTTAAAGAATAACTTTACTAATCGAGTCGGCGAAGAGGAAAAGATAAAAATTGGTTCCATATTTAGAAACAAAGGTTTGTCTCCAAAGTCCTGATGTTCGCTACACATTTAAAATCATGCACTACTTCAAAGCTTGTGTTTATATTGCAATGAAACTTTAACTATTGTAACTAAAATCATTAAATATTACATATTAATAAAATAAAAATTATTCACGATTAAACTTATTTAAAATTAAAATTAATGGATAGATTGTACCTAATTACATTCATTCAACATGGCCTACAGTTTTATTTTACATTTTCATTAATCTATTTTCAATTGCTGGTTTTTTATGTCGAGATGCACAAATCGATTTCTCCTCTTCATGAAAAAGGTCCATACTGTCCCACCGCTAACCAATGAGATATGAACTAACCTTACGTTACTTCCTACTGACTAATTAACACACTCTTTGTTTCTCAACTCAATCAAACAATTCTAAATACTATAGAATTCTTGTATTCCTCTTCCCTTTCCACATAAAAGTTTTGTTCTACTTGCCCACTGGATTGCCCCCTGCAGTACACCCCTATCGATTAATTGTTGTATGCATGTGCATGCGACTCCTAGTTTAGATGTATTTCGGAAAAAAAAAGAGAAGATACTACAAGAAAATTGTGTAGTGCCCATTTTTAAGCCTAAGAAAGCTCGAGTCATCAACATTATTGGTAAAATTTAAAAGAAATCTTCAAGGATAAACATGTTAGTTGACCAAGTATTTGAGTCTCACGCGTCTCTCCTCTAACCGTAACCGACGTTAACAGCCGACCAAGTTGTATGCTTAAAATCACCACAGATTACATTGGACGGTGGAATGTTAGGCGAGCTGACAGAGACGACGCAGCCGACCCACACGATGTCCCATGCTTGGGAAAGCAAGACTTTCATGAGATTTGGCGGAAAAGGTAGAAGAGCTACCTTCCACGCGGAAACCTCTACACTCGGCTATATAACTGATTTCTCACTATCTTTTTCTCCACAAACATTTGAAGTTTTCCTCTGCTCTGTTGAACTTCACAACCAACACCCATTGTAATTACAATTCTTTAGCCAGACAAGGAGAAAATATGGGAAAATTCTGCGCAATTGTGGCGATGCTTTTAGTGGTAGGATTGATGGAATGTTGCATAGCCCAGACTCCAACGGCGTCTCCTGTTCAATCCCCATCACCCGCAGATGCACCTTCTTCCTCCGCTTCCTCTCCTCCACAAGGAGGGGGCGTCCCAGCGCCTTCTGTATCAGCACCTTTCCCCACATCATCAATCCCTGGTGAAGGCCCAGCCTCATCTCCACAACACAGCGGTTCAGCTGCCAGAGGAGTCCACAACATTGACATCTTGGGAGTTGTCTTGTTGGGAGGCGCTGCTTTCCTTCTCTAATTGCCTCTTGCGGTTTCACCATTACCTTGCTTCATCTGTTCCTTGGGATCTTTAGTTAATCAAACTCGTATGGAGTTCATTCAGAGGGAGATCTGCTGAAGTTTCTATGAAATCATTCGTGACACAGAGTTTTATATGTGGATTAAAGCAATAATATAGATACTATATTAGCTGCTATAGTTTTATTGGAATTCATTCTGTACTTGGGATCCTTCGCGCTCTCCCGAGAGAAGATTAAATAAAAATATCCCCTTCTTTCCATTCAGTGTGGGCATCTGATGCTGCATTGTAGCCATAAATTTTAAAATAAAACCAATTTACTTCTGCACAGAATGAACTTCTTTAAAATGGAATCTCTCTCGCTTTATATTGTTTTTAAAATGCGTTTGTTTAGAAGTGAACATTGATATGGATAATGTTATGTGCATAGTTTGGGTTGAAGTTCTATAGTGTGTCACCTCTTTCTTAATGAATGAGCAATGGAGTTCTTCTAATAAATGGTTTGCAGAGGATATAATATAATATAAATATAAGATATGGTGAAGGTGTAGTAAATTGGGTAGTAAAGTGGGTTGGATTGTGTGGAATTTTTATGATTAAGTGTATTTGAGTTAAAGTAGTATTAGGATGAGCAATCTAAGAAATCTCAATCCTTCATCTCTATTAGATTTATCTAAATGCAATGAGTACTAAGAAAACTATTCATATTCATGAGAGGCAGGCTCTTGAAAACCACTACTATAGTTCAATGAGATTGAATTAAAAACTAAGCAATTCAATCCTAATAAAATATTATTGAATTTGAATAGTATATGTTCACAATATAGAAATTAAAAACATGTGAAATAAACTTTATTTAAAGATAGGAAAACCTAGAGAATGTGTGTAGCTTTATATCCCTAGCAAGAAATAAAGGCACAATTCTATGATAAGAAACACAATTCTATGATAAGAAACAATTTCAAATTGTAAATTCCATAGATTGATTTTTTAAAACAATGATTGTTATGTTGAGGATTCAAATATAAAAAAATAATTGAGTAAGATTTTAATTGCCCATTACAAAATTGTAGAATGTTGAAATTTGGTGGTCTATTATGAAATTAGTCAATTGACTATGGAACCATTCTATTCAATTTTGAAGCATGTCCACAACTAAAGTTGTCAATGCATTCAAAGAGGTCTTCATGGACAAATATTAGCAAGTTGTATACAAACCAAAGAAAAAACATATGGCCAAATATAATCTTAAAGAAAATTGTTAGTGTATTTAATTATTCAAACATTTTTGTATGGTTTTAAGATACAATCAATATTCTTTGTAATAAGAATATTAATTATAATAATTAGTAGATAATGCACTAATTGGTATCTGCATGTTATTTGTATAATAGTAATATTATATTTTAAGTAGATGTGTTTTATTAGTTAGCTACTCTTAACGAGCTGTATTCTACTAGTTAACTATCTCTTAAGTAGACTCAATCTTTTAGATAACTACTCTCCAAATCTTATCACTATCATCTTCCTTATTTATATAGGCATATAGAAAGCTAGTGGTTGAGGTAGATCATTGTGGAAAAGAGTTATTTATTTATACCAAATCTTTCTAATAAAAAGGGTTTGTAATAATTCTATCTTTTATATTATTTATTTAGTTTCATTGATTTATTGTAATGTTATATGTATGTGAGTAAATATTGTATGGTAGTTGTAGTAGTTCTAGGGAACCACAAACATTAATATTATATTAAAACTATAAAAGCTTCACTTTGTGCAACATATAGGAACAATGATCATAAATTTGTAGTTTTTATTTTTTTTCCACATAATAAATCTCTACAGTAGTATTATTTTCTTTACAAATAAGTTTCAAGCCCAAAATTTTGTGGCTTACTAACAATAACTAGTCTTTTGTTCTCAACTTGTCCTTCATGATGTCTTGGCTAATTAGAAATTGGAGAATGTAGTAAGATATTAAGAGTTAAAAATAAATTTTCCATAAAATTCCCCTAGGCTAGAATTATGTTCTAGAAATTTTTAAATACACAATTTAGCTTCCACATACCTCACAGTATATATAAAAATTATTTAAGAATTTTGTTCTTATTCTTGTCAATAGAAAGCCTTTTAGTTGTTTAATTCTATGGTGCACCAAGAAATGGTTGGACCCAAGAAGTTACTCTATGCAACTTAGAAATAAGATAGTACAACTATGGGATAATGGAATCATCCATAGTTAGTGCCCTAAAAAAATTAGGCCATATTCACTATTTATGACTCAAATAAAACATATTAGAGAGCTTATAGATGAAACACACCTAAACCTAGTATTTCTTATTACAACTCTAGTTACTTTTGGAAGATCATTATTCTTGATCATTACATGCCTATTAAACATTTTGTTTTAGAAAATTATAAAGAAATTAGTTTAAGAAAAGTTAAGAAAATATAGATGGTTTATTTTAAGAAAACTAGGGAAGTAGATTTTTTGCCTATGCAAAATTTTAAAAATTTCCAAAATATCTTCGTACAAAAAAATACACTTTTTTTTCTTATTAGGTGATAGTACTACTATGATTTTCTCATTGAGGTGACCATTTTTACATTTTTTCATTTTTTAAAAATCTATACAAAAATGGTCTTTTTTTCAATTACAAAAAGTATTTCAAACTTTTTTTCCCATAAGGAAATTATGTGATTGTGAGTTTTTTCATTGAGGCTATCATTTTCTTGTATATTTTGAGAAACAATTCAATTTTTTCCATACAAATTTTTGGGTTTGTGTTTTCAAGCAACAACTTGCTATGTCACACCATGGTTGAAAAAAAGTTGCTTCTCATAGTTTCAATCTACTTTAGTTAGAAAGAGTGCATTATTGATTTACTACTAAGGGTCTTTACCACATCAAAATGGGTGAAAAAACTACTCCTATTAATATTTACAAGAAAATCAAGTGGAATAACATAGTTGCAAAGCCAAAGGACTCATAGGTCAACTAGATTCCCCTAAATTGAAGTTTCAATTTTAGGGACAAATGTTGCTTGGGAAGTTTGGACAACCTTAGAAGATATTTTTGGGAATCATAGTAAAATGAGAGCATGATAGTTGGAAAATAATCTTGGAGCTCCTAAACTAGATGACTACCTTGAAATTGAGGAGTTCATCACTCAAGTCAAGAACTCAAGACTTCTTCTTGTAGGAACTAGTGAACATAAGTCTAATGAAAAACTTATTATAATGAGAATTTTTAAAAAATCGATTCATGATTCCTCAATATTTATTATAAATCAGTATTCATAGAAATATTCTTTAGGAGTTCTACATATGTGGCACAAAATTTTGATAAGTTCTATAAAAAATTCAACGAGAATAGAAAAACCTATTTTTTATTAATGAAATCCAATCTAGTCCTACTAAAAAATAGGTATTAGTATTAAATGACTCTAATGCAACATCACAATATAACTCTAGAAAAGGTAAGGGCTTTGCTGATTTTTTAAAAAGAAAATCCTAAGCCTAAGGATGATAAATCAACTTAGCAATACTCTAAGTTCCCTTGTCATGATAAAGGAAAAGGGAAAAAGGGAAAAAGCTAAAAAAGAAGGGTTGCAATGGATATAAGAAACTAGAGCATCAATAAATTTAATATCTCAAGAAGATGACATACTTGGAGGAGGTATGAAAAATGTAGCTTTCTCTCCCTAAGAAAAGAGTTTCTCTTTTGTCTTGAATAGTGTGATCACTTATATATAAACAAATTAAGGATTTAAAAACCTATCAATACATGGAACATGATGGCTCACTCTTTAACAAGATTGACTAGAGCCTCACAACTAAATTTTTTTGTGGGAAACTCTAATCTCATATTTGAGGGTGAAGGGTGTATCAAGATGGAGAATAATGTCTTCAACAAAGTTATCCACATTCTATAGTTCTCTATAAACCTATCTATTTATTGAATCAAATAATAATGAAGGAATAATAATTGAATTTACACCTATAGATAAATTGTTATTAGAAATATCAAAGGCTAGTCAACTATTGTAGTCATTATCAAGGTTGATCACCAAGCAAGGTTATACAAATTTAATAATTTTGTGTTCAATCAACCTTCACGTGTCATGAGTGTACATAAAAATGACCTAAGTAAAACTTGGCATGAGTGTTTGGTTATCTCAACTATCACTCATTACAAGACCTTATTATGTATAGCATGGTCATTATATTTCTAGTAGTTTCTAAGAACACAAAAAATGGATTGAAGGTAAATAACATGAAAGATAATGCAATATACAAAATACCTTCAGCTAAAACCCTTATTTCTCCTAAGAGTTGAAATAGAGTGCACCCTAGCTCCACTTGATCTTCTTCTTTGATATGTTGATGGAGGAATATGGTTTCTTATAAAACTAGCAGAATGATGGTAGGATTGATAGGTTGATAGCTAAAATGGATAGGATGAAAATATGATCAAGATAAGCTAGGCTATTGAAGTAGATAGAAAATACAACATAACAATAGGATGAGAAGATATGTTCAAATGGGAAGGAAGGCCACTCATTTATAGAATTACTATGAGAGAAATCAAGGGCCAAGATAGATTGGTTAATGGATGGCTAAGATTGGAGGATTAGGGTTGGGACCAAAGTTGTAGTGATGTGACAAGTGTCAAATGAGGGATAAAGTCTAGGTTTAGAATTATGATTAGGGAAACATCCTTATTGTAACATACCCATTGTTCAACTCAATAATTTCTTAATTTAAACTAATTGCCAAACATATAGCAATAATTTTTTTCTTTTCAAACGAGATAATATGCATATTTGATATAGTAATAATTCATCTTTTTTATTTCATTCAATGAAATGTACAATCTTTCCAAATAAATGATTTCATATTAACAAGATATAAAATACATTTTCCATCTTTCAAAGAAATAGATACAAGATACATACATATTAGCTCATTTGAGCTTCAATGGTACTAGAAATACAAATGATCCAGGAAATCCCCCTTCAAATCTTGCCTTGCCGACTGGGAGGAGAAGCATCACTCGAGTGCTTTTCCATCATCCCCAAAATTATTGCAGTCCCCAACACATATACCACATATGGTAAGATGGCCCTACCCTTCGATGAAGAGATTTAGTCCAGAAACCTCAAAATACTAGCCAATTCTAAGTCTGGTGTGTGTCTTACATAACTAGAACTTTACCATACATTGTCTATATTCTATGTGTATGACAATCCCAGACTAGCATGCTAAAAGGTAACACAATGAATTAACAATGTAACCAATGGAAAATTACACCACTTTGACCAAATTATGAACATCACCCCTAATTTGAAATGGATATCACACAGTCATCCATCTTTATAGCTCGATTTGTTATGACCATTCATATTCTATTCATAGGCTATCCCCTTCATTGGATTCAACCTAATTCGAGGAATAACCTATATACTCTAAGTTCACTATGACTCATCTAGTAGGTAAAACATGTGTTTCCATAAGCTAGGGTGATCCCACAATAGTGGTTTACAATTTTTGGCCAAATTGGACACTGAAATATTTTTTTTAACTAAATCTTCACTTTCAGGCACCTATAGCAGCTAAACTGTGAGGAATTTGAAGATGATGCAAACTAGAGTTTCATGACATTTTGTCCCTAGATTCTAAATATTTTTTTTCAAAATTTTTGGAATCAGATTGTACTTCTTTTTCCATCTCCCTCGAAAACTAGTTTTTTTCAAAAAACATTTTTTTAAAAAAGTGACACTTACCATATAACACATAAATTTTTTCCATGAAGGATAAAATTCTAATTCTTTCAAATTTAGATTTGTAACTTCGATATCTAGTGCTTCCACTTGGTTAGATAGTTTTTATTGAATATTTTTTCTTTAATCAAGTTTCAAAGTCAAACCAATTACAATTCAGACATAGCGACCATATAACGCATAAATTTTTTTTCATGTATCAAAATTCAAAAAAATTGTTGGATCAAGGACTTTAATATCTAGTGCAATCATATTTTTAATTATTTTTTGATAATCTACTATTTTTTCCACATGTGCGTAACAAAGAGCTTGATTTCAATGAAACCTATGTTTAATAAAACTAAAAAACAAATACACAATAAAACCAAAACATATTAAAATTATATTCATTGATAGCTCATTCCAAGGACTACCCCACACAGCTTGTCCTATGGAAGTATCTCATGATTTTCAACTCAAAGTCCAAGCTTTAGCCAAATTTTTAATTTTTTGTGAACAAGGTCAAAAATCAGGAAAAGGGTGGGTTCGCTTGAACTAGGGGGCGTTTGAGCGAATCTCCAGGGGTTCGAATGAACTAGGGTTCATTCGAACCCCTTTCCATAAAGGGGTTTCCATTTGTTTTTTTCTCGATTGGTCTGTGTGTGCATTAAATGGGTTCACTCGAACCTTGGTTCGAGCGAACCCTCTTTTGGTTCATTCAAACCCCCAAAATGATTTTTTTTGGCATGGGGTCATTTTTTATAAGTTTTCCTTCCTCATTCGAATTGTAAACCACTTTTGTGGGTTTACCCCCTATCTTCACAAATTTAGCTTTAGCTATATACACTCCACTCAATTGAAGTATTTAATACTTGATATTTACAATCACTCCTTACTATAAAGTATGTATAAACACTCAAGAAATAGAGGTAGCAAAACTATAAACAGGTGACTTTCAATTTCACATAGGTAGAAAATAATATTTCCCTAATTTAACATATCATGTTTTCCAAATAAAAATAAGCAAATCACAGAATCATTCCAAATTCAATCAAAGCATAAAAAAGTAAGATTCAACATTCCTATAAATGCAAAGCTCCAATTTGATCTAGCTCTAGTTCCCAAACTTAGTCTCCTCAAATCATCTTTCAACATTGCAACTATCACTTCCACTCTTCCCAAATACTCTCACAAAATATCTCACTAAAAATCTTGCAAAATCTCTCTTTAAACCTCTCACAAAAACTCAAAAGAACATAGCAATATTCAAAAAATAGCAGCAAAATGCAGATATGTGTTCCTTTAAGGTAAATAATACCTTTTATTTATACACAAAATTCAGCAAGTAAAGGCTAGAAATAGGGTAATACATTTGACACTTCTCAACTTTCAATTGGTTTGACTCAACAAGGTAAAGAAAAGGTGGAAAATTACAAACTTAAGAGCCAAAAATATTTCACAAGTCACTTCTATCATGGACAACAAGAACATCATTCAAAAATGCAAGGTAATCAAATTCACAAGTTGACTCTTTCTATGCTATCTTCTAGTTAACTAATTCAACCATTTATGTTTCGCCCTCCATCACTAGACAGAGCTCTAAGAACAAACTTCTAAAGGAATGAAATTATTCATAATTTGACACCACATAAAATTCATACGTGCTATTTTGGTGTTTTAGATAAAATACCAAGTCAAAGCTTGTTAAAATGCATTTTAAATTTCCTTCAAGACATTTGACTATGTCTTGCAATCATTTCCACGCACCTTACATAGTGTTGCGTGTATTTTGTAAAGCATGATAATACTTATGAAATGCTCAAAATGCTGCCATATTGCGCACTATTCATTACTATTGCGCTTTACATTGTTTATGATATGTGCTTTACATTTTAACATGCACTTTAATATATAATCAATGCTTATTCAAACATTATAATATATCTATAATATATATATATATATGGTATATATCTATTGTAAATATATATATACATATATACATAAATATAACTTAACATATTATATATATGTATATATAGACGTATATATATATAAACTTATATGTTTATATAGAATGTGTCATTCGATATTCGAATCCATAAACTTATAATATTCATTTATTTCCAAATTAATATCACTCATGTATATATATATACACACTTGTATGGACGTTGCCATCACATCAATACATACACATATATCAATATATATATATATATACATATGTATACATCGTATATATATAGCATTGCCTCCAAACAATTAGACATATACAATTGCAATAACATCAAATGACATTTATACATGAAATATATAAATACATACATACATACACACACACACATATATATGTCACCTTGTCCATTTGATGTTCCCATACATATGGGTAATCCATCCGTAAGCATGTGTAGATATGTCTATCTACATATACTTATGTATGTCTTTACTCAAGTGTATGAGTTCATTGTATACATGCATATATGGATGTATATATACATCCTATATATATATCTCATGGATTAAATACTCATTATGAAGTACTCACAGATACAAAGAAACCCAAACACTTAAGTCAATAATATTTTCACAATCAAACCAAAACCTCTCCTAGTTCACGAACAACCAAACTAAGGTATCTTACCTTTTTCCTGTAACTATTGGCTTGACTTGACCAATCTAAAAGTGAGTGTGTGAAAGCTCAGTTAGGCTCATTAAGGGTTACTGGACCAAAACTCTTATCTTGAGTGATACATCCCCTCCCTTTGGGAGGTGTGAACCTGTACCTACAACCAACTTGGCACATTTACAATGGTAGTCAATTGATCACAAAACATTCATTTACATTATCTACTCCATAGTCAAATTTAATACATATATAACATTAATTTGAATCAATCATTTATTCATTATATTTCCACTAATTCATACAAAGAAAGTATAACCACATTTATTTTCATCAAAGTTACAAACACACACATATATATGCAAGTATTTCATCTAGCTTGGTAATAGTAACTAGGTAAATACATAATGGGATGTAACATACCCCCCCTTGTTAATCATCATCCTCGATGATCTTGAGCAACAGACACAGATATTAAGCATAAAACATAACATAGAAATATTGTTTTCAAGAAATTTCAAAAGCATGTGGAAATTTTTTCTCTATTTTAGCATAATCTTCCCAAGTAGTAGAATCTTCTACATACTAGTCCCATTGGACTTTGCACTGCAGAACCTCTCTATTATGTAAGTAAAGCTTACACATTCTGACCACCTTAACAAGTTTGATTGTAACCACTCATGGGTCCTTGACCTATAAAACATTCTAATCAATGACATGATTATCACCTAGTATATACTTCTTTAGGTATGAGACATAAAATACATTTTGCATCCGAGCAAGAGCTAGTGGCAACACAATTCAGTAGGCAATAGGGTTTACTTCCTCAAGAACCTCAAATGGACCTACATAGTGTGGAGCTAGTTTGGATAACTTTCCAAACATGATGGAACTCTTTTGAGGTTTTACTCTCAACAACACCTTTTCCCCTACTTCAAATTTTATGGGTACTCTTTTAGAATCTGCATAGCTTTTTTGCCTATCATTGGCTTCAACTAGCCTTTGCTTAATAATTCCAACTTTCTCTTCCATTTATAACAACATCTCTAGTCCAAGACTTATCCTATCCTCCAACTTATCCCAACTTATAGGAGTTTGACATTTTTTACCATGTACAATGCTTCAAAAGGAGCCACTTAATCACAAAATGATAGGAATTGTTATATACAAACTCCACCAAAGGAAAGTAATCTTGCCACTTGTATTGTTGATCCATGCAATACGTTCTTAGTAGGTCTTCTAATACTTGGTTCACCTTTTTAGTTTTCACATATGTCTTTGGATGATATGAAAAACTTAAGTTCAATTGAGTTCCAAGAGATCAAAACAAGGTTTGCTAGAACCTAGATGTCACACGAACATCCCTGTCCAAAATAATCTTCTAAGGAATTCCATGTAATCTAAACACTTCTTGAAGGAATTTTCGAGCTATGACAGGAGATCCATCTGTTAAATTTCTAGGAATAAAATGTGCTACTTTGGTAAGCTTTTCCACTACCACCAAAATGGCATTGTGCTTATTCCTTGACATGGGAAGAACCTACACAAATTCCATACTAATGACTTGCCACTTACTCTCAGAAACATCATGAGGATATAAAAGACTTGCTAGGTGATGATGTTCAACTTTCTCACCCTTTGAAACTCTTTAGAAGCATCTTTCCACAAATCTAACAATGTCTCCCTTCATACCTTTCTAGAAATATAATGGCTTCACATCAACCAACATATTAGTCACACTCGGGTGTCCATAGTATGGTGCTTCATGTACTTCTTTCCACACTAGATTTATCAATTGTTTAGAATTTGGCACATAAATTCTTCCTTTAAACCTTAGTAATCCATTAGGTTCAAAATAGAATCCTTCATACCTTGCATCTTACGTATTATCCATGAGTGCTTGCTTAATTTTCTCATAGTACTCATCACCCTTGGATTTTTGCAATACTTGTCCCTTAAAGTTGGTTTGAATGGATACCATTGAGGCGATATTCCTTCTACAACTTAGAGCATCAGAAAATTGGTTCTATTTTCCCTTGATATAATTGATATTGAATTCATAATTAGATATCAAATCTAACCACCTCCATTTTCGTGCATTCAAATCTAACTCTAAATCATGTCATGCATATTTTTTTCATAGGGCTTTAGCTTTCGTGATTCATAAGCTATGACCTACCCTTCTTGCATTAGTACTCCACCTCTCTTAACACATCTATGATGACCATGAAGTCACCCTCTGGATTTGGTACCTTCAATATCAGAGTCATATTCAACTTCTCCTTGACTATAGATCAAATGTTGCTTGAAATTTCTCTGTCCACTCAAACTTCTTTCCTTTCCTTTGTAATGAAGTAATAGGGAATACTATCCTAGAAAACTTTGCAACAAACTTCTGATCTAGTAGCCAACCAAACCCATGAAACTTCTAACCTCTGGTACATTATTAGGTACTAGCCATCTAGGACTACTTTTATTTTAGTTGGATCCACTAAAATTCCCTCAACTGAAATCGCATGACCCAGATAGTGCACCTTCTTCTAAACGAAAGTACACTTAGAGAGTTTTCCATATAGCTTATGTTCTCTTAACTGTTGGAGCACTATCTCTAAATGTTTACAATGCTCCTCTTCATTCTTGGAATAAATTAGGATATCATCCAAGAATTTAATAAAACAAACCTATCCAAACAATCCTTAAATACATTGTTCATCAGGTTCATAAATGTCGCAGGTGCATTAGTAAGTATGAAAGGTAGGAGTGTGAACTCATAATGCTTGTATCTAGTTCTAAAGGTAGTCTTGAAAATTTCTTCATCCTTAATTCTCAGTTGATGGTAACTTGATTGAAAATATTTTTTGAAAACACAGTCGGTCCTCGCATCTAATCGATATGTGGCAATGATTGCTTATTCTTTATCGTAGATTTGTTAAGCATCTGATAATCAATACACAAGCACAATGTACCATCCTTCTTCATGAAGATCATTGGCACTACCCAGGGTGAAACACCGGGTCTTATCGATCCCTTAGATAACAACTCCCCCAACTATGCCTTGAGTTCCATTAATTCCATATTAGTTATTCTATAGGGAACCTTGGATATAGGTTCAGATCGTGGTACTATTTCAATGGAGAAATCAAATACCCTCTTGGGAGGTAACCTTGGTAATTCATCTAGAAATACATCCATAAATTTCTGTGAGATGGGATATTTCTCCATATCCATTTCTTCAGATTCCACCATTTCTCCTTCTTCAACCTCTTGAGAATCTTATGGTTCACAATCCATGACATTATCTTTTTTTCCCTAAGCATTTGCATGGCAGAAATTTGTCGCAACTTCATCTCTCTATGTGAAACAAAGTTTTTTGTGGCTCTAGTATCAATAAGTATAGAAATAGGTATAGTAAACAAAATACCCAGAGTTTCCACTGGTGTGACTTGATATTTTGCTTATTGATTGCCCAAGGCTACATGGATCTTTTGCTGGAATGTAGTTGGTTGTGGAGGAAGAGAATTTCCATGCATTTGAGATCTTGAAGGTTTTTTGGGGCATTGAGTGTCATAATGATCTCCACAAGTAAAGCATCCTTTTATTGGTCCCTTCCTTTTCACAGATTTGTCAGAATTACTGACATTTAGCTATTTAGCCCCATGATGAACTTTCTAATTCAAAATTGTTCATCCTTTGGTACATTGGCACATACTTCAAAAGACGAGTGAAATTCTCCTAGTATTTGTTCACTAATATATCACCTTGCTTCAAATTTTGGAAACTAGTAAGCTTTTGGTCATAAAAGAGTTGGGTTAGCCATCTTTTTTGAAATATTTCTACAAACTCATTTCAAGTTATCTTTAGGGAACTAATATTACCAATTTCCATATTTTTGTTCATCCATCAATTAGAGGCTTCTCCTACTAACTAGAAGGCACCCCAAACAACTTTGGTGACCTCAGAATAGTTTTTGATTTCAAAATATTTTTCCATTTGAATTAACCAAGCCTCAACCTCTTCTCTGCTAGTGCTTCCCTCAAATTTTGGTGGGGTAACTTTTCTCATATCCCTAGACAACTTAGTTTCCATAGGTTTTCTTTTGCTACTTTCAGATTTGGGCTGATATTCTTCTTCCCTATGTTGAATTGATTGATTATGGTCATGATAATTCTCTCCTTCATCCTCATTAGGTATTTATTCCTCATCATTAATTGGAACTTCCTACTCTTCTTTTTGTTTTCCTTTCACTTCTTGTTAAAGGTTTTCTATCCTTGTCCTAGTTTCATCTATGATGGCCAAAATGCATTCCGACTTGGTTTTAGTATTATCTAAACCTTTTCCATCTTCTTGACTTTCTCCAAGATTAGTACTTGTTCTCACCATCCTTTCAAGAAAAGGTTATACTTGAAGGTTCATCTATATTATATCCTATCATGGTTTACTTAATATATTAAAAATTTTACAAAAGATCAAACATTCATATACAAGAAATTCTATTTTGCTCACAAGTTTTGATATATAGAATAAATCTTCATTTATTCATAAGGATTTTAATATCCTTTCATTTACATTGAATGACTATTCAAGTAGTCAAGTGGAGAGAATCCATCAGATTCACTCTCTGATACATAGCTCAATGGGGTATACCCCTCAGATTTTTGTTCATCTCTTATTTGCTCATTTCTATCCCAAAAAGGATAGTATCTCTTGGATTTATCTTCCGATACATAATTTTGAGGTACATAACCTTTTGACTTGCCACTTGAGGCTATAAAAATTATTTTATCCATGGGTAAAACACAAGGGTCTTTAAACAACATAGTTGGATTGACGCAACATTTTGAGGGAATATCCCTAGAAAGTGATAATGAGTCCAATTTTTCCGGAGAGACATAAGGTAAATAGTTGAAGCTGGCTTCATTTCTCATTCTTCACTTCTCTTGGCTAATTTTTTATAGAATGTGACTGATTGTCTTGGTATCACTTAGCCAGATGGTGTTGTCATAGTTAGTTCCCTCTATGGTATGAACAAGGGATTCCTTTTCCTTCTTGGCCCTTAGGTAGTGCTCATTCCTGATCACTAAATTTCTTGCAGTTAACTCAAGATGTAAGAAATAAAGTCACAATTCTATGATAAGAAATAATTCCAAATTATAAATTCATGAGTTGTATTCTACTAGTTGACTATCTCTTAAGTACACTTATTCTTATAGATAACTACTCTCCAAATCTTATCCCTACCCTCTTCCTTATTTATATATGGCGTATGGAAAGCTAGTGGTTGAGGTAGATCATTATGGAAAAGAGTTATTGTTATTATAGAAAATTTATGCTAGATCTTTTTAATAAAA
This sequence comes from Sequoia sempervirens, assembly GCA_007258455.2. Classification (NCBI taxonomy): domain Eukaryota; kingdom Viridiplantae; phylum Streptophyta; class Pinopsida; order Cupressales; family Cupressaceae; genus Sequoia; species Sequoia sempervirens. The sequence goes on from VDFB02271358.1 coordinate 1,182,812,348, forward strand.
AGTGGGTATTAATTATGTCTTTATTATATTATTTACTTGGTTTTTATTGATTTATTGTATTGCTATATGTATGTGAGTGAATGTTGTATGGTAGTTGTAGTAGTTCTAGGGGAAAAAAACATTAGTATCATACTCAAGCTATAGAAAATTCACTTATATAGGAATAACGATCATAAATTTGTAAAAAAAAAACACATAATTAAAAATCTACAATAGTTTTAGTTTTTCTACAAATACGTTTCAAGCCCAAAATTTAGCAGCTTCCTACCAATAACTAGTCTTATGTTCTCAACTTGTCCTTTGTGGGGTCTTGGTTGATTAGAAATTGGTGAATATAGTAGGATATTAAGATTTGAAATAAAATTTTCTATAGAATTCCCCTTAGTTAGAACTATGTTCTAGCATTTTTTAAATACACAATTTAGCTTCAAAATACCTTATATTATATATAGAAAGTGCTTATAATTACACATTAAAAAATTGTAGAATGGTGAAATTTGGTGGTCTATTATGAAATAATTTAATTGACTATGGAGTCATTCTATTCAATTTTGAAGCATGTAATGAGTGTGGACAATTTATAAAGGAATGACAATTGTGCCAATGCAACCAAAGTTTCCAATGCACTCAAAGAGGTCTACATTCAAAGTTGCCAATTTCCACTTTAAAGATCATTTGTTGGGTTTGCATTGGGTTGTGAAGCATTTCTAAGTGCTAAATTTAGGGTTTAAAATTTTAAACAATCCTATTTCTTCGATTACTTTGTGCCTCAGAATTCATCTCTCAAGATTTCATTCAAGCCTTGCCAAAGCAATGGCTTGACTCTAAGCGGCTCCCACACCATCATATTTTGCAAGCCTTTGTGCACCACAGAAATACCTCATGGATTTACCACTACGGGAGGCCATCCTTTTCTTGCCAAAATTATTGCATGAGTCCCACTATCTTCTGCAATGTCATCTTCAATGTGCATTAAGATTAAAGGGTAAAAATTGCTAAGTTGTTTAAAATTAAAAAAAAAATGATAATTATTCAAAACCCTAAGAAACCTAAGGCTTTAAGAGTATTCATTGTGGGGATCAATTTGCGAATGGCCCTTTGCAAAATTCCATCTCGACCATGCCAAATTTATGGCATAAACGCTACCATCTTCTGCATCACCTTTTTCTATACAAGTATAAATGGATGAAAATGTTAAATGTTAAACGTTAAAACCTTCAAACATTCATTTTTCCAAGTGCCTAAATTGATAAACTTAACATTTTATAAGTGTTTGAGCTCTATGGAAAATTTCTTATAGGATGTCATCTACAGGTTTTCACCTATTTGTTTCTATTGCACATCCCTTGACCTAGTTGAAGGAAGCTTCCCAAGAAATTGTATAGAAGTGATTTTGTACAAGAGGAAAATGACCTAGTAGCATTGCTAACTAGGATTGCGAGACTCCCTACTTCTAATGTATTTGAAGAATGGATGTACTAATTCACTGAGGAGATATTAAGGGGGGAGATCAAACTCGATTGGGCGAAGACTATCAGTGATAATATCCATGCTCAATACATGTCACTCAAGAAGATGATTGAATTATACATGACCTTGTACGTGTCATCTACCTATTAGTAGATAAATTCCCTTACAAAGGCTTGACATTGAAAGGGAATATGGAGAAAATCCTCAATGAACGTTACCAGTAATTGTAGTACAAGAACTACAAGTGGAACTACAAAAGGGTAAATGATGCTTTTGTTATGCACATTGTCAAATTCTTGGCTAGAGATTTCAGGAACAAAATGTCATAATCTGCTAAAGCAATGATAAAGAACTTTGGTTATTGGTTTATCCAATTTCCAAAGTTCACCTATTTAAAAATTGAAGGTTTTATGGGTACTCCATTTAGGCTTTCCAAGTACCCCACAGACAAAATGGTGATGATGGAATTAACAAGATAGCTTCACACTTCTCACTAATTATTGTAGTTGAAGCATAGAGTTGGGATACCATATCACATGGCTATAGGAAGGGATCTATATGCATATACATTAGTCATATCTATTGAGAGCTCTAATAAAGAAATTCAGGAGTTTGGTTTACTCTTTCAAATTGCATAAGAAAATGTAGATTGGGCTCTAGTAAAATTGAAAAAGTAGGTTGGGAGGCAACATGCCCATCAATGGAATGTAGAGGAATTTTAGGAAAATTTTGAAGATGACCATGAGGTCAGAAAGAGGATGTACATGAGAATTTCCTTGGAATTCATAAGGACTTTGGACCTATACATCATCTTCGACCAACTAGAGGAGGATAATAAAAAATTGGATAAGGAAGCCCACATCAAGGTAGCTAGGCTCCCTCTTCATTGATTGATTGGACTAAGGAAGAGGAGACATATCAATGTGGTCACCCACCCAGTGCTACAAAGAATGAAGAAGTGGATTAATTCCCAGATAGATTATTTAGAAAAACAAGTGACAAAGCTCACCTATGGTGAATGGGAGCATGAAAGGTCACAAGGGAGTGATAACAATGAGAAGATTGAAGATGAAGCTACTCTTGAGGAAAGTTCATCAAGTAAGAGTGTAATGCCTCCTCCTACCACTCGATCTCAAAGGAGAAAGGAATTTCAAGAGAGACAACCAACCAAGAAGCCTTGTGTTTATGAAAGGAAGGTTGTGGAAGGATGGAGGCCTATCTCCAAGAAGGCCAAGAAAGGTGGAACTTTTATAATCAAAACTATTAAAGACGATTTGTAGCCACTAGAGGAAGACTCTCAAGTTCGATCACCCACTCACCCATCTTCACCACCTTAGTTCACCACACCTCTTCTGCTACACTCCCACCAACCATTTCTTCTCTACCCATTGTGGACATCTTTTTCCACCTTCCATCCACCACTCCAATCACTTTCGTGATCTTGGTTGATTCTTCTTCCTCCACCTCATCATCCCCTTCTTCCTCCTTGCTTCCACCCTATCATACTACCTTCTCAACACTACCACCTACTCTCCCCTCCATCCCACCTTTTGCTACCTCTCTACCTAAAAATTTTGTTGCATACTTGAAGAATATGCCAAAAGTATTGTCAAACGGCATGATATCTCCAAGTAATAGGCTTCTCATGATTGAGATTGCCTCTGCCCTTCCCATTGTTCCCCCTCCTACTCTGGAACCACCAAAAATGGAGAAAGCTGAAAAGATATGGGAGGAGATGCAACAAAAATACAAGGAGAAGCTTGAGGATGCAACCGACATAGGTGAAGACTCTGCAACATCTAAACACGAAGAACATATTTAAGAGCCAGATGAGGGATTCAAAGTTGTAGAGCTTGAGGAGGATGGGACTACCGATGATGATGAAGAAGAGAAGACTTTGAAGGGAGACAAAGCATAAGAAGCTTATGAAGAGAGACAACATGAATAAGAAGAAATCCCAAAGGATAATAGAATAAAAGAAGAGCATCAAGAAGAGGAGATGCTTGAATCTAAGAAGAATAAGAGGAAAAGAGGGGAAAGGAAGCATATATTGATTCTACTCAATTTGAGAAAGCAATAAGAGAAGAGCATGTTGAGGATAGTCAAAGAGAGGCATGATGATAAAGTAGAGATGCAACAAGAAGAAAAGCAAGAGGAGCCACGAATGCATGACGTTGTTGCCACTGCCTTGGCAAAGCAAAAATTTGCTCCTTCTTCGACAGAATGATAATTAAAGGACAAAGCTGTTGTGATACATGATCCTACGACCCACTTTGAAGCTATCATGGATCATGCAGGCTAGCAACCCAAAGAAAAGAAGAAGGCCAAGGTCTAATCACATATCACCAAAGATTCCTTGGGGTCTCGCACAGTTCACATTGCCACCCTGGTAGTGGACAAAGATGTTGAATGTATATTGCCTTCTAAATATAAGGTGAATTCCATAGACATCAACCAACTAGTAGAATGCAAGAGATAGATGAGTTCCAAGGGTTGGTGACAATCATTTTGAATAGAATGGATAAAGACCATGCCATGAAGGAGTTAAAATAATAGGTGATAGAATTGACCGCCTTTATCCAAAAATTGGTCACTCCTATTTAAGAGATTCATGTAGAGGTGTCTACTCCCACAATCATTCCAAGGAAGAGGTCAATAAGGTGGAAAGAATTTGAAGAATTGGACAAAGGTCACCGCAAATTGGTTTGATCATGTCACTGCTATAGGGGAAAAAGTGGTTGATGTGGGAGTAGAAATGCACAACAACTTCTTAATTTTGAAGGAGGAAGTTGATAAAGAGATTGAGGACTGCACTATTTTCATGAAATACCACGAGCTCACATGTTTGAAGCTATAATTCATAAGAACTTTTTCTGCAAAATTTCTAGAGAGGGAACAAATTTTGACTAAGGAGGACATAAAAACAACCAAAATTTTGGGCATATGTGATTGATTTCTGTAAATAAATCATTTCTATAGTTTTTCTAGAGCTGCAGATAGTTGTTGATGGGATCAATGATTTCAAATCTGAATGTGATCCATTTTTGGAGCTCATGGTTGGAGTTGTAATTTCTATGGAGAGATTGGATAGTGTAGTTGTCAAGCAAGCTTGGAAAGCAAGAATTCAAAAGGGACTTGCAGATGACTTGGATGGGAATTTTCTGGATATGGTTGTCAGAGCATTTTCAAAGTTAGAAGAGTTGATCAAGCAGAGAAGGGCATGTGTAAACCTACATAAGGGATTATTGGAGGAATTCAAGGTTATTTCCTTCAAAGTAAAAAGGGCTCAGTTGCCACATCATCAACAACTTACAAAAACATTGGTTAATTTTGCTAAGTATGTTATAAAAGAGAAAGAAGCTGGAAATAATATAATTGAAGATAAATATTTGTAATTTCCAGCTACATGATAAAATTAGTTATCTCAAAGTGTGTGCACCCAGTTTTGGGGGATTTTATAGAATATTTCTTAATATAAAATATGTTAATCTATATTTTACATTCTCCAAGGTTCACATGTGACCCTATTTTTATATTGGGGTAATTGTAAATGCATTTAATGTACCACAAACCTTAAGAGTATATTAAATCTGGGCCATTGGTGTTAAGATAATCTTGGCCACCATTGATTTTGTTGAACTCTTCTATAAAAGGCAGTCTCCTTTGATTTGAAAGGGATTGAGAAGGATCGTTGTAATGGACATTTTGGAGTAATACAAGTGAAGACATTGAAGTGTTGGTGATTTCCTTGTGTTCTTTGAATGTATGCATGATTCTATCTTCCATCTTTATTTCAACATTATTAGTTTATGTTCAATTTTGATAATGACAATGTTAGGATATTTTGATGAACTTCTTGCTCTAGGATATTTTGATGAACTTCTTGCTCATACCTTTTGTAATTTTTTGATGGTAAATTACTTTGCAAGGTTAGTCTGGGATAATTTAATGCACTTAAGTTCAACTATGGATGTTTATGTATTTGTGTATGGATGTTACAATTTGAAATTTTGAAGGTTACCTTTGAAGATTGCACTTGTTCTGCAACATTGTAGGTTCACTCTTGGTTAAGCAAAGCTAGGTTTTAGGGAGTTTATCTATCTGAAGCACCCATCATTGTTGTAGTTGTCCTTAGGTTTCCAAAATTAGGATTTCTCTTAAACCTTAAACCTTTTGTGATTTCTTATAAATATGTATTAGTATAGGATCAAAGCATCACTCAAGCTATTATATTTGATAACAAAGGTTGTTTTTGGGTAGTTTTTTTGAGATCATAACTAGGGTTTTAACCAATCTTTAGACTTATTGAACCCTCATTGCAGTCCCATAGGCTTTCAATCTTTGTTAACTATAAAGGCCCCTTGTGATACCAGCAAATCATATCAATATTGAGCTATTTTTGTATCATCAAGACCTGACATCTAAAATCTTGGGGTCATTTTATGAAGATTTTGTACAAAAATTGACCTTTCAAGAGAGATGGAACACTTATGTTTTATCTGTGTTGTTTAGTGCAAAAATACTCATCAACAAGTTGACATCAATGAAACAACAAAGATCTGTTGACATCAATGACAACACAAACTTCCAACAAAGGATTTCTTTTATTTTTGCATATATTAGATATTAGGACATCTTGGCCCACAAAAAATTATTCTATTTTGTAAGACTTACCTTCTATATTGTCCTATTTCCATTATTATATATGTGGATCTTATTAAATGACATGATATTTTTATAGAGGAGAAGGCATAATGAAAATAAATAATAGGAAATATAGAAAGAAAGAAATCAACAATTATATCTTTGTGTTCAAAATACCATACTTTCCCATTAGTTAGTCAATTCTTGGTCTCCACCATCCCCTACCTCTTAGTTAATCCCTGATCTTTGTTTGCTTGGCTCCCATCAACTAACTTGAAGCTTAGCATCCCTTAGGTTGACCCTATCTATAGTAGGAATTTTTCCAAAGTGTCTTCCTCTCTTTAGTGGGGTCTCTTTCTAAATTGAAACTAAATATATTTCTAAATCATCCCCCCCTCAATTTCAATCATATAATTATATTTAGTGAAATGTGTATTTTATAAATTTTTGTGAGATATAAAATGTATAAAAGAAATGAGACCGTCAAATAATTCATTTTCTAATTAAATGATAATTAACATAAAATATTTTTGACAAACTAAGTAAATATCTCAACATTTGTCATCCCAATCTTACATTAAGAAGTACATAGAAGATGGCAATAATGCTTCACATCCCTATGAAAAAAGATTGTGTGAATAAATAAAATTATAAATTTACGGAATATGCATGCTAGGTTGGCACTCCAAAATCTATACCAATTCTAGGTGGTAGATTAGAGCCTTACCCAGAAAAATCTGGAAGTCTAGAAATTTGACATGATAGTATTTCTCATTTGTTACCTCCAAATTTTGAATTGCCTTTTTTTAAGATGTATTTAGAGAAATACTCGAGAAGATATTACAAGAAAATTGATAAGTATCCAATTTTTTCGCCTAGGAAAGCTCTCAGTCATCAAAATTATTGGGAAGATTTGTAGGAAATCTGCAAGGATAAATTTGTCGTAACAAATATGTTAAGTCCATGTATTTGAGTCTTACGCGTCTCTCCTCTAACCGTAACCAACGCTAAAGCTGACATAGACGACCCAGCCCAGCCACAGGATGTGTCATGGTTGGGATCTTCTCACTCAATTGGGAAAGCAAGATTTTCATGAGATCTGGTGGAAAAGGCAAAGAGCTCCCTTCCATGCGGAAACCTCTACGCTCTCCTATTCTTCTGCTTGCTATATAACTGCTTTCTTTCTATCTTTTTCTCAAAAAACATTTGAAGTTTTCCTCTGCCCTGTTAAACTTCATTTATCAGCACAACCAACGCCCATTGTAATTGCAATTCTTTTAGCCAGACAAGGAGAAAATATGGGCAAATTCAGTGCAATTGTGTTGATATTTTTGGCGGCGGGGTTGATGGAATGTTGTGTAGCCCAGGCTCCCGCAGGTTCTGCAACGGCGTCTCCTGTTCAACCCCCATCAATACTCCCGATCTCCCCAGTACCTGCAGATGCACCTTCCTCCTCTCCCCCACAAGGAGGGGGCGTCCCAGCGCCCTCTGTATCAGCACTGGGCCCCACATCATCCACCCCCGGTGAAGGCCCAGCCCCATCTCCACAACACAGTGGCTCATCTGGCAGAGGCGTCCACAACATCGCCATCTTTAGAGTTGTCTTGTTGGGAGGCGCTGCTTTCCTTCTCTAATTGCCTCTTGCAGTTTCACCATTACCTTGCTTCATCTGTTCCTTGGGATCTTTAGTAAATCAACCTCGTATGGAGATTGAGATCATTCATTCGTTCGTTCAGAGGGAGAGCTGCTGGAGTTTCTATGGAGTCATTCGTGACATAGAGATTTATATGTAGGTTTAATCCAATAAGCTGCTATAGTTTTATTGAAATTTAGTCTGTACTTGGGATCTCCTTCTTTCTATTCATTGTGTGCATCTGATGTTGCATTGTAGCCATAATTTTTAAAAAATAAAACCAATTTACTTCCGCAGAAAGAATTTTCTTTTTCAATTTAATAGCTCTCTCTCTCTCTCTCTTTATACTGTTTTAAAATGTGAAGGTGAATGAATTTCTTCATACATAGACTATATGTCAATGTTAACTTTTAAACAAATGCATTCAAAGTAGAAAAGACTAAATCTTATGTATTATCTCTATTTAGATTTTTCTTTTATTATCAAATAGTCTACACTATCTTTTATAAATATGTGTTACACAAATTCAAAAAAAAAAAATTGGTGGAAATAGTCACTCTTAAAGCTTAAACAAGATTACAGTTCAAAGCAAAGAGCATTAGAAATTTAGAACAATAAAAACAAGTCATTGAGTGGTGAGAGCAAGAGTGGAGGGAAGAAATTATAGATATCCTTTAGGTTTTATAACAACAAAAACAAGTCGCTAAGTGATTAGAGAAAAAGTAGAGGGATGACCTTTCATATATCACTCAAGACATAACAATAAAACAAGCTGCTAAGCCACTAAGTGGTGAGAGAAAGACTAGAGAACATTATAAAAATGAAAACAAGTTGCTAAGCCACTAAAATGACCATAAGCTGCTCAAAGAACTTCCAAATGTTTTGTAGGCCTTTGTTAGGCATTATGAGCAAGTTTTCACAGCTCAAGAGAATTCTTTTGAACATGATCATGCCTTGCAAGAATGCCTCAAGGTTATTCCTTATTGGATTTCTTCTTCTCAACAAAATTTCTATGATTTGTAGCTCTCCATTGTTGATCTCTTTGAAGTAGTGTTTAATATGGCTAATAATAAAGCCCCTAGTTGTGATAGGTTTCCTTGTGAATTCTATAAGACCCTTTAGAATTGTGTTTGGTAGGATCTTCATAAAGTGTATCTTGAAGCCTTATATTCCAGTTTCTTAGAAAAAAAATATCAATAAAGGAAAATATAAATTTTATATATCTAACTCTTAACAATTCAAGGAATATCTATAATTGGAGATTGATCACTTTGCTCAATATCTAGTACAAAATCATTTCCACTGTCCTTGTGCTTGAGTTACACCATCTTCTTCCTCAAATTGTGTGAATTGAGAAAACTAATTTTATTAAATCTACTAGTTAGTGGTGTTACATCTATGATCTACCAAATGAGGGAGCCACTTAGGAGAGAGGAAAGTAATGAAGCCTCTATGACATATGTCATGATTGCTACAAAAATGTATTAGGTTGGCCAAATAACATGGCAAGCAATAAAATAAAGAAACCAATAATTTTAAGCTCTTGTAAGCAAAAAATATCTAAAGTTACAAAGTTTTTATGACTTTCTTGCACTACATACTAGCTAGGGAGGTTTGTAAGACCTCAAACATTCCTAGAGAAAAAAAATATTAGTGATAATCAAGAGGCATTTTGTTGAACTATATGATTCTTCAAGAGAGGAACAACGATCTTGTAAAAATTCATAATGAGAGAAACTACCCAATTGAATGTTTAGAATTTCTTTGCAACAAATTCTCCTTCCTCCAAATGTCTAGGTGGATTGTGAGAATGATGTACATTCACATGAGAGGATGGAGAATGAATATTATTTCCTAGCTATGAAAATAGCATATCTACATCGATTGTGACATTGTAAACAATTTCAGCTAAATGAAAGGCTCACCACTAGATAAAGCTAATTATTTCCCCTTTTCTTGAGGAATTGAAGATACCCCATCCTATGATTAGTAGTTGGGTTACTACTATTAGATAGAGATTGGGCTTGAGTTATGCAAGTACTAAGATTTCAACTTTTGCAATTCCCAATTGTAGTCCACCGTTCATCATTTTTTTGAAAGGGGGGCTTAAACAAGTCAAGATGAGGGAAATCCCTAATCTTATGATTAGAGGATTATCATTAGAAGCAAGTTTTTGTAGATTGAGGTAAAGACTGTGTTAGTTATGTCATAAATAACTAATTTTTATGTCTATCTTGCTCCTTTAGATCCTTAGAGGGGTCAATCTCTACATATATGCATGCTTTTATAGACATGCCAAATAAAATATATTAGGCCCAATGCACATAACCTTGCCAAGCAAGGCAATAAGATTGGTTAAGAAATTTTAGTAAGGTAGCAGAAACCTTAGGAATTCTAACCAGATAGGACTATCAATGGTCTTTTTATCAAATACTTAAAAATTCTCTAGCCCAAAGTTGGAAAACCAAGAGGGATACAAAGAAAAACCATGGGTTGTATTTAAGGTTAGTCTCTACATGGCTAGACTCAACAAAAAAAAGAGAGGTTTGGACAACATCAAGACAGATCCCATGCAACACCCAATGCTTATTGGTAACACTCTTTAAGCATACCTTTTTGCGGAGGTTGTCCAAAGAAAAAAATGTATTCAGGTAAAGTGTTCTATCCATTTACAGGAATTATGAAACTCGGGGATGGGTAAAACAATATCCATAGGAGGAATTGAAGTCTTACATTATGGAAAACCTAGGGTACAAAATTTTGGGGTTGCATGTTTAATATGGAGCCATTGTGTGGATTTGTGAAACCATCAAACCATCAATGTCAATAGAAACTATTGGGATGATATAGTTCAAAGCCATATAACTTAGAGCAATGTAAAAACCTATAAAAATACAAAAGAGAAAGAGTTTTCATTTTCTAAAAACATGATGTGACATTCAAATGATAAATACCTCAAGTAAAAATAAAAATAACAAGTAACAATTAAAATAATCAATAATGAGCTATTTATGATGAATGTTATGGTAGGATTAAGGTGTCATCTACCTTGTAAACCCTATTTCATATTGCATGGTTCCATCATCCTTGGAAAGTTTCCCTAGGAACTTAGGGTGTATTGAAAAAATATTTTGTAATATTTGTTCTCACCATTGTTTGTAATACATTTGTAAGGGGTGATGGGTTCCACTAACAACAATAAAGGTGACTTGTGGACATGAATATTTAATATTGTTTTCTTCACTTGTGGACACCTATAATGAGATGGTAAAAGAAAAGTGAAGTGGAAAAATGAGCATGTCTATTGGAATTCTCCAAGTGGTTTCTTTGAAAGAGGCAACAAGTTCTCTTGGTATTTCATCTATTGTTACATGTAATGTAATGTTTAATTTCCAAGTTGGGTGCCAACTTGGAGGGAAAGTCTTGGATCCAAAAAAAGTATCCTTTTTATTCCAAGGAGGTAATCAAGGGTTGAGATGTTTGGAATGAAGAGACATCTTTTGGGCACCATTTTTGTGCTTAAGACATCTTTGAAAGGAAGCAAGGTACATAGAAAATGCTTCCTAACACTAATATAAAATGAGAGATGTACAATTTTAATTCTTTTACAGTTACAATAAGAGATGTGCAATAGGAAGATTATTAAAATAATAACACATGCAAGTATCAAAAGCTCACAACACAAGAATATATGGGGAAAACCCTTTTGGGTGAAAAACCTCACACTCCAAAACTTGCACAATGTATTATCTAATCAATGTATTACAACACACTTGCAATGCAAGCTCTTTAGAGTATACAAATGTTGAATTATGGAGCTATTTTGATAGCATAATGATACCTGTAAAATACAACATACTAAACCCACTCCAAGACATCCAATATATAGAGAATACAAGTATGAAGGTAGCTTCTAGAGCAAGCTACAAGAGATGGGCATCCAAATCCACTTGGCACATTTTTCCACCACCTCCAAGCATGCAAATGACACTTGTACAATATTCTTTGACTCCTCATTCATACCTCCAACTTGGGCACCCAATTTTTACTCAAAATATAACACTTGCTCTTACACACCTTACAACTTTCATAGAATTTGCCATATATGACAACACTTACAACTATAAGAGAATCTATCATAACCGACTAATAATAAATGATTCTCTTACAACTTGTCATAGTCAAATTGGGTCCTAGATTCCCCATGCAAAGATGCCTTCCAACACTTGTCCAACTTGTTATAGAATTCGCTCTTGTGTCATAATATCGTCATAGGAATCCATCATAAGATCATCATAGAAATCTGTCATAAATTGTCATAGATTCCCTCAAAGATGCCAACACATGTCAAAGGAATCTCTTCCCAAAGTGGGATGCCTATATTGCCTTGTGGGGACCACAACATCCATGTCACCTTCCAACATGTTGACAACGCACCGTGCCAAATCATATTAGATGACAAATTAATATGAGCAAGAAATTACAACATAAGCATAATAAAGTTGTTATTTTAATGCTGAGAAATTGCAAAGGTTGACACCTTAATTCCCAACATTCTTAACAAATCTATATAATCAACTCCTTAGATGTAGAAAAATGTGATGAATAGCTGAATTTAGAGTTTCTCTATATGAATAAGGATAGGTTGAGATATAAAGAGGTTATCCACAAGTACTCAGGTACTACCATGTTGGAGGAAAAGAGCAGAATAAGAGTGAATGTATTATAATCTCATCTATTTAAAGATAATGCACACTTGGTCTCTCTTCTTAGTGGAGTTTTTTCCCACAAGGGTTTCTCCATGTAAATCATGTTTTATATGATGTATCTTTTATGTTGTTGATTTCACTTTGTTACATTCATGGTGATGTTATACTTTATTTATTATTCCTTATAAGTCTCACATAAGGTGGTGATATTAAGCATGTTATGTTGGTTGTTTTTTAGCATCATAAAGAAGATGAATCTAATCATGGTAATTCCATATTAATGTCACTTAATTTCACATTTACATATAAGTTTCATATTTTTATATCATAGTAGTCCAAGCCTTGTATCTCATTCAATATTGAATTCATAACTTGATTATTTGGATAGAGATTAAAATTCCATATGTAGCATCTAACGATTTGAGTTAATTTTTTTTTGTGTATTCCTTCATTTTTATTTCTTAGCCTGAAAAGCTTGAGCTAATATATTAGAAGGAATTGAAGGTTGTTGGAGGCTTATCGAGTTGCAATGAATGTTTTATGGGTTAACTTTATTTTGAAAATTTGTGATATTGAAATCCATGAGTATTGTCAATGTGATATATGTTGGCCATTGGAAGCCCAAGATTGTGATCTTCATAGAGTTGGTTATGTTTTGGTAACTTGATCTCTTTGGTGTATGATAGCTCCAAGGTTTGCTTGCACTAACCAACAAGAAGACTTCACTCTGCCTTCCACCAAGAACCTGACAATCTCTAGGCTCTGTCTTGACTTAGTTCATCAATTGAACCTTGCTTCAACTCTGTTCCAAGAGTTTCAATCCTTGTGCTTAACCTTGGAGGACAAACACCTCTTGAATCTGCTCTCTTCTTCCAACACCTAGAAGGGTCTAGATGCCAACTTCATCACCTTGCTTGAACTGCTTGCAGGGGAGTTGGAGACACTGTTTCCTTGCATTTCACATCCACTTGGAGACATTTTGGAGGTTCTTTAGCTTTCACTTTACCCGATCTCAAGATCTTGCCTTGAAGAGGCCTATTCTCTACTAGCCCTTACCAGTCGGTTTTTGGCTTTTCCTGCCCAAACTCTCCAAATGACCTAGCAAACAAATGTCACTTTCAGACACCCTTTTTGGAGCTTTAAATCTTGCACTTGGTTTCAAACCTCTGTCTCTACCGTACAGTGGTTTCCTACAATCAAGGAGGATTAGGCCTAATTGACCTAATTCTTAGGGTTTCTTTGTTCTTTGATTCAAATCTCCTTCCAAAAGATTGATTGAAGCTTCAACCCTTTTTTCAAGTGAAGATAATGTCTAACCCTACCTGAAGCTGTATGGATTCTGTACAATGGTCTCTTCCCCTGCCTAAGTTCTTCCAATTTTCACTCCCAAACTCCTAACCAGGTAGCTATAACTCGCCTAGGGTTTGGTATTACAAATTCTTGCTTGCCTTCCCATGAATCCTATTGCTAGATATTTACAATTGACTGGCTCCCCTGTCATTTCAAACTAATTGCAGGGAGATCTCGTGGTTAGTTCTTATGGGGGAGCCATGAGAAGTCTGATTGCTCTAAACTACAATTACAACCCTTCTAAACTCTAAACTATAAATTCAAAACAACAACTCTACTCTAAGCAACCTAGATACAAGATGAAAATTTCTCTACACTATCCAATGAACATAAACACAGTGCTAAAACAATATATACAATGCCTTCAAGATCTCTGTTTCTCAAGGTACATGGGTAACACAGAAAATACAGCAAGCTCACTATTCTTCCACACCAAAAACCTTGATTACAATGAAAAACTAACTGCTCACTACGAGCCACCTCTATTTTGAAGCCTTTACCATGATTCAAGGGGAGTAGATCGAGCACTTACTCTTGAATTCTAGGGAATCCAAGACAACTACTAAATTGCATGCAACCAAAACAATGTTGCCATGCAATTTTGCAACATTCTTGCAACTCTTTCCATCATCCTGCATTTTAGGATCTCTAACTCCCTGATTCTGAGCCAACCACTCCTTCAACTGCCTCTTGGAATCTTTTAACAAGGATGTGGTTAACACACTTAAGGCTCGACCTTCTCACTTAAGTTGTCCTAAGCTAAATAAAGCAACATTAACAACATTGATTAACTAAGATGGATTTAGTCCTAATGACTAATTCATCCCACACTAACAAGACCTTCTAAGGTCCAAAACAAACACATTAACACCCTGATTTGGCTAAGATCAGGTACAAGCCAAAACTTATGACAAACCAAAATGGAGTTAATCCAAGGTGCTCCTGCACCATCCTCCCCAAAACAGAAAATTTCAATCCACCCTTGGATTGAGCAAGTTGAGATCAATGCCCAACTTCTTGAACTCTACCTCCTTGATCCACACTGCATCTGCATCAGGTTGTCCATACCTCCTAATCAGATGTTCCTTATATTCTTTGGTCCTAGTCCTCTTGTAGACCCTGGTATTCAATATC
>VDFB02271358.1:1182827387-1182854171 GCA_007258455.2 Sequoia sempervirens
CAAGAACAGGATTCATGGAGATTGACATTCTTGCTTCTCCTCTTTGAATCTCTCGTTCTGAGATTGTATTTGTAGGGGTAACAGGGTTAATCTGAGGACCACAATATCAATCCCTGCTCTTCTCGGATAGAGAGCTGTGAATTGATTTGTAAGGACTCATTATTGAGTATCCTTGCATGCAAGGATTCACAGAAGTATAACATATTTTCAGTTATACATTTTGGCGCCCACCGTTATATCTTTTTATTCCAGTATTTTTTTTTTGTCAGATCAGCGGGGTTTTTCATCATTTTTTAAGAAATTTCGACTTTGATCTCTCAAACAGTGCATGCTTGTGCAAAACGGACTCCATAGATGTGCTCAGAAGGCCCAAAAACCCCTATTTTCATATAAAATATGATAGGGTTTGCTGAAAATTAATTTTTTAGTGTTTTGAAAAATTTCAAAACAATTGCCAGAAAAAATCCGTACGGATTCGTATGGACACATCGATTTCTGTACCATTTTGATTTCTGTGCTACCTCGATTTTCGTGCATGAAGGTTCAGCTAAATATTTTATTAATTTTTTTCATCTTTAAATTAATAAATTTTTTGGTTTAAAGCCTAAATGAGCATATTTAGTAAAATGGTCATATCTTGAGCATATGGTCTCCGTTTTTCGAAAACGAGATATCTTCGAAAAGCTGCTTCCGACGCCGTTCCAGTGGTACTGGTATTTTTTTTTTTTTCTGATTTTGCCATTTTGATACATTTTTCGCCTGTCAAAGCCAGAAGTTGTTGTTTTCACTCCGGAAGGCGTAACTTTTGCATCCTGGCTCTGTTTTTCGAAAACAAATAGGCGTTGGAAAGCTGGTTCTGCCCTCTTCTCAGATATCAGACCTATTTTTTGCAAAAAATTTACCAGGTATCTGATTTATTTGTCAGAACTCAGCCTTTATCTTTTGAGTTATTTTCTTGGGAAACGTGCAATTAGGAATTTTTTTAAAGATCCAAGAGGAATTTTTTTTTAATTTAGATTAGATTTTTAATTTTATTAATTTAGATTAGTTTTGTTTTAAATTTTTTAGTTTAGTATTAGATTAATTTAGTTTAATTTTAGTTTTGTTAACTAATTCTTTTTAGATTAATTTTTGACTAGATTAAATTAGATTTTTAATTAATCTCTTTTTTTGATAGATTCCAACTTTTGTTCTTCTGGTTCTTCTGAATTTTTTTTCACAGCATAACAGTTTCTACAGGACGCCAGTCAGAGAACTTGAAACACACTAACGGTTTGATTGCAGGACACGTGACAAAGACTTGAAAACAAACACTTACGCTTGTCAAAGATCTTATTTAAAAAAAAAACATTGTGTTTGTTTTCCTGCTTTTCAATTCACATAGTCTAATTAGGGCTTCGTTAAAATTCTTAGGAGTTTCAATAGTGAGTAGGGAATTTGGCTCTTTGTTACATGGAGGTGATGACCATGGACACATCCAGGCTCCTAATGATCTTACTAATATGACGAACTCTTAGGGAGCGGAGCAAGGTAGTGAATCTTTAGCACTTTCACTCGTCAGGGGATTATGCTCTTCTCTCATTGAGAGAATCAGAAACCCAAAAGTGTGTGGATTTGGTGAAGTGAAACTAGCTCGGTGATTAAGGTTGTTTAGTGGGTTTGGGTAAAGAGACGGGCTAGAGAAGTATGCTCTTCTCCTTTTGGGAGAATCAAAAAATCAGAAACCCTAATCCGAGCCATGTCCAGTGTCACCTTTAGAGGGCCCGGCCGAAGTTGAACCTCCAGAAATCCACTCCAAGTGAGTACACACCTATTGCCTGATTCCACCTCACTATAATAAAGAACGCCTTGTTGAGTCTAAAAGACTCCAAGACCGAGTAACTTTTTCATGACTTGGACCTATCATCATGGAAAGCTCGCTTATTGCATTGAGTGGTGCCGCCTCGAGCCCTAATAATACTTGTGGGTGTGTGATTTCGTGTGTTGGTGTGGCCGGTGGGAGGCCCAGCTCAGACGTAGGCAATCAAGGTTGTGAACAAAAAGCCAAGTAAAACCTCTTAGTTAGTTGCCTACCCGTTCACCAAAGGAGTCATAATCTTTAAGTAAGGAGGGGAAGAATCTCCATGTTGATCATACACGATTCTCCCATCATAGGAATACACTGACATTTGAGTAAGCAAGGTAACACCGGCCCCGCTACAAGTAGCCTTTGAACGCATTAATCGTTGAGTCCTTGAAACACCAAAACACGGCACCCTAGGGGTGACACGGTCGCGGTGAGGTGCACGTATGCGCATAAGCAATGGGGCAAAGGTTTTGGCTTCTCACCATTTTCTTTGGTAGGGATAGCTATGTGTTTGTTTTTGAGTCTTAAACATTGTCCAAACATCTTCAAACAAGACTCCCTCGATACTATCAAGTTGCTTTGTCCTTGATAGATCTGTTATCAACTACTTTTTGTATCACAACTTGTCTGATTGAAACCTATGTGCTTGATCAAAATCTGTTGATATACTTGATTGATCTTTGAAAACAAACAACAAATTGAAATACTGAGTTCTTCGATTAGGTGACTTGTCCCAGTTTTAGAGACCTATTCTGTATTTAGGGTTTATGTGTCCTTGACCTTTTGAATTAGTGATCCTTGATCTCATAAGTGATTTTGCTTGAGATTGGCAAATTAGGAATTGTTCCTGTCAAATAGATAAATTTTTAGACTCTTTGATAACACACTTGGAGAGTGCTAGTAGTCTCCTTGTCCACCCATTTTCATACAATTCAAACTCAGTACACTTTGTGTAAGTCATCCTCCTGATCCATATGTGCTAGGGTATTCACCCAAGAATTGAGCACCTTCGCGGGCGTTGTTGGTTTGTAACCTATTTGCAACAGCTTCTATTTTCACCATCTCTCTCTCTGACAAGAGAAAACTTTACTATCCTAGTCCGCATTGATGTTTCTTAGAATTGTCTGTTTACCTCAACTCTCCCTTTCATGTCAGTCACAACAAGATATCAAGTGAGCCAAGGAAAGCGACCTCAGATAGTCTTTAACCAACTACCCCTAGTTCAGACTCGTCAAAAGAGAAAGGAAAAGGAACCAATATTTGACTAGTCACCTAGGAGTCAGTCTGAAACCTATTTTGACCCAAAGAGCCATTTTAGTGACTTGAGTACCCCCTCAGCACCTTCCCACTCAGGTATGGATATGAGTTATACTGTCACTCGGCGGGAGAGGGAATCCATGGATCAAAATCTTGATGATATCTATGAACAACACAGAAACAACATGATATTTGGAAATTATTCTCATGATGATCAACCTGGTTCACCCCTCATTAATGCAAGATATTTGGATGCCCATCAACGGGATGAAAGGTATAAGAGACGAGCTCACCAAGAACAATGGTCACAACACGAAGACCAAGACAATGAACCTCGTGATGCTCATGTCAATACAACGTATACCAATGACTTGTTCAAACAATCTAGACCAAGCTCACCACTTCAACATACCTCAAGGTTCACAAGTGATAGGCTCAAAAGAATTGAACGCGAAAAGAAAGCCTTTCTAGATGAACAAGCTGCAAAGCAAGAAAAGTTTAGACAACTTGAGGAAGAGAGCCAAGCTTTATTGGAAGTACAAAGGAAACTCACTCAAGAGGAGCAAGATAGGCAGTTAGCCCACCAATTAAACAAACAATACAATACAAGGGGTGCTAACAGTGGACATAATCCTCCTCCCTCCACCCCTTCCAGAACACCAAGAAGTAGAAGGCGGTCAAGCACTCCTTCTAGATCTCCTAGTCCTAGAGGAAGAAGGGCCTCTCAGTATGCTCACTATAGGAGGAAAACTCCTCCCAAAAATTCAAGACCACACTCCCAACATGTACATCCTGGTTCCCAACATGGAGGTGGTAGCTCACATTATGACTTTGATACTCAAGACTTCATGCGAATACAACAAGAGCCTATCTTCCAACAGTATGTGGAGAGGTATTTGGAACAAAACAAAGATAAGTTCTTGGAAAGTCTAATCAACAAGGGTGCTAGAGTCCCTTATAATTTTGATGTGGACAACAAAATACAAAAGCAAAATCCCTCTCAAGAGGAAGAAATCCACCAAATGAAGCAAATGATGGAGAAAATGATGCAACCTAAGAGCTCATTCTCACTAGACTCAATTTTTCCTAATCCATTCGACAAGAGTGTGAGTATGAAAGATTTTCCAAAGAGGGTGGAATTCCCACAATACGATAAATATGATGGTAGTGGTGATCCACACGACCATGTGCGTCAGTTCTATACTATGAGCTTTGAATTCCATCAGGATGACTCCTATTTGATGAGGTTGTTCCCTAGGAGTCTTAAAGGACAAGCAATGGAATGGTTTACCAATATCACTCCTCCCCGCCAAGACTTTAGAACTTGTTCATAGATTCGCTCAACACCAAGATATAACTGGCCAAGATTTGTTACCATGTTGGACCTATGCAACTGAAACAAAAATCGGGAACCTTGTTACCTTCTTGCAAAGGTGGAGGGAGACAATGCTCTCAGATCCTAGACTATCCACATGAGGATGAAAAGATTGACATACTTGTTAGTAATTTGGTGCCCTAAAATGAGTATATGAGATCAAAAGATAGCTCCCACTTCCTTTGATACCATGATTGAAACCTGCGATGTCGCGATTGAGTGATGTTCTAAAGAACAAGGCATTTTGACCGCATTACGTAACAATAATACCAACAATGTTCAACACGTAATATGATAAAGGGAAGAACAACAATTGGAACAAAAACAAACAAGTTGTCAATGATGGAGTTGTGGATTCTTCCCAATCAAGAGATCAAAGTGTTCTTAATTTGACTAAGGCTGTGCAAGCAATGAAGCTTAATGCACCTCCACAAGAAGAAAGTAAACCAAGATATCGAGAGGCCTCCAAAACCATAAAATTACTCAAATTGGGTGACCTATATGGTGGTTATTCTCAAACTCTCATTGCTAACAACTTGAGACATCCCCTCGATCCCTGTGTACCCTCACATATCTGCATCCTAAGCCACATTTGGTGGGATGACAAGGCATTCTGTAAATTTCATAATGGCCCCGGCCATAATGTTGAAAACTGTTGGAAATTAAAACATATCGTCCAAGATTTTATAGAAAGTGGAAAGCTTCAAGTTGATGGCATAAATACCAATGCTGATCATAAGGCTTTTAAGGAACCTTTGCCTAATTACGACAAGGGGGAAACCTCTAAATCACAGAATGGCAAAGCTACAATCAACTACACCTATACAACGGCAGAAAATGTGATAAACATGCTTGAAGTTGTGAAGCCAAGTGTTAATATGATAAGGAGTAAGGACCCGCATGGTTATGACTTTCCCCCTATTTTTGAAAACCAACCTGATGTGGTGCTGAGAGGTCCTCATTCTAGGTTATCTTCCCAAGCCCTTAATGCTGTTACCAGGAGTCCAGCCCCTATTATTCTCAGAGGGCCTAGTTCAGGTCCATCCAACAAATCCAAGCAAGTGGCATCTAAGAATGTCACTATAAAGTTTGCCACTACTCTCAAACCAAACTACAATCTTGTAGATCAGTTACAGAAAACTCCAGCACAGATCTCAATCTTAGAGCTTCTAGAGTTGTCCCCTAGACATAAGCAGATCCTTGAGGACGCTTTGCGCACAACAAATATCCCCAACAACATTGATATAGACCAATTCCAAGGCATGGTGAATCACACACAGCTCCACATTACCTCTCTTTCCTCAAGATGACAAATCCCTAAGCCATCCACACAATTCCTGTTCCTTCACATTGAAGTCATGATTCATAAAACCCCGCTTCTTCAGCGCTGTTGATTGATGGGGTGCCGGGTTAAATATCCTCAGATTCTTTGAATTTGTTAAAAACTTTGGGCTATTCGTGAGCAAGTGGATTGACACTAGAAAGAAGATCACCATAAACTCATGATGAGGCGCATCGAAGTTCTAAGGGGTTGGCTATCCTTCCTGTTAGGATTGGCCCAGTTGAAAAAGATATCTTGTTTCAAATTGTTGATACCGGACCCCTTGCATACAACATTTTACTGGGTAGACCATGGATTCATGATATGCAGGCAGTGCCGTCTACCTACCACCAGTGTGTTAAGTTCCCCTACAATGGAACATAAATTTGCATACCAGGGGATAACACCTTATCAATTAACTCAATCTCAGCTAATGTTCATGTCCCTCTTAACCGAGCAGCAGAGGATTATGAAACAACTTTAGCAGACTGTCAAAAAAAATTTAAGTCAGTAGACCTTGGCATGGGGGGGTATCAACTTGACTCTTTTGCAAAGATGCCTGTTTCCCCTAGGACATATGGAAAACCTTCACAGGAGATGAAACCATCATCTTCAGCAATGACACTATTTGACAAGTTTGTTGAATCCTCAATACCAATACAAGATGAAAAAGAGGAAGTAGCTGTTCGAGATTGGATATACAAAGAGGAGAAATACCAGCACAATGAAAATTTCTCCCTCTCCTAAGTCCTATGGAAGAGGATATACTTTTGTCAAGAAGATGGGTTATCCAGGATATGGCCCTCCTTAGTCACGTGTTAGATGCTAGAGCCCAACCACTAATCATGATCTTTGCACGAAGTCTAAGAAACCGGGTTGGCCTAGCTTTATGAACAAATCAATAAATGCATCATTCCCATTTCCTCGATATGATAGTAAAGATGGCACATAATATGTACTGAATTTGACCAATCAACAAGACATACCGATGATTGGTACTTCAACAAATCTCCTTTGGGAAGATCCAAGAGATTTAATAATTGATAGTCCTCCTATCTCATTTGCAATAGATAGTGACTATATGAATGCAAGATTGACTATGGATAGTGTCTCCATCCTAGCTGCAACGGATGGTGATAATTCAGATAATTTTGTGATTGAGCAAATTGCTAGAGGAGAGGAGCCTCTTCCAAATCTTGAGGCTTCTACATCACGAGGCTCCAACAATAATTCAGAAATAGACTCTCATGAGTTTGAATGGGATTCACTCTTAGATGCAATAGTTGACTTGGATATGGATGTTGTCCATGCTTATAGTTCTGAACCTGATGTAACTGACGAGTCATGTGTTAGATTAGAAGATTGGAACCCACATGTCACATTAGTAGACGATTCTTCGCTTGCTAGGATAAATTATGATTTAGACACTTTAGAGGGAAACTTGACAGATTCCAATTCTACAGTCACCAGAGATGACACCACCTATATCCTTAACCTTGAACCGGTCATCAACCTACCCCTTGTTCACCCCAACCTTATTGATTGGTCTCAACGGTACCAAGAGCCTCAACTCTTGACATTTCACAATGACTATGAGATCACCCTCGCTATCTAAATGCCATTGAACCAGAAGTCTCTTTCCACCAATGAACCGCTACCAAGATGATAGAACCTCGACATCAAGTAATCTTAGTCACAAGATAAAAAGAAAAGAAAAAGAATAAGAGTTCTCGATGACAAACCACTATGTATGGGTAACCAAAGAAAGTGTAATAAAGCACTTATCCAAAGGTGAAAAACTCCTAGAGGTACTCCCACGATGAGAGGTACTTGATAGTCTCCCAAGCTATTTCCAGGATAGATCATCAGTATTGGTTGAACCTACAGAAGCTGTTAATTTGGGCACAGAGGAAGTTCCAAAAATTGTACACTTGGCTAAATCTTTATCACCTGAAGAAAAGAAAGCCTATACTGAGTTCCTCCAAAAGAAGGAAATTAAATTTGCATGGACATACTCAGACATGCCAGGGTTGGACACTAATCTCATTATGCATCATTTGTCCATAGCTCCAGGTGTGAAACCAGTCAAATAGAAGTTGAGAAAAATGCACCCTCATATAGCTCTTTTAGTGAAAGCTGAATTAGAAAAGCTCCTTGGTGCAGGATTCATTAGAGCCATAGACTATGTTGACTGGATTTCCAACATTGTACCTATTTCTAAACATGATAAATCCATTTAAATCTGCACAGACTTTAGAGATATTAACAGAGCATGCCCAAAGGATGATTTTCCACTTCCTAACATAGACATGATAGTGGACATGACAGCGGGATATGAGATCTATTCTTTGATGGATGGTTTTTCTGGGTATAATCAGATCAAGATAGCTCCTGAGGATCAAGAAAAGACTGCATTCACATGTGCCTGGGGTACTTATTATTGGAATGTCATGCCCTTTGGATTGAAAAATGCAGGAGCTACTTACCAAAGAGCTATGACAACTATCTTCCATGACATGATGCATAAGAATATGGAAGATTATGTGGATGACACCCTGGCTAAGTCTAAGAGAAGAGGAACACATTTGGCTGATTTAGAAGTGATTCTAGATTGCATGGAACAATTTCAACTAAGATTAAACCCAAAAAAGTATGCATTTGGTGTTACTTTTGGCAAATTATTGGGATTCATCATTTCAGCTAAAGGAATAGAAGTGGACCCTGAAAAGGTTCAAGCCATTATAAACATGCCACCTCCCAAAAATGTCAGCCAAATGAGGAGTCTTCAAGGGCGCCTTCAATCCATAAGGAGGTTTATTTCACAATTGGCAGATAGAGCACAACCTTTCAACAAAAAATTGCATAAAGGGGTTCAATGTGTCTGGAATGAGGATTGCCAAAAGAGCATGGATCAAATTAAAGAATACTTGGCAAATCCTCCCATTTTAATGCCTCCCATTCTAGGAAAACCTCTCATTTTATATGTCTCAACTACTGAATCTTCACTGGGGGCATTGTTGGCTCAATTAGATGAACAAGGGAAAGAAAGGGCCATATATTATATTAGTCGCACTCTTGTTTCTTATGAGGTTAATTATACTAGTATTGAAAAAGCTTGCCTCGCAGTAGTGTTTTCTTCTCAAAAATTGTGACACTATATGCTCGCGCACACCATACACCTCATAGCAAAAATTGATCCTCTCAAATACTTGCTCGGTAAAGCTGCTCTCACGGGTAGACTTGCTAAATGGATGATGATTCTTTCTGAATTTAACATAGAGTATATTGAGCGCAAAGCAATCAATGGCCAAGCTATTGCAGATCAACTGGCTAATTTTCCTATTCAAGATAATATGCCCATTCAAGTCAACTTTCCAGATGAGCATCTTATGTACATGACTGAAAGATCCTGGAAACTATTCTTTGATGGTTCATGCATGCAAAATGGTTCTCGAGCTGGTGTGTTGTTTGTTTCTCCTCATGGGTATACTATTCCTAAATCTTACAAGTTACTCTTTCCATGCACAAACAACATAGTTGAGTATGAGGCTTTGACAAATGGACTAAAAATGGCCATAGAGTGGAATATCACAGAACTACATATCTATGGGGATTCTCAGCTGATCATCAACCAAGTCAATGAACAATACCAAAAAAAAGATGACAAGTTGGTACCTTACAAAAAAATGGTTGATTCATTAAGACAGTATTTTACTTTTGTCACCTTTCAGCAAATCCCTAGGGCTGAGAACAAAGCAGCTGATGCTATGGCCACCCTTGCTTCACTTCTTCAGTTAGAGGAACATGAGTCTAGATATGAATTCCTGGTGGAAGAGCTATGATATCCCATATTTGACTCACCCGAAAGCCATGTCATTTGTACCCTTGTCAATCATGAATCCTCCCGCTATGGTGCTATTTACTCATATCTTCGTGATGGCATCATCCCTGATACATTTAACCAATCTGAAAGAAGAAACCTTATCCGCAACGCCTCTCACCATTCCCTCATCTCTGGTGATTTGTATAGGAGGGGTCTAGATGGAACACTTCTTAGGTGCTTAGAAAAGGAGGAATCCAATCAAGCGCTAGTTGACATCCACGAGGGCATATGTGGAGGACATTCTAATGGTCTTTCCATGGCTAGAAGGTTGCTTAGGGTAGGGTACTATTGGCCTACGATGCAGATAGATGCAGTAGAATTTGCTAAGTCTTGTGAAAAATGTCAGAAACATGGACACCTGATACATGCTCCAGGTAGGGAGCTAATTCCTTCTATATCTCACTGGCCATTTCAGCGATGGGCCTTTGACCTTGTTGGGAAGATTCATCCCAACTCATCAGGTGGGCATAAGTTCATTATCACTGCTACTGACTACTTCACAAAATGGGTAGAGGCTGTTCCACTTTCTATTGCCTCAGGCAAGACAATGTCTTTATTTATTTTAAACCATATCATCTGTCGATATGGAGTGCCATCTGAGATCATCACTGACAATGGAGGTCAGTTCAAAAACAAGGACCTTAAAGAACTCTGCCAAAGATTCAAGATAAAGCAACATTGGTCCTCCATTTACTTCCCACAAGGAAATGGTCAAGCAGAGGCTTCAAACAAAACCATTCTCAAGATTTTGCACAGAACAGTTCATAAGAATAGTAGAGATTGGCACCTACAGATAAATCCGGCCCTGTGGGCCTATAGAACGAGTATTCATACTCCAACTGGGGCTACTCCTTTTTCCCTCACATACGGCGCTGAAGCAGTGTTACCTTTAGAGGTTGAGATTCCATCACTTCGGGTCTCTCTCAAAGGTCTAGTTACAGATGAAGACTATCATGCCATGAGATTGCAAGAATTGGAACTTCTTGATGAGAAGCGTAAAGCATCATTTGACCATATGAGGGTCTATCAAAAGAGGATGTCCAAAGCCTTCAACAAAAAGGTTCACCCTAGAGAATTCCAAGTAGGAGATCTTGTCCTGCGAGAGAATCCTAAGAACCAACAGAATCGAGAACAGAAGGGCAAATTCGAACCTAATTGGCTTGGACCCTACATCATCACAACAGCTTTTGGCACAGGTGCCTATCTACTATCTACTGAAGAGGGGGAGCAGCTCCCTAAGCCTATCAATGTTTTGCACCTGAAGAAGTTCTATCCTTGATGCCCATTATGTCTGGGGGCATCCTTTGTATATAATTATGACCCCGAAAAAAGTTCCAAAAAAATTGATATATGATACTAAAAAAAATTACCAAAAAAATTGATATATTGTCAAAAATCCAAAAATTCAAATATGATTTAAAAAAATACAAAAAAAAAAAAATGAAAAATACAAAAAATTCAAAAATTCAAAAAAAAAAGAAAAAAGAAAAAAGTGCCTTGGTGAAAACCTGAAAATAGGCGCCTTGGTAGCAAAAATACAAAAATATATATATATATATAAAAAGTCCTAAAAAAAAATTCTTCCAAGTGGTGAAAACCTGGAAACAGGCGCTACTTGAGGCCTTTGCATCCCTATTTCTTAGCATGCATCCTCGACACTTAGCCTTTCTCCATCATGCCTTGTCCTTATTGCCTTGGTTTGGAATTGGTCTTTGTCTTTGTCTAGGGGCATCATTGTGTTAGCTTTGGTCTCTTGGATATGCTTGTCTTTAGGACACCTCACAAACGGTGTTTTTCAACACTAACCCAACTGTGTTTTTCAACACAACCCCTGACATCATGTGTTTTTCAACACTTATCAGTTTGGTCTTATCCAGTTCGGTCATGTGATCTTACCTACTTACAAGCATTCGATCATTATCCTCGGAACTCAGTATCGGTTTACACACTTAAATTTTTTTTAATTGCAACACTTAATGCTTGAGATATGCCATGATCTTTTCTTTGTGTGCTGACCGATATTGATTTTTCGTTGAGTGTCCTTGTCTAATAAGTCTCTCTGTGATGCATAGCTAGAGGACTTGGGGCATGGGGCATGTTTTTATTTGCTTTTTGCTTGTGGGTGTTGTCTTGAACCTCTTCAGTGTCTCTTGTTGTCTCCTTGACACACTTAAGAGATTTATGGCATCATCCTTGAATGTTTTTGCACAACCATTCTCATGGTAATCCTAGCATTTATGTCTTGATGCGAGCGTGGTTTTGCTACATTAAATTGGGTAAGCTAACATTGTAGTCATCTTGACCTTCATGTCTTTGATGCTCATGTTAGAATCTTTCCACATTCCAAGCTGATATAAATCACATTCATATCTTCATAGTTGCATTTGTGACTAGTGATGATTGTGTGATTGTTCGATGTCCGCTAATAATGGCCCAATGATGAAAATAAGTTCTCTTACATTCTCTAATGAATGATGAACACACAAAAACCTATGTTACCCTATTGCAAGTACACTTTTGCATTTTCATGTAGCTTGCATTATTTAGACTTCATGTTAATTTGCACTTTTAGGCTGTATTATGGGTTTGAGAGGGTTTCCTTCATCTTTCTTGTAGATTTTTCATCAACTGTGATCACGTTCTTCATTTCCTTATCTTCTTTCATGCTCTGAATCGAAATTCCCTATCTTAAACAGTTGATTGATTTTGATGCATCCTCTTTATTGAGGCAGATTCTCTTCCTTCTCTCCATTTATTTCCATTTCTTCCAAACTTCTATCTTCCATTCGATTTCACCCCACTTCTTTTCTTCTAATTCAACCTTAGGGCATTATTTTCTTGCTGATCTACCTGGGTTCTGTGATTCTTATATCTTTCATCTTACATCAAGAACCTTATCTTTTGTTTGATTTGATCAAATTTTTCAATTTATTATTTCTCCTCTATCTCATTTCGATTTCGATCACGAGGGGGTAGTACCTATCAAACTTCAATCCTTGATTCAACTTTATCAATTTATCAATTGCTTCTCTTGGGGCAACCTTGCTTGAGATTCTTATCTCTCACTTTGGATGTGATCCCGAATCACCTCATGTTCAAAGGCCTTTTGTTTATGTTTGTCGGATGTGATCCCGAGTCAACCTCACATCTAAGTTGTTTTGTGATCCCAAATCGATCTCACATTGCAACTTCATTCTTTGACTGCATGCGATCCCGAGTCGACTTCACATTAGTCAAAGAGGGGCAAATGTATGCAACCTAAAATGGTCACCTAGATTTTGGGCCCCATTTATTTAATTTGTCAACATCAACTTTCTGAATCAATGATTGTCGCATTTTCAAATCAAATTTCTTAATCAATTCATGACTATTTCAAATGTTTCACTTTTCCCTAAGGTTTGAATGCTTCATTAATTTTATTTAATCAAAAGAAATAAATCCTTTTAATAAATAAAATAATGTTATTTAATTGAAGTTAATATTACTTAAATAAAATGATGCTATTTAATTAAATCTATTTTTAATTAAATAATTTTATTTTATTTTATTAATATTCATTTCTAAATTACATAATCTTATTTTATTTTATTAAAAGAGATATTATCATCTTAAATTAAATAAAATAAATGAAATATCCTCTCAAGAATATCCTGTGATGAAAAAAAGGGAAACAAATCAGTTAAAAGGGAAATAAACTAAAAAAAGAATTCCAATCAAGATTTGTTTCTATTTTTCTATTTATCCCACATTGCTTCTGAATTTGCCTTCAATTCCACTTTTGCCTATAAAATGAGCTCTCTCATTCTCATTTCAAAAGAATCACGAATTTTTACATCAAGACTTATGCTACAAATTTAAATTTTATCATTTGAGTTTACATTAGTTTGATTTTATAAGCATCTTAGTTTTAGAGCATATAGTTTAATATTGCATTTTAGCTTAATCTTCATAGTAGATTAATTTGCAAAATAATTCATTTATGGCATTGCATGTAGATTAATTTTCATTTCAATAAATTAGTTTGGTTTATTGCATTTTATAGTCATTTAGATTAGTTTTCATTGTTGCATTGCAAGAACAGGATTCATGGAGATTGGCATTCTTGCTTCTCCTTTTTGAATCTCTCGTTCTGAGATTATATTTGCAGGGGTAACAGGGTTAATCTGAGGGCCACAATATCAATCCCTGCTCTTCTCAGATAGAGAGCTATGAATTGATTTGCAAGGACTCATTATTGAGTATCCTTGCATGCAAGGATTCATAGAAGTATAACATACTTTCAGTTATACACCCTCAACCTTGAACACTATCCCTCAAACCTAGGCCCTAAAGACTATATAATAAAACCTCAACCATAAACTATATACCCTCAACCTTAAATCCTATACTCTTGACCCTATACCTTATACCCTCAACCTTGAACACTATCCCTCAATCCTAGGCCCTAAATCCTATACACTAAACCCTCAACCCTAAAATCCATATCCTCAACCCTAAACCCTATACCCTTGACCTTATACCTTATACCCTCAACCTTAAACCCTATACCCTCAACCCTAAATCATATACCCTTGACCCTATACCCAATATTCTAAACCATAAACCCTAAACCCTATACACTCAACCCTATACCCTCAACCCTGAACACTATCCCTCAACCCTAGTTCCTAAAGCATATATTATAAACCATCAACCCTAAAATCCATACCCTCAACCCTAAACCATATACCTTATACCCTCAACCCTAAACCTTATACCCTCAACACTAAACCCTATACCTTATACCCTCAGCCCTACACCCTTGACCTTATATGGGCTCCACTTTAAATCTTATACCCTCAAAATTATATCTAACACCCTCAAGCATAAAATCTATACCCTTGACCTTATGTACTCAATACCCTCAACTCTAAACCTTAAACCCTCAACCCTATACTTTAAACCCTAAACCTTATACCCTCAATACTAAACCCTATACCTTATTCCATCAACTATAAACCCTATATCTTATACCTTATACATAATACCCTCAACCATAAAGCCTAAACCCTATACCTTACACCTTCAACCTTATACTTTATACCCTCAATTGTAAACACAATACCCTCAACCCTATACTCAATATCCTCAACCCTAAACCCTATACCCTATACACTCAACCTTATATCCTCAACCTTGAACACTATTCCTCAATCCTAGGCCCTAAAGCCTATATGCTAAACCCTCAAACCTAAACTCCATACCCTAAAACCTAAACCCAATACCCTCAACCATAAACCCTTTACCCTCAATCCTATGCCTAATATCCTCAACCCTAAACCTTATACCCTATACAATCAACCCTATAGAATTAACCCTAAATATTATCCATCAACCCTAGGCCATAACACTAGTATAAAAGCATAAATAAATGACTAAAAAAACTACTAAAAATTGGTCATGTGATCAGTAGTTTGGTCACATGACAATTAGTAGTTTATTGTCAGTCATTTATAACACAACCAAATTCATGACGAAACCATTTTTTAGTCATTTATTGGTATTTTTGGTTGATCAATTTGGTAGTATATTTAGTTGTTAATTTAATCATTGATTTTTGTAATTGATCATTTATTTAATCATGGTAGTCATTTATTTAGTCATGCTAGTTGCTTATTTATTCATGGTAGTTGTTTATTTAGTCATGGTAGTCATTTATTTAGTCATTGTAGTCATTTATTTTAGTCATGATATAGTCATTTATTTAGTTATGATAGTCTTTTATTTAGTCATGGTTTCGTCATTTATTTGGTTTAGTCATATACAAATCAAATCTAACTTAATTATTCCTCACAAATTTATGCAAATAAATTTCAAGTATCATAGATATTCAAATGTTGAGAGAAGCACCATGAAATGAAGACTAAAATGCTTGAACAAATATGATTAATCAGACACAAGAGGAGCCACAACACAGTATTTATGAGTTGAGAAAAAACCACTCTAAAAATTTACTTCATTAAGCCTCATTGGAAAATCAAAACCTCTTACATTCAATGTCTATGTGACAACTGAGATTTACAAAAAACAACCATCCCTCACAAGCAGAGACTCTTTGGCAGAAACCAAGGTAAAAATATAATGAACTTTGTTAAAATTCCAAGCATCATAGAATAGGGATTCATATATTGCAATTCTAGTTTTCCACAGCCGAGTTTCCTCTACCATGACCAAAACAACATAATGGAGAAAATGATGAAATACACTAAAAATGGATGGTACTTCTTTAACAATTTATTTCAATGATGAAATACAGGAAAGAGAGCACAAATCTAGCGATGGATATGCTATATAGGGCACCTACTGCACAATAAATTTTATATTTGATCACAATATTTACAAAAATATAAACAAATATGTCCTTACAAAGTCACTAGGAGATTCTTTTAGAAACTATAAGGGAAGTGTGTTAGTCACAACTATTTTGTAGAAAAATTTGTAAGCTTGATTCTTTTCAACCTAAAAAAGGGTGTCTTCCTTCTATTTCATAACCTTATAACCAAAAATGTTCATTCTCAGAATCTCCTACATACAAAAATTTAAGGAAAATTTTAACCATTTCTGGTGCGACTTCATGCACTCCTTAGGGGTGCGGCTTGCAAACTATTCCTAAGTCTATTCTATGACATCCAACTTTGAGAATGGGACAACTGAGTAAGATGCTCATGAAGAGAAAATCGACATACTTTCTATTCCTTTTGTGCACCTTGGCCTTCAATGCACAGGGTTGTATGGGCCTCGAGTGCTAGTCCTGGGCATTGCAACCCAGGAACACTCGATGACCCTCAAGTCCCATCCAACCCAATGCATATGACACCTTGGCAACGGATCCGAGTTGGTCCTCAAGACCTTTCACTGCATGTGTGCCTAGAATATTCTAGGTTACACTACAATCCATTTAAAACTCGACCTCAGCTTGGCTCCACAACACTATTCAATAAATGCATAAATTTAAGGAAAAATAAATGCATAAAAATTAAAATAGATGCATAAATTTTCTTTTGGAAAATAAAATCGCTACTTTCCCCACCGCTACTGGCTTCGGCTCCATTTTTTGGAGATTTCCCCACCACTATTGGTTTCAGCTCCTCCAAACTCTTCCTCATTGGTATTCACCCTTCACTTCTCCATTCGACAAGCTGCAACTAAAAATAGGGTTTTGACTAGGGCTTTTAGAGAATGTTTATCAAAATGAAATTAGGGCAGGATAGGTTTTTCATTTTTTCCCGCTAATATAGATTTTTCAAAATGGAATCGAAAATATATAATTTTTAGATCATAAATCTCTCGCTTTCAATAAATATTATTAAATATGTTATAATATAATATAATATTATTATATAATATTATAATATTAATAATATAATATAAATATAATATATTATATTATATTATAATATTTTTAGACTAAAAGAGGGGTAAAAATTTATTCAAATAAAAAAATAGCAATACAAAGAAAGGGCATTACATAGCCCTATCAGTCTCCACTAATTGTTCCAACTTTTGAGACAAATTTGGGGGTAATTGACCCCTTTCAACAATATTCCAACCTTGCAAATGATTAGAAGCCCATTTAGCCAAACCATCTACAACCCCATTCCATTCATGAGGAATATGACAAAAAGAAATAGAATCCAAGGAAGCACACAGATTAAGAATTTGTTTAATAATAATAGCCAAATGTCAACTAACATCCTCTAACTACCACCTCTTTAGCAAAGTCACTACCACCTAAGAATCAGATTCACAAATGATCGGTCTCCACTTGAGAGCACAACCATGCTCCACAACACAAAGAATGGTAAGAGCCTCCATCACATTGTTAGTATAACAACCCTTATAAATAGAAAATATAAACTCAACAGACCTAGAACTAGTCCACCCAACACCTCCAATACCAGAATGACCAGGATTTCCATGAGAAGAACCATCAGTGTTGATTTTCAACACACCTTGAGGAGGAGGACACTAATTCCCTTCCCTATTTATCTTCTGAAGGGGATGACGACATATGTTTCTCGTGATCTGACCAACATTTTGAGTAGCCCCCGCTAAAGAGGAAGATTGAGATGAGTATTGTTGATGTGTTTTTTATGCACCTCTCAACACAGGTAGTGCGTAGGTACACTACCTCTCTTGAAAGATAATCTTCCATAATCATATTGCAGAACACTATCCCAAGGTCTCTAATGTCAGGTCTTGACAGTGCTTGGAATATCTCAGTTGTTTGATGTGATTTGTTGGAATCACCAGGCGGACTTACAGATGGGTTACAAAGTGGGGAAGTTGGATCTTGAAATGGAGTTCTTAAAATGGGAGAGTTGTTATGCATTTGCTGTAGGTTCAAACATCAATCTTGAACTCCATTTTTCCATTGGATTTAGCTTTACAATGTGCAATGAACCTTAACATAGGTTACTCATTAAATAAAATGAAAAAGGGCAGGGAAGAGAGGAGGTTCCTAGATCTGCAACTAATTGTGAACAGTGATGATGGAGTTCCTGCAATGGACAGCTTCTTGGAAACAATATTCCACTTAACCAAAGATCTCACAGTTTCATGGAATTTGTGCTATCTTCTAAGGTCTGCAAATGTTTCGCCTTTCATTCACCATGTACATGCATGAACAAAGATAAAGGTTTTGGAGCAGCATTGAATTCAAGCCCAGACTAACTTTACATAGCTATCTACCATCAACAGACAACAAAAATTATGGACTAAGAAGTCATCTACACAGCAGGAATTTTCATGATCACAGGATAACATTCCTAAAATCTACCAAAGCAATAAAACAGTTAACTAGAACAACAATAAAACCTAAGTTAAACATCTAGCAATGGAGATTGAATCAAGCAACATGTGAGAAACTCATAAAATGCACCAAGTCAATGTCTTTTCCTTATAAATTTCTGCAGCATGTATTTACAACAACTCAACCCCCTTTGCAAATGAGAGGAGAGCCCTAGTTATAGTGACCAAAAATTCAAATGAATGGCCAAGATTAATTCTCATTGTGTGGCCAAGATTCATTACAAAATAGGGTTTCACCTACCCCCAATATATCACAATTTAAAATTACATTTTGTCACTTTCCCTATTTTGTCCTCTAGTGACGGCACTATAGCACTTCATCTTTTAGCTGATTTCTCTTTTCACTGTAGCTACTCTTTAGGGAGCTCTTTATCATCAATAGGGTTTTCCTCCTGCTTCTTGGATGTTGCATATTCCATGAACTTGAGGATGACCGCCCGGAGCTTTTCCACTTCAATAATCTCATACCTTAGCACTTGGTAGCTACATTCCTTCACATTATCCTCTAGCCTTTTCCAGTCTTCATCATACTATGCGCCCTGGTATCTGAATAGCTCTGATTGGTTGAATGCACAGGAAGCAAAACTCATAAATTCCACCATGATTTCACTAGACATCCCATCCTCCATTTTCTTCTGGAAGTAGGGCTTCACCTTTTATGAATCCATCTGCATTACGGGCATATCATATTTTGTCATCATCTTGAGATAACGAGCGCATTCTGCCCTGATTTCCTTTATCCATTCTATATCTGGATCCACCTTGCTCATTATTTGCTCCAACCTTTCCTTCCTATTGCCAAAGTCTCACCGCCATACATCCATCATCCAATGATCATCCTTCTTAAACGCAAGCTCCTTTTCCCACATTGCCTTTGGCAATTGAAGGATGGCCTCGATCTTTGGAAAGGTGGAGTCGTATGCTGCGAGGAAGTCAGTGCATAGCCTTTTGGTGCCTTCCAAGGACTGCTGCAGGTCCAAGAACTTGTTGGTTGTCTGAATAGCCCAGCCAATTCCCATGTTTCCAACGTATAAGACTCGTTAGAACCAATCCTCTGTCATCTTCTCCAAGTTCTTTCTTCTTTCCATCTTGTCGATCTATTCCTTGGACAGCAGTTGGGGCGTAGTTGCAGACATGGTAGGCAGGTCATCCATCGATGACCACTGTTGTATGTAATCTGTTAAAGCAGCCACCTGTGCTTTGAGCTCATCCTTTGAAATATTGTCTTGCCTTATCAAATGTACCACCGTGGCCACTGACTCCTCAAGATTCCCCACCTTCTGTTCTCTGGTGGCGGTCCCCAAGTCGATGGTGGAGATGTTGTAAGTTATCCCTTCCTGACTGACCACAGGCGTGGCTACTTGCATAGCTCGAGACCCAAAAGCATCCATCATTACCTTAGATCAGATCTTAAGCTTCTTTTCCTTCTTTGTTGTGACTCGAGATTAGGATAAGATAGCCTCTAGCCTTGCCCTTGGGTCTTTTAGTATAGGGGTCTTTCTTTCAAGCTACTTTTCCAACCATTCTGGTATGACAGATTTTCCCTTAGGTGAATCATGATCACCCTCGCCCCTCTTAGTCAAGGCCAAGGTTTCCGCTCTCTTATCTTCTGGGGACTTTTCTTTTTCCTCAGCAGCATCTCCTCCTTTTTCATCGGAGTCTTGGATGAACACAATGTGCTTAATAGGAGGCTTGGCCAACGACTATTGTAGGAGACTTTCTTTCTTTTCCACTTCCTCCCTTCTCTTTCCTTCAACTAGTTTAAACTCGTGCACATGTTCTTTGAATTCCTCGATCTTGAGGCCCTTGACAGCTTGGGCTTCTCCCTCAGTTTTTTCTTCTTGTTGCTATTCTTCTTCTTCATGGAGCGGCCTTTCTACCTTTGATTTGGTGTCTTTTGGCTATCGGGCCAGTTCTTCTTCAAGATCATCGTCAAAGGCTTGCACAATTACTTTGCCACCAGTGCTATCTTCCTTTTCCCCACTCTCTGAGGAACCAGTTCCCTCCTCATAGGCAACCCTGTCAATAATGCGATGTTCATACTCTGGGTGCTCATGATATTCATCGACCTCCTCCTCAAAGGGCTTTGAGGCCTCTTGTTCTCACTCTTCCCACTCCTTGGAAATTAGCATAGTGGCTTCCATGGTAGGCAGCCCTATTGGAGGCTATGAAGGTTGGTCAGTGGTGAGGACCTGAGCCAAGGCTACCTGAAGCATAGGATCCATGAGGATCTAGGAGAGCTCAGAAGGGATATTCTGCATGTGCTTCAAGAAGGCCTCAGGCAAGGTGGGAGCGGGCATTGGTGCAGCCACCGTAGGTAATGGGAGTGATGTAGTGGGTGACATGGCAGCAGAGGAAGGAGGCGTTGTCAAGGTGGAAGAAGATTCAATTACAATCACAAGCTCAGTCGGGGGTGAAGAGGCAAGATGGACAGAGATTTCCACCGCTGGTGGGGAAGCAGCAACCATATCTAGGGAGGTAGGTGGTGCGACAGTCGGGGTAGGAAGAGCCAAGACAGGCTTGATTTGATTAGTACCTTCTACTTCTTCTTGCATCAAGAGTTGTTCCATCGTACCCCTATTTTCTTAAGTCTTTTAGAGGGTGAGCCCCCCAAATCCTTCCTTGTATAAACCTTGAGGTCAGGAGACTGCTCTGTTTCCGTCTCCTTCCTCTTCTTAGACCTGGTAACTGGGGAAGACTTGGATGTCCCGCCCATTGAAATGGTGGTGGTAGCATTGTCTGTGGCACTTGGCTCACTCTTGAGCCCTTCGTACGTTAGGACCACCCCTTGTTGTTTTAATTGGGCCACTCCTTCATCAACCCACTCCTTGGTACAGGCCAAGATTGGCTTGGTTATGGTGTCAAGGTCATCGACCTCTTCCTCATCCTAGTCTATTGTTGGTATTGACAGATTGGTAATTGCAGGGTACCTGGGGTGCATTATGGTGGCCTCGTCTTCCTCGACCTGGTCTGGTATGGGGAATGGTTGCACCTTCCTTACAAACTGCGCAGTCATTGGCATATAGTGTCTTGCATGTACTTCTTTATCATCTTGGCAATCTCCCCAAAAGTCTTCAATGTGGTGGAGATGAGCGAATCTCAGCCCCAGCGCCTTTCTTACGTGACCATGTGGGTCTATCCATGGGCGAGCAGTGTGTAGGTAGAAATGGTAATCTTTTAGTTCTTTCTCGGAGTTACCAGCACAATGGGAAGTTTGTAGCTTATACATGCCCTGGGCGAGAGTCATGGGATAAGAGATCCCTGCTATGTGTTTGTTGTTGAAGATCATTTGTATGTGTTGGAGCTTCCAAGAAAGCTCTAGTAAGATGATTCGATCATTGGGGTATCGAGGCAGCCTATTTGGTCTTTCGGTGAAGCCCTGGGCATGGATGTATGTGAACTTTGGGTACTGGATGAAGAGAAAGGAATATTGATTCAATAATGCCCGAGCACTATGAGAAACCCTCCTTTCGAAATCACCGACAATCATTCTGACAGTATGTCCGATGAAGGCGTCATTCACTCTACAATACTCCCCCTTGAATTTTTTGTACTAGAGCTGGGGGTATCTGTCATAGACCTTGAGTTTTCGACCCTGCTCCTGATCGAGTGCCACAAATAAACTGTTGTATTGCCTCTGGTTCACCAAGGAGTACACGAGGTATGAAGTTATATAGAATTTGGAGCTTTTTTTCATGTTGAGGAACTACTCATGAAAGCAGTTCCTAATTATACCTCCCCAATCGAATGAGGTCTTTGTTGTAACATCATCATTCCCCCAAAGGATCTGCTCAATGAAGTACACCATCCATTCCTGAAAGAAGGTAGCCGTAGGGAGGCCCATCACTCTACTTAGCATCGTGACCAAGTCATGGTAATCTTCGTGGAAGTCACTGTGGAAGAGTTCGTGAGGAACCTTTGCAGCACTGCCCCACTTTTCCTTAAGCCAATGCTGATTTATTAACCTTTTACACCCTGCTGGATTATCATCCCATGTTGCCTAACATTCTTCAATGGTGGGCATTTCCATTTATTGAAAATTAGGGATATGGAAGGTCTCTGTGATTCCTTCAGCCAACATGTCGGCAAGAACGTTACCATCCCGGTCGACAATTATTCTTGTATCCAATTGATATGCCTACCAACAGGCCATGACAAGCTCTAGGGCTACAAGAGATGGAGGGAAGCCAGCCGCCTTTTCTATTCTGCTCTGTCTTATTAGCCTTTCATTCTTGGTCATTGGATTGACCCTGACCCTTTGCCTGAATTCGTCAATATTGACATGGCCGATATTGGTATTTGTGATCTCCTTCCAATATGTGGCAACCTTTGAGTGGAGTGGCTCACCCTAGAATTGGTATTTCATTTGGTCCTTGTCCCCTTTCCCTTGTCCTTTTCAATGGCTGCTCCTGAAGGTCCTACACCTGATTCCATAATTCTGCAAGCAAAAGCGTAGTGAGTGCAATTGATCATGAAAACATCCATGTTAGCAGTAATCCTAAAGATGAAATTGATTTCAAATAATCCATCAAGCATAACATGATACTTTGTCTCTTGATATTGCTAGTCTCTAGGTTGAGGGCTTTGGGACAGTCCGGGACCGGAAGGCCGAACTTCCCTGGCATGAATGCTGTTTTGGAAAGGCAAATAGGGCGGAGGGCTCCCGCAGATTCTCTTCGGTCGAATTTCAATAATTTAAAATTTTCGCAATGAAGAAGACCAAGATTAAGCATGTGGGTCGAGCTCATATTTTGAATTGGGCCTACTTAGATCAGTTTAGGAGCACTCGGAGGTACAAGGTCGAAAAGTCATTAGGAGATAGCCGTTAGGGAACGGCAGATCAGAACCGGAATTCCGAAGGTGGAACTCTGGGGTCTGGAGTCCAGAAAATCAAAGGGTGGCTAGGTGCATTCGTCATTTGGGACGGCAATCGCCATACGGAAGTCCGGAGCCTCGGGCCCGGCATGGGGGGAACCACCACTTCGTTTCAACTTCCAATTGGTGTGAGCGTCCGCCTCGGAGAAAGGTCTCAGCGACAACCTTGTTTCTCACCGACTAAGCACGTCGGAAGGAGGACTTGATCTTTGGTGTGAAGTCTTAGTGACAACCTAATGTCTGGCCGACTGCCAAGAGGCGAACCAGGCTCGGCGTCAATGTTGGCTGTCACAGGGGAAGGAAAGTTGGCATAAGGTCTCTGCGGCGGGGTGAGGTCTTGGTGAGAGATGAATGTCTCGCCGACAACCGAGAGCAAGACCGGACCCGATACGAGGGTCCATCGTTCGATTTCGTTTTCAGTCCCGCAGCGGTCGGAAGGGCAGAGCCCAGAGCTCATAGGGGCAAGCGAGATTTTCCCCTCCGAACGACGAATGCGGAAAGGACTCCTAGATGGCAGAGCCCAGAAGTCATATGGACGTCAAGCATGGATGACCTGGTTCTACTGTATGCATATTTCATCTGTAGTTTGCTATATTGCCCCATTGAATTAATCAAGTTATACATTTTCATGTCCAGGTCCATATCAGCATAGGTCCACGACTATCTTCCCGACACCCATGTTATTTTATTCTAACATTTGCATGCCACTGGTTTTATCAGCATAACTCCCTTTGATGTCTTGACGATCACAAGCCTTGTGCATTCACCTATCGGTAGAGGTTTCATTGTCGGGGCTGTGTCATGGCAATTTCATTTTGTCACACCTACCGGCATGTAAGGGATGCATATCAGGGGGAGTCATTGCTATCGTTGTAAGGTCTTGGCGAGAGACCTTCGGTCTCGCCGACCTTACGCATGGATTCCCCTTTGAATATACTTACGGTGAGACTATGTCAGATTCTATCGGTATAAGGTTTGTTGTGTCCCGCCAAATGACATTCAGGTTTCGTTTTGGCCAACCATGAGTTTGCGGTAGGAGGTCATAATGAAAAGGTCAGGTCATGCCGACAGGTAATGATGGCTTTTGGTGTGAGATTTGCTTTTTCTTAGCGAACAAAGGGCTAGCTCGAGGTAGTTTTTGGTGAAACAAGAGCACTCTACATGAGGTTTCCCTGACATCATTTTGTCTCATTGATATCACGATGAGGTCTCTATCTGTAAGAAAGCCAAAATGTCTTGGCAAAAGTGAATAAACAAAGTGTAACTGCTTAGTGTAGCTTATTTGTTTTGGTATATAGTCTTGGCGAGGTGCTCGGGGTTTCACCGAATGGAATGATGAAGTCGCCCTGTTGGCATGATAATGGGGTTGTTATAGCGACATGTGAATAAGTGGGTGCCCTCGATAAAGCATTGTATGATCGACATAGGGTCTCCCTGACATCTGAAAGCTATAGCGAAGTGGGTAAAGAGGATTATGCATCTCGGTTAGAGTCTTCTTTTGTCTCTGCAACCAGAAGTTTCATTCATTGTGAAAATCCTCCTCAGAGAGAGGTCTCGCTGACACTCAAATGTCCCGCCGACTGTCAAGGTGCAGACCGGGCCCGGGGCCGACATCGGTCATCAGAATTTATCAACTTGTGTTCGTGGCAATGGAAAAGCCAAAGCCCGACAGATGGAAGGCTGGGGAGGATTTCTTTTTGAAACGACGATCGTGGTACAGAGCTTTGGAGGGCAGAGCCCGATATGGTCAAGGTCGTTCAAGGTTCAACAAAATTTTCCAAATGGCGAAAGGAAGCCCGGAACCCGAGCGGCGGAAGGATGCCATGCCTTCACCAAAAGAAAATGATATCATCGCGATGTCCTGGCGATGGCATAATGTCTTGCCGAAGATGATGGTTCTCACAGCAACGCAGAGGGAGCCCTCAGTGTAGGATTCTAAGTCGGGGAGAGGTCTTGCCAACCGGCCGAAGTTATGCCGAGAGAGGGAGCCCTTGGCGTAGGATTGAATGTCTCCCCAATGGAGAACGAGGGGAGGAATCCTCAGAGCGGAATCCCGGATACCCGGGCCCGAGAGACCCAAAAGCTGTTTGGTCATCTATTCTGCTAAGTCACCACTGGCAAGGGGATCGTCCGGGCCTGAAGGTCATGAATGCCCCTACGAAGAACGGCTGCATGGAGATAAAGCTCTGAATTGGTCAAGAGGATGCTGCGTTGGTTTACTCAACTTTCGAGGAAATGGGTTTTGTTCGTTGTGCCATATTTTATCCTTCACATGTTGTTTTGATGGTTATTGTTCATTTTTTCCACTTTTGGAAAGTTCAAAAGTCGGTTCCAAAACAGGGTCCAAGAATTTGCCTCCAAAAGTGGGCTCTGAAAATCGGGTCCGAAAATGCGTCCCAGAATCAGGCTCCAAAAATGGGACCCGAGATCGGGCCTTACAAACCGGGTCCGAAAATGGATCCCAAAATCGGGCTCAAAAAACGGGTCCAAAATTGGGCCTTAAATCGGGTCGAGAATGGGACTTAAAAAGTCCCAAAATCGGGCTCAAATTATGTTTGAAAAATAGACTAACATTCTTATCGGGGAACTTTCCATTTAGAATTTTTCCACTTTTGGAAAGTCAAAGTCGGTTCCAAAAGCAGGGTCCAAATTTGGCTCCAAAAATCGGGCTCCAAAAGTAAACTTTGAAAGTGGTCCGAAAATGGGTCCCAAAATCGGACTCAAAAAATGGAATCCGAAATTGGGCCGTAAAAAGAGCTCAGAAAATGGGTCCCAAATCGGGTCCGAAAAAAGAGGGTCCAGGAAATGGGTCACTCGACCAAGCACTAAAAAGAAGGGTGCAACACCGGGACTTCCCGGGAGGTCACCCATCCCAGTACTACTCCGGCCCAAGCGCGCTTAACTGCGGAGTTTAACTGCGGAGTTCTGATGGGATCCGGTGCACTAACGCTGGTATGATCGCACCCATCAAGGACTTGTCACCATACTGTCTTGGGGCACACACTAACAAACGAAGTCACCTTTCGTGCGATCCCGCCCTGTCCCGGGTTTGGGGTTTCCCTTCCCCAGGACCGATCCGATGTGGGGTATACGGGGGTGCATGTCTCTGGAGGGGGCTTTCCAGAGGTTGTCCAGTTCCAAGGTGGACAGGGCGTTCCAGTGCTGCATCGGAGCCCCCAAAAAGTGGGCTCTGAAAATCGGGTCCGAAAATGGGTGCCAAACCGGGCTCCAAAAATGGGTCCCAAAATCGTTCCCTAAAAATCGGGCCCAAAATTGGGCCTTAAATTTCGGGTCCGCAAATGGATCCCAAAATCGGGCTCAAAATATGGGCCCCAAAACCGGGCCTTAACAATCGGGTCCGAGAATGGGTCCCAAAA
>VDFB02271358.1:1182854191-1182895359 GCA_007258455.2 Sequoia sempervirens
TTTTTCAGCCCGATTTTGGGACCCGGATTTTAAGGCCTAATTTTGGGATCCATTTTTTAAGCCCGATTTTTAAGGCCCAGTTTTGGGACCCATTTTTTGAGCCCGATTTTGGGATCCATTCTCGGACCCGATTTGTAAGGCCCAATTTCGAGACCCATTTTTTGAGCCCGATTTTGGGATCCATTTTCGAACCCGATTTTTATGGCCCAATCTTGGGTCCCATTTTTTGAGCTCGATTCTGGGACGCATTTTTAGACCCGATATTCAGAGACCACTTTTGGAGCCCGATTTTGGGACCCATTTTCGGACCCCGATTTCTAAGTCCCAATTTTGGGTCCCATTTTCAGACCCGGTTTTTAAGGCCCAATTTTGGGACCCATTTTTTGAGCTCGATTTTAGGATCCATTTTCGGACCCGATTTGTAAGGCCCGATCTTGGGTCCCATTTTTTGACTCGGACTCGGACGCCCCAACTCAATTTCTCATGTCGGCCCTCGGAATCTGGTTCCCAACTCGGTT
The DNA here is from genome assembly GCA_007258455.2 of Sequoia sempervirens. Lineage (NCBI taxonomy): Eukaryota > Viridiplantae > Streptophyta > Pinopsida > Cupressales > Cupressaceae > Sequoia > Sequoia sempervirens. The sequence goes on from VDFB02271358.1 coordinate 1,182,854,710, forward strand.
CTTATGGTGACTCGGCCGAAACAGAACTCATACCCCCCTATATAAGCTATTTGTCTGAATCCCAACCATCGGTAGGATGACGCTGAGAAACGGCCGAACCCCCCGATTTCTGACTTTTCGCACCGAGCTCGGCGCACTCGAGTTCCCAACTCGGCTCGCCGTAAGCCCAATTCTGGGACCCGTTTTGGAACCGACTTTTGGACTTTCCAAAAGTGGAAAAAATTCTGAAAATGGAAAGTTTCCTTATAAAAATGTTAGTTCTCTTTTTGAAACTCCCCAAGAAATCATGAAAACAATGTTCAGGAGGGCGAACGGAGGACCTACCTTGAACACTCGATGCGGGGAGGTGTGGGATCCACTTATGATCAATGAGATGATGGCGAAAGTGATGAGCGTGAAGGTCTCGAAGATGGTGGGCTCCTCCAACAAGTTCTCTGATCACCCTCTGCGGCTCCGTCAAGTGAAAAATGACAGGAATGAACCTTCTATTAATACCTCGATCGCCATTAATGGCCTCACTAAAAGCAGGTACGACGAGGCAATGAAGTTGGTGAATTTGAATTCATTGATGGCGGTGGGAGACCCGGGGTCCGGCAGTCAGGAGGGCACAAGGCGATGACTGTTTGGAAATTTCAACGCAGAGGGGTCGACGGTGGCAAAGAGAGAGTCGGGGCCCGAAGGACGGAGTACCGCCAGAGGTCCGCCGTCAGAGACAACGAAACCTACATGGAACTCCGGACTCGGAAGTCTGGAGGTCCAAGTCTGAGGCGCCTGACGGCAGCCAAGATTTCCTGCCAACACTTCAGACGGAAATTACGGAGCCAAGGACCGAAGTCTAGGAAGACGCAGCCCATTCGCCGTTAGGGATGGCAGACACGATAGGGAAACCCAGCAAGGGAAACCTGAGGGGGCAGGCCTGGCCGGGTTCAGGGCTGTTGGCAGAAGCAAATTGCCAGGGAGACCCCAAAAGGCATCAAAACATGACAAAATTAAAAGGGTAAGGAACAATCAAATTATGGTGAGACTTTGAAGCAACATTGACCATCCGGGACACCAAAAATGGGGCACACAAAATGAGGCGGTGATAAAAAATGACCCGACTAGGCAAAAGAAAAGGGGGTCCCCGTTCCGAACAAGGCGTGTGTGCCAAGGGAACAACAAGTACAAAAGACAACTTCTCTAGGATCCACACCCCCAGCCAAGTCACACTTAGCCATAGTAGTTTCTCCCACATAATGAAGAATTTTCCACCACAAATGTTGGACAACCAGCTTCACATCTTCAAAAATCCTATGATTCCTCTCCAACCAAATATGTCAATTAATAAAATTCAGTCCCAGATCCCAAGTAACTTTAACAAAAGAAGTCTTAATAGGGGCCTTCCCCCACCGGGAAAAGAACTCCACCAAAGAAGAGACATGCCAACAAGTTTGGTTCCACACAATTCGCCAAAGGTTCCAAAGCCTCTTAGAAAAGGGAGACTGAAGAGACACTCTCTTCATTGTTACAACACAAAACACACATCGAGGGCCCCTTAAACCCTCTCTTGCACAAGTTATCCCAAGTAAGCCACCTGTTTTGGATCACCAACCATAGAAAAAAAATTGCACTTGGGCCAAGAAAATTTGTTCCACACTTGTTTCCACCAAGGAACATCAATGTCCCCAAACACCTACCTAAGCAACTCGCCATACCCAGCTGAAATTGAGTACTTGCCAGATAAATCACTATTAGTCCATGCCAGGACATCTTTCCCCACCATGGAACTACATTCCTGAGAAGCAAGAATTCAAGCTAACTCTTTCCTATCCCCCTCTGACCCTCCTAGCAGTCAATCTAAGGAGTGCTTCCATCCAAGGCTAACACCCAATCCAATATTCCAAAGAAACGTATAATGCTCAATCATGTTCCAACCTGCAACAGAAAAATGGTCACAAAGAGACTGGAGGTGAGGGTAAGCAGAAAGAATAGGAGGATGACATCCCAAGAATCCCACCAAAAAAGAGACTAAGAACTCATATGAAAAATCCAAAAAATCCCCTTATTGACCAACTAAGCCCCTAATTTGAGGGTATTCCAAATCATAGATCCCCTTCCTTCCAAAGGAAAACTAGGAACATCAAAAGTGTTAACATCTTTATGATACTTTTGGGTAAGAATGCAGGCCCAAATTTCATGTTGACTAGTACACCAGCGCCAATATAACTTGGCAATAATAGCTTTCCCATTCAAAATAGCATAACGCAATCCAAGGCCCCCCTCTTTTTGTAGCCTGCACACAATATCCCACTTAACAAGGCTCCACTTAGCTGATTGCAAATTACCACTCCAAATAAATTGTCATGAGAGAGCATCAAATTCCCTTAGAAAATACAAAGGAGTCGTCTGAAAAAAAACACCTGTAAATAGGAAGAGCCTAGATAACCGACTTCAAAAGAGTAACTCTTGTAATAGTAGAAAGCCAACGGTGAGTCCAATGATTGACTTTACTACACAACTTATCAAGCAAGTTTTTCCAAGAAGACCTAGGCTACCTACCAACAACAAGAGGTATTCCCAAATAGACAAGGGGAAGAGACCCAATATGAAATCTCAAAATATTAGCAATCCATCGTTGAATAGCTTGAGGAGTATTTAAAAAGAAGATAGAAGACTTATGCTCATTGAATTTCTAATCAGAAGCAGGGAGGTAAATATCCAAAGCCTTCCTAAAAGAAATGGCCTCTTGAAGGCGAGCCCTCCCCATAAGAGAAGTGTCATCCAAAAACTGAAGATGAGATAGTTGCGATAGGCCATTACCTCAACACCAACCTTGAATCCTTCCCTAGGCAACCCACAACTTAAGAAATCTGCCCAGAACCTCAACCATAATAATAAATAGATAAGGGGAAAGAGGATCTCCTTGATGAAGGCCCCTGGAAGCCTCAAAAAGCTAGGAAGGTTCCCCATTCATAAGAACATAAAAAGAGGAAGATGTAATACAACTCATAGTCCAATCAACCCAATCTAGACTAAAACCAAAGCCTAAGCGAATTTTCTACAAAAAATGCCACTTAACTCTATCATAAGCTTTGGCCATATCCAATTTGACAAACATAGCCTTTTCCTTAGAATCCGCCATAGAATGAATGACTTTAGAGGCAACCACCACCCCATCTAGGATTTACCTACCAGCCACAAATCCACCTTTCTCCTCAGAGATTATAGAAGGAAGACAAACTTTGAGCCTTTCAACAATCAATTTAGTAATAAGTTTATACACAACATTATAAAGAGCAATAGGTCAAAATAATTCAATTTGATTAGTGCCTTCCTTTTTAGGAATGAGGATTAAAAAAGTAGAGTTCAAGGCATGAAGCATTTGCTTACTATGAAGAGATTCCCAGGAAACCTCCAACAAATCCAAACTTATAATATCCCAAAACTCCTGAAATAATTCAGCAGGAAAACCATCTAAATCAGGGGCTTTACCTTTATTCATCCCAAAAACAACCTCTTCCAATTCCAGCAAAGAAATTGAGCAGATAAGGGAATCATTCATCTCCTTGGAGATTAGGGAAGGAATGCAAGCAAGGATCAAATTCTCCTCATCCTCAATAGGGGGCAAATCCTCAAAAAAAAGAGAAAAATAAAACTATCTAGCCCCATGAGATAAAACCTATAAGGAAGAAATGTGGATCCCATCTACAGTGACCAAAGAGGAGATACAACTTCTATTGTGACAAGTCTACATAGAATGATGGAAGAAAGTATTATTCTTGTCCCCTTCCTGAAGCTAATCAATCTGAGCCTTTTGCTTCCAGAAGATCTCCTCCTGAAGCTCTCACTCCTCCACATCTCTTGCAGCCTAGGATTTCACTTGATCCAAAGCATCTGAGAAACCAAGATCCTGAATTTGGCAAGTAATCACATCAAGGCGCACCTAGGCATTCCTCTTCATAACCTTAAAGTTACCAAAACTCATCCTATTCCATCTCTTAAGGTGAAATTTAACATACTAAAATTTCTTAACGAAGGTATACATAGTAGTACCATAAGATGGGCTGCCATCATGCCACCACTGGGCCATAAGATCATGCAAAGAAGACTACCGAAGCCACATAAGTTGAAACTTAAAGGGAGAATTCTTGGGAGCTATAAAATAGATTACTAAAAGTTTAATTAGACAATGATCAGAACCCTTCCAATCAAGAATCTGAAAACTAGTAGACAACCTACCTCCCATCAAAAAAAGGAAACCAGAAATATATCCAACCTTTTAGAAATCGCTTCCTCTCCACTCCATCAATTATTCCAATTAAAAACCCCATTAGAAGGCTTAGCATGAATTAAAGCAAGCAAATCCACATTCTCCCAAAAAAGGTTAGAAGTAGGACCAAGCTAGGGCAGCCTAGACCTCTTTTCTCCTTCAAGCTCAACACAAAATTAAAATCACCAGCTAAAATCCAAGGAAGATGAGGAGCACATGATCTAACATACCTTATATGAGCCCAAAACCATATTTTTCCACTAATATCAATAGGGGCATAAACATTAGTAACCAAAATAGTCTCACTAGTTTCCAAGGAAGAGGCAGCCATGGAAATAGTAGATTGACTGGAAATCCACCAAAGTGGAGCAATCTTTCTTGGATCCCAAAAAAGAGCCAAACCCCCAAAACTCCCTTGAGAACCAATGCATTGACACTTACCAAAATACTAGATACAAGAAGCACACTGAAGCATGAAATCAACTGAAAGTTTAGTCTCTTGAATGCAAAAAGTGTCTAGAGAATGAGTAGCAACTAGATCATGAATAGCCTTTTGATGGGAGGTGCTATTCAACCCCCTTACATTCCATAAGAAAACAATCATGGGGGAGATGGAGAAAAGTGAACATCAATGGGTTTAATAGACCCAGATTCCACCAACAAATCTCCAGTACGCTTAATCTTCTCTATATCCTTCTTGTGGCCACTTTTAGAAGAGTGCTCAGACAAACCCTTCGTAATTGTGCATTGTTGCACCCCCAAGGCTAGAGAAGACCCCTTGCTCTTGCTAGAAACTATCCCCTCCTTTGCCAAATCTACCAAAACAATATCATCCTCATCATCCTACATATGATCATTCATAGTTACTAGATGATCTTGCATACCCTGTGATAAATGAATATCTTGACCAAATCCTTGTCCCACAGCACAACCCATACCAACAGCATCAAACGCACCCTCAACCTTATATAATGATGTAGAGACACCCTCAACCTTGCCTCTCACTCACAAGTCATCAACAAAAACACAACTATTTGATGCTTTATTGAATTCAAATTTTCTAAAACAAACATCCCAATCTGTAATACAAGTTTAACAAAAAAATAACAATTAATTGGTTTTCAAAAACCATCTTCCCTCTGCTATGTTCTCACGCCTCCTTATTGTATGTGCACAACCATCACTTGGCTGACTCCATGTGCTTCACTCTGTATCTATAGCTTTTTATCCCTTATACAGATTCTAATTCTGAATTGTTTATTCTCATCTTGCCATTTTGGATGGTGTCACATCTCTGCACTTTATTTCTTCCTCTCATTTACTACTCATCTGTCTTTGCTATCTTCCCTTTGTTTCCTTCACACGGGCCCTCTTCTCCTTTTTCAATCGGCCTCTTGCACACCCTTATCTCTTCTTCAGTTGTGTGCCCAATCTCTTCTTCAGCTATGCGCCCAATCTCATTGGTTGTTTTATTTGTTCTTTTCTTTTACCAACCACCTATCCCCTCTAGCTCGATGCCTTTTTCTTTAAACTTTTAACATTCCCAACAAAAGACCAATCGGTCTTCTCAAACCATCGCCCTCCCTTGTTTCATCATTCCACACTTCACTGAAGATGAAAAGGCAACATTTATTAAGCATTCAAATTAGAATGTTTCCCATAGTTCATTGGCCTTTTCACAACACATTTTTGTCTTTTGATCTTCTACACACCCCTCCTTGTGTTAGATTTTAATTTAATTTTACTTGCTATCTTTTGACTTTCAAATCATGGGTATTTTCTTAATGGCGACCCTTGTTTTTGAAGGTAAAGAAGAGTTTTTAATAATCTCTAACCATTGTCAAAAGTATCAATGAACAAATTAGCCTCCTTCCAATGAAATACCAAGTTGAGTTTCCATGAATTGGAATCTGCCTTTACTCAGCTGCTTTAAACATTTGAAAGTTTCTAAAGTCTTTGACAAAGCATAATTTGAAATCATCTCAGGTCCTGTAGATAATGTACCGCATTTTCTTTTAAAGCATTCCATCAATGTTTCTCAATTGCACATGAGACAACTTATGCTTAAAATATTTGTGAGAGGTTTAGATACAAGGGAAAACCAAATAGGAACAACAAACCAAAATTTGAAAATCAAACAAACACTTTTTTGTTGGTGCTAATTGCCCTTTAGCTTGTGAGTGCTCCTGCACCGTGTAATATAATATAGTATTAAATATTATATTATATTCTCCCTTGACACCCCAAGATGGCATTCTAGATAGAAATAAAGGATGGCCTTCCATATAATAATATCTAATAAAATAATATTATATAATATATATTATAATATATTATATTATATAATATCATATTATATTATAATATATTATAGTATATTGTATTGTAATATAATATATATTATTATATTATATTATAATACAACCCACTCCCTCAATTTGATTTTTTTTAATTATCCACTTTAATATCATATTGTCTAATTTTTATTTGTGTGACTAATTATTTAGTTGTGTTTTTTTACCCCACAATCAAATTAGTCACTTATGATGATCAAATTAGTCATTTATAGTTGTGTTACAAAAAATGAGTAGAATTTAATCATTTTTAATTGTTGTGACTAAAAGTTTTAGTCACGTAGTCATTTATAATTTGCCAAATTTTACTAGTGTAAACCTTAAACCCTAATCCCTATACCTTATGGCATCAATTGTAAACCCAATACCATTGACCCTATACCCAATATCCTCAACCATACACCATATACCCTATACAATCAACCTTGTACCTTCAACCCTAAATATTATCCCTCAACCCTAGGTCCTAAAGCCTATACGCTAAACCATCAACCATAAACTCTATCAACTCAACCTTAAACCCTATACATTATACCCTTAACCCTAAACCCTTTACCCTCAACCCTACACCCTCAACCTTATAACCTCCACCATAAACCATATACCCTCAACCCTATACCTTATACCCTCAACCATAAACCCTATACCCTTGACCCTATGTTCCCAATACACTCAACCCTAAAGCTTATACCCTAAACCCTATACCATAAACCTTATACCCTCAACCGTAAATCTAATACCCTCAATTTCCCTTAACCCTACACCCTCAACCCTATTACCTTATACCCTCAACCTGGAGTGCTACTTGAAGAGGATAAGGAACTCCTATTCCACTCATAGATGTGGGTGAATGAGAAGAGTCTACAATTATTTGTTAGAAGTGGAAGTAAAGAAAATCTTGATATCCACTAATTTTTAAGAGATTGAACCTATGGACAAGACTGCACCCACACCAACAGTCCATTGGATGAGTGAACTAAGGGTAAAATATTATAAATATATATATATATACTACTATATTTTATAATTCTAGTATTCATTTAAAAAATTGTAATTGTAAGGCTTTACTATGACTTTTTTCTAGATTGCTTCATTATCCTCTCAGGTATATGTTATGTCCAAAAATAACTAAAGATGTTTCTTTTCAACTATATTAGTTTAACCTCCTAGTTTGGCTTCTTCAAATTAATCAACAAGGTTATGCCATTAGTCTAGATTGTAATATGCAAATCATTTACAAATTTGGATATTAGATATAATTCTCTTGTTGCTATTTTTAACTATTATTATTTTTTAAAATTAGTTTAAGCTAGATATTTTTAATGTTTTAGTTGACATGGGTATTGTCATTTTGGGAGCTCCCACTTTGTATTTTAAACTTTTAGCTTGCTCCATAGATTTTTTCTTGAAAATATAACACATGGTTTAGCCTTATTTAGTCTTGCTATTTTTTGTTTCAATGCAATTCATTTTACTCATATTATAGTCATTTTGACTATATCTTTTTACTTGTAAATTTATTTTTACTTTATTCAATAAAATAGTGTAAATGCTATGAATATAGGGATATTAGTTAAATAAATATATTTTCATTATTGTTGTTCCACAACCAAAACTTACCCCACAATTGGTTTCCCACAAATCCAATCTCCTAAAATATGACAATCCATTCAATCTAAGTTAGAATATTTTAATTGAAAAAATCACCAATTTAATAGAGTTCTTATCTTCTAAATATTGTGATACAATTTGCAATACAATTATTTTGATGTTGATACTAAAATCACTTTTAAACCATAAAAAAATATTATAAGAAAATATAACATAACATTTTAATTTATAATAATCCAGCTTTATAATATTTGTTATAGAAATACATATTAATTTTTTAGAATGTTCAAAGATTATCTTGAATATTTTTTTAATATCAATTTAAATTTTATTTTTAATTTAGTAGTAAATTTTAAGAATTTTTTTTCTAAGTTTTAAAAGTACTAACCATTATTCATTGTTTTATATAATTTTAAAAATATTTTAAGAATTACAAAGAGATCAAGAAGAGCTATTGTTCGACTATAACTTGTAAATAATATTATATATGTGTTAATGAGTCCTTGTTTATATCCTAATTTTTCGCATTACTAGACCATGCTCTTAATTTTGTCTATTTAAAACAACCATTTTTTTAAAATAAAAAAGATTCAATATGAATTTAGTTATCCATGACTTGAATGAAGTGTTTTAACTCTAAATGAAATTACCTTCTATTCTCAAAATCTCATCTAACAAAAACAAACTCCACCCAACCAAAAAAACACAAATAATGGCTACTAGTTATGATATATCTTAACCTTAATCATTTTAAAGAAGTTCTAATGAACAAATAAATTTTCTCTTTTAACTTAATTTTTTTGCTTGCTTTCTATTGCTTTGTAGCAAAAATAAATAAACACTTATGTTGCTTTAGTTTTACTTTTCTTCGATTTGAAATATCGTCTTCCATAACCATTCACTATTTTTCTTGTGAGGCTCGTGTAAGGCGTTCACATTGTGCTAGGGAAAGATCGCCGCATCCAATTTTTGCCAACTCTTTGTGTTTGCTTCAAAATTGATATGAATACAACTTTTTATTTTTATTTATATATTGAGATTTGAGTTATGTAATTTAATCTATTATAAAATGATCGAATAGAAATGAGAGTTAAGGTAGTGGTACCTGTGTATTTAGAGTACAATTGAAGTGGAGGTATATGTATTTAACTTCTATATCTTATGATTGAATTTTTTTTTTTATGTTTGCTATAGAGTATTTTTTTATTAATTCAATATTTATATAAATTAAGTATTATAATTATCTTATTTTTTGGGATACAATTTAATCTATAAATTTAAAAAACCAATTCCCTTGAGATCTCAATAAAATCTCTCGGCCGGTGCTGTTGTTGCAAAGTTAGTTACTTTTAGTAAACTTGATTAAAGATGTTTAACGTGGAGATTACAAGAAAGATAGCATTTACAAGAAACATTACAAGATTGTATGATGAAGAGATACAGTCGGTCTCAGAAGTGGGTTATAAGTGTGCTGGTAGAAAATACCAATTAAGAATAAGCATACTTGGATTGAAGGCAGGGAAGAGAAGATAGATAAGTAAAAGAAGAATGTCGAGAATTTTCTATTCCCCACTTGAGTTTGGTGAGATTGATGGCGTTGTGAAGGATGCTTTCTGGACAATAATTTCACAGCATGCCGAATTTCAGAGGACACTTTATTTCTATGACCAGATCGAACAAGAGTTTCCAGGGTGGGTTAATGTTGGCTCGTTCGAACTTCCAGGTGACAGGCCAAGTGCAGAAGCACGTTGGTTACACCAAATTCTTGAATGTAACAAGCCAGCAAATGCGATTCCAGTAAGGACATATGTCGTTCGCTTCGAGGGTGGACGACTTCCTGGACAGTTGTTATGTGATTACTATGACGGAATTCCTTCGGACGTCCATTTCGTTCAGGTATCTGGTGATGGGCCCTACTCCATGCCTACCTTGTGGAGTTTGAATCAACGTGTTCAATCTGAGTATAGGATACAGCTTGGTACGCTTCCAGATGTCAGAATACTGGAGCTTCAACATATCCTTCGAGGCCGCATTGCCGCCGAGCCTTCTAATCCCAACTGGACTGCCATTTACAACTTTCTCTATAGCTCCGGGATTCCTCCTCCCAATTCTTCTTCTTAAGTTTTTCTCTTCTTGTTATTAAGCGGAGCCGTCAAGCAGAAGTAAATGCTTCTTTACAGAAAGAAATGGTCTACAATCTTTAGATTCCTGAGGTATTTACTGTCAGAATATTTGTATAATCTGTCCTCATTATCTATGCTGATTAGCTATTTAGTATTTAAATTTCTTGAAATTAGTTATACAGTCAAACTGCCCATACATTGATTTAGGAATTATACCATGGGAGGTGCTTCTCTTCTAATTTCTCTACTCTCAAAGGTTATAAACAAGGCCCAAAAAAATCATCTGAATTGATTTGTGTCACCATGAAACATTTTTCAAAAAAAATATTTGCTTCTCATTAAATTTATTTTTTAAATGTTAAAAAGGGCTGTTAGGTATCAAATTCTTATTATCTATTACTGTAATGACAAGTGTGTACACATCATTCATAATTATGTTCTATGCAACTTATGTTACTGAACACTTTTTGTATTTTGAGACTGTTTAAATTGTAATGCTTATATATACATGTTTAGACAACACATTCTAAATTCAATTGTTTAGATGGTTCATCTGAAATTGCACTAACTTTTCCAGTGAAACCCATCAATTAATGTGAATTCAAATGAACTGCCCAAACAAATTAAAACTTAAAATATGCTTTTCTACCAAAATTAATTTAACAATTTCTCAACACTCTTTCAAATGAATTTCAAGATTAACCTCTTATAATTCATAGAAAGATTCTTGAAAAAAGAACTGACATAATAAGCTACAGTAATTTCTGATATAAATATGACATGATATGGAAAGAGATTGTAAAATATTTTTATGCTAAATAGTGTTTCATTTATTGCTATTACTTTAAATTTTAGTTCTCAATTAGAACAAAAATATATTGTTTCTGATTGATTAACAATTTTTTCAATTTTTTTTACAAAAATCTTTTTTCTTTTATAATATCTATAATTGATTTGAACTACAAGGCTAGTGTTGTTTTTTATTATTTAAATGATCTTTAACTTCAAATCCAACATTTCATATCAAAATGTTAAGCCAAAAAATTGTTTTATTATTAAAATATTCAAGGAACAAAAAAATGCTAGAATTCTATTCTTATTCAGTTTCAGTGGTGTAATTGTTTCTGCCAATTTTGAATTTAAAACAAATGATGAATGGATGTATGCGAGTTTGTGGCTTTTTATTGTTTCTTCTAATTTTTTAACAATTATGAAATTTTCTCTTTCCAAGGTGTCCTCACATGTGTAAGAGGATACGCGTCCAAATGAAATTCTAAGGTATCCACACATGTGTCTAAGGATACTTGTCCAAAATTCTCTTTCCAAGGTCTCCTCACACGTCTATGAGAAGAAACTTGTCTTTGGTCCCTCTTTCCCATACATCCTTTCACATATGTGTGTGAAGACTCATCCTCCTCCACTAGATTAGATCAAGTAAATTCTAACCCTTAATAATACTTTATCAATCCTACCCTCTCTCAAGTGCATCAATATATTGATGTCACTTGGTGATCTCTCATCAAATATAACCTCTAATCAATCTTCTACCATCAATATCCAAATAAAATCTCAACCATCTATTCTCCATCCTCAAGATATATCAATCCAACCTTCTCCAAGCCAAAATCAATAACACTCTCCATTACAACTTAGTTATGTTGTAGCTTTGAGAAGTATCTAAATTCTACCATCAACACATCAACACTAATAGCTCATCAAGAGAATCCTTGGATGCGATTGAAGACTTGTCAATCTTATTGGGTGTACATCCATCATCTTCATTCTCAAACAAAGGTATGATGGAGAACAAGATATAAGATTCATGTCATTGCATTTGTTTCATTTCTTCTCCCTTTCTTTTCTACCATATATATTTTAGCATACTCAATGGAAAGCCATATTATAGAACCTAACATCGCTTTAAATTTTTATGGGTTCTTATAGTACAATTTCTATTTTGTAACCTCTAACCTACCATTCTATGCTTTTATTCATAGAAAATCACCCCTACAACATAAAATGACACCTCTAGTTTGAGCCTAGTAACTTGCTAGGTGCATTTGTAAGGGAATACCATCCTAATATTTTACCTATCATCTTAATTATTGGTAATCTTTTGATATGTTTAGTGGAATAGAAACCTATGTAGTGGGACCCTATATTGTCATAGCCATGTTTTATTCATAATTACTTAACAAATGGTCCTATTGGAAGCACACCATCCCAAGTAATGTGTGGAGCATCTCTATAGGTGTCATAAACTTTTTGAAGACAAAGGATGATAATTTTATCAATGGAAAAGTTAAAAACTTCACACAACACGTGAAGGAAGCTCATGCAAAGTAAAGAAGTATTTGGAAAAGAACAACCTAAGATATAAATTATGAGTAGATGAGTTGCAAGGGATATTTCATCATTCTTGTAGTTTGTTAGTGTGTTAGTTATAATAATACGTGTGAAGAATTAAATTAATATGTTTTATATTACAATTATAAAACATTAATTCTATATTATAAAATTATCCATCTTGTCCAAACAACTTTCTCCAATTAAATAATCAAACCATTCAAGGGTGACCATCAAATTCTAGGCCCTACAAAACCCAGTCGGCCAAGACATGCAACAATCGATGTTTGTCCTTCACATCGGGGCACAAAATGTCGAAAACAAATAGGGGAATCAATTACACAGAAGATTGAAGACGAAACAAACAATTATCCAAATCTGACATCCAAACTACAACTAATCTAAGAAATTGTTGCTCCAAACTATGATCATATAATAAACCCTAAACAGGAAAGTCGAGGATGCGACGTCCAAACAATCACAGAAACAGAGCAGCACTTCCAAATAAAGCCCCTCCAAAGAAAGCAATGGTTTGTAGAGTAGCAGCAGGGGCAGCAAAAGTAGCCGTAGTCAGAGCAAGAGTGGGGGGGTAGATGGGTTTGATAACTTGCACAGGAGATTTCACAGGTGCGAGAGATGAAACAAGGGAAAATGATGATGGGAAGAATGGCACTGGTGAAATAGGCGTTTTGGCTAGCGATTCAGCGGGTGTTGCCGCTGGAGAAGCAATCAGGTAGGATCCCATCAACACCAGCACTAAAACAATGGAAATGGTCGTGTTGAATCTCCCCATATTTGACCAAATGGGGAAAAACAATTGTTACTCACAGATTGGGGTGGGTTGCTATTGTAGTGCAAGATCAAATGAGGAAAGATGATGAAAATAGAGTGTAGATGTTGTGGAAGAGGGGAGAGGGAGGGGATGATATAGTGGTCAGTATAGGGAAATTGGGGATTCTGAAATTAATTGCTGCATTTCTTTCTTTGGCATTGTTATCAACAAGTATGCACCCTAGTGCTAAGCTATCAACTTAGGTACCTGTTGATATTTGGGAACACTCCTAGGCCTGTGGGTTGCCTAAAACTTGAAGTGAACCTCCCAAAAAGGCTAGTTTCTCTTGCTTGATCACATAGAACTTGATCAATCCTACTTATTTTGAAGGAAAAGGGTAAGAAGGAGACTGGAAACAACTTAAAATGCCTGAAAATGATTAACTACAGCTAACTAGGTGATGCACCAAATTGTTTTCTCAGACCTATAACTTATTGTTTGACACACACAATTGCTCAATGATTTAGCTATAATAGAACACAATTCAAATTTTCATCATACCTATGCATAAGTGTTTCATAGAAAGGTGGGACACTCACAACTCAAGAAGGAAAGAAGATTTCACAACTTGTTGCTGCTTCTATCCTTGACACAATCATATGACCTACATAGAATATATGATCTATCTTGCCTAAAGGTGCTAAAAGAGACATACACAAGAGGAAGCACATAAGATTTCACAAGTACATTCATCAATATTCACTTTGCTTACGATGAAGCAAGCTTTGAAAATGTAAAATCAACTAAGTTTTATTGATAAAAGGTGTTTTTTACAACTTGTACGAGTTTGAAAATGAGTTACAATACTGTTCATGCTTGAAAAAACTCATTAAAGTTGCAATATGCAGCTGGTAAACAGCAAGAACTAACTGAAAAAAGGCCTAAAAGATGAGCCTTATACCTGTGCAACAGCATGTTAAAAATAAACGACATATGTTTGAGAAAAAAAAAGAACACGTGTTACATGAGTTTGCTTGGTCAAATCTTCTTGGGCGTCCAGGTGAGTTGGTGCTATTTTTGAGCCTCCAAAAGTGCTCCAAAAAGGTGTCTTTATGAAGAAAAGTCTTCCTCTTTGACTCATCTATGAATAAGGTTTCTCATTTGGCTCCTAAACTCTTGGTAATGGCTGGAAAAGGTCTTCAACCGCCCCTATTTCCAGCTCCAGCTTGATGATGTGCCCAAACAACCTCCTCAAAACTTGCAAATGTCTTCCAAACTGCCTTGGGTCAGATAGAATGGGTTTTGGGCACTTAAAACCTTCATAAGTGCTTGAAAAAGTCCTCCAACAGTCTGAAACTGCCTCTTAGATGCATACTTATCCATTGGGCTACCTTGCACATGTCAAAAATGGCATAAGGAGTCCTAAATTACCCTCTTACTGCACTTTATCATGGATTGTTGTGCAACCATTATCCACTGTCAACTTTGACTGTCATCTGATTGTTGACTGTCATCATTTGTTCATCACCATCAAACCCAGCTTGGAAATCACTAAGAAGATGCTGAAACAGTTACAAGTAAACTCCAATGCATACATCTGATCAACTCAGCCCTGAGGTGAAACTGAAAGCATCCTCTCACTGATAACTATGACAGTCTAATATGATTCAAAACCTCATTAGCTAATGATTGTGATCCTCCTTTTTATGCACACTGTCATGCTCATCTAGAGCAGCACTATGCTCATCTAGAGCAGCACTATTCTTCTACAAATACTAACTTGGTACTCATTTTCCACAGCAAACTAAGTATTCACTGTCTTACTGCTATTTTTTTGTTGTGTGCTTTGAAGTTCACCCTACAATCATAATACCTTACCCAGCCGTCCTAGGCTATGATGCTTAAATAGGACTGAAATAGCTCCATAAGTTTGATATAGACTGTGCAATCTGCTAACATGCTACTTATTCCTATAAGCACTGAACAGTACCTGAGGTCAGGGGCATTGTACAGTGCTTTGAGGTCAGGACTAAGATGACTATAAAGTAGCTCATATCCTTAACATTACTCCCAATGATTATCTTTAACATACTCTGTCACTTTGTTTATTCTATTCCTTTGCTCATATGACTGTCATTTCTCTAACCCTGTGACTGTAACTCCTCATGATATGAAAGACTGCAATCTTCAAGATTTTCCATGTAAGCACATCACTACCATGTTTCTTGTATCCACTGTGTAACCCATTGATGATACTTGCTTTGGCAGCATTCTCTTATGATTGTTACCATTATAAGAACTTTCTATTTCTAAGTTGAAAGATTGTTGTGATTCAACCCAATGAACAGATACAGACACATGACTAACATTGACATTTGCTAATTGTGAAGAGTCTGCAAAACAAGACCTCTGTACCTATCTTTGCATATTCAGAAGCAAAATGTCTAAAAGTACCTAACATTCTGGCTAATGAATTTGATGGACCATTATGATCATTATGTGTGACTGTCATCCACTAGGTCTTCTTCACAAACATATTCCTTGCATACTCCACTGTTCTGCTTCATAAGGCTGGTAAATGAGCTTTCTCATATAAAACACTTCAACAAAGAAACCTTCGAGGACCTAAACCCCTATGCAAAATCATTGTCCTCTATGTTTGACTGTTCCTCACCACTATCACTGTTGACAAAAGTTTTTCTTTGATATCTTGTTCATAAGCATCAAATAACCTGGATTGGGTGGAATGTGAAGAACAAAATAGAAGGCCCAATGACACAGTTTGCTTCCTTCTCAAGGCAACTGCAACCTCCATGGCTTTGGACTCTCATTTGCCATGACATTCATGTCATTGTCCATAATAATTTATAAACTGTCATCTTAATTTATGCTCTGTTTGCTCATGTACAGTCCTTTCATTGATTGTTCACTTGTCACTATGATTGCTCCTTTATCTTCATGTTGACCTTACTCATCAATGAAGTCGTTGCCCTTCACTTATACTGCTCATGACTGTCTTGACAGTTGCTCCTCTGACTACAACAATCATGACACACCCCTCTTATATTACAAATCATCATGAAAGGCTCTTTGCCCTTGATTTTGGAGGTTTTCAATTAACTTTTCTTATCATGCATGATACTGTTAGAGGGTCCATGAGATGCCTTGTATCCTTCTCAACTCTGCTCCATGCATCTTGTATAATCAATCTTCACTGTGCACTTCACTGTCTATGACAGTCTTGTAGCTGTCAAAAGTCTCAGAGACTCTCGCAGTTTTGCAAAGTTTAACCGATGTTCCATCATGTTTCTCCAAGGAAGCTTTCACAATTTAGATACCATTCATCTCCCATAACACCTGCTACTGTTCCCCCAGGTGTTGATGTGAAGTGCTGAATCACAATCTGAGGATATGTATCCATCCAATACCCGTTTTTCTCTGATATTTTCATTGGGCAATATTGGATCTACACAGGATGGCATCCTATTAACTTTATTATGAGAGCACATAACACTAGCAGCATGTCCATTAGTCACACATGCCTTAAAAGGTGGATCATAAATGTTACCCAACTCTTGCTGTATAACCCTGGCATCAAAGTGAAAACAACCAATTTGATTCTAGTTATTCAAATCATAAGCAGTAAAATACTTGCAGCAAGCAGGAACTTTCAATCTATTTGGGTCCCCTCCATTTGTTGACTGTAATCCTCTAACATAGTTTACTAAAAAAACGCTAGTAAGCAGAGGATCCTCTTGGAGTTTTCTTGTCCTTATGAAGCTTCTGCTCAGAAATTTTCAGCTTATTTGACATCAGTATCTTCCCTTCAGTCTCAGATTCAAATTGAAACTCCTGAACAAGAGAAACTCCTTAATCACACAAATTTCACTTGTTTTTCCATTCCCATTTCCTCAAGGATTCCCAGCTGATGTATGCCCTGTAAGAACAAGTTCTGACACTATTGATTTCTTTCCACAACTACATAATCACCTTTATTATTATACTTTTCTACCATCCTCAAAAACCCTCTGCCTACGGTCCATGTTCTGTTTGAACTTGACTGCCAATCATATCAATCACAAACAAATCATTTATATAAAAAATTCCACTGTGATCCATGCTTTGGACTGTTCTTGGGATATTGTCATGGACTGTATATAAGCTATCACTTGCATACTGTCGGCCGTCCACTACAATCCATGCCTTCACATATTGTTTGGTCTTGTGAGATAATGCTTATTCTGGACCTTGAATTGTGCAAACCTATTATCAAAATATCAGTTCTATTAGTGATAATTTTGTCTCTGACTAGGTCTGAAGATCAATGATATCGATTATTCCTCTGGATGGCCAACAAGAACTTGGTCTAGGAATGAGTATAGTACTATTCTTTCCACAAAGATTACATTGTTTTCCACATTACAAAGTTTCCATATCACCCAGGCTTGTGTAAGGTTCAGATCGAGCCCATATGTTATTCCCGACTTAAGACATGTTATTCCCGACTTAAGACCCACTATATATTCAGAAATTTAATTCCAAACTTAAGACCGACAGCCACATATATACCCTTGCCCTTTGCAAAGCTCTCAAATGATATGAGGCATACCTGCATAGTAGTGAAAACCTTGAAAGCATTTGGGCGCGTGGTTCTAGTTTGATGCAATGTCACGAACTTTGCCTCTTCATAATGAACAGCTGTATACCCTTCCACCATGTTTGCACGTGGACGAAACTCCTGGAATTTCTCAACCTCCCTCCACCTTCCACTGCAACGGGCTCTAAAGATTCTCCCAGCTTTAAACCTCCTCCCATATTTTTCTCTTTCATTTGTAACGTGGAATAACGCCCAGTTTTCCTCTGCCTGAAACTCTAACGTGCCATGAACATGGAGAAAATTCATTGAACAAGGAAACAACAGAACCCTATAAGCCCTCGAAAACCCTTTTGATTTTTCACTAATTACTTCTCATACACTGTAAGTCATATTGGGAGTACCGAGGAGTCCCATATACTGTAAGCCATCTGTAGACCCAAAACCAGACTACCTGGTATGGTGGACTATAAAAGGACAATTTCCTTTCCTTTTTTTCCCTCTTCTTTGGTGAACATGAATTTTGGGGATAGTATTATCTTACATTTTGAACTCAAAAACTAAATAAACACTTTATATCTTCTCTATATCATGTTCTTATAAGACTATTTTAGTCTAAGACTAAAATGAGTTAACAGGCATAAAAGATTATTGGAAGCCCAACATAATAGGCTAACCAATCTCCTTCGTCCTTAATCGTCGGATTTGAAATATCGTCTTCCATAACCATTCACTATTTTTCTTGTGAGGCTCGTGTAAGGCGTTCACATTGTGCTTGGGAAAGATCGCCGCATCCAATTTTTGCCAACTCTTTGTGTTTGCTTCAAAATTGATATGAATACAACTTTTTATTTTTATTTTTATTTTAGGATTTGATTTATGTAATTTAATCTATTATAAAATGATCTAATAGAAATGAGAGTTAAAGTAGTGGTACATATGTATTTAGAGTACAATTGAAGTGGAGATATATGTATTTAACTTCTATATCTTATGATTGAATTTTTTTTTATGTTTGCTATAGAGTATTTTTTTATTAATTCAATATTTATATAAATTAAGTATTATAATTATTTTTATTTTTATTTTTTTGATACAATTTAATCTATAAATTTAAAAAACCAATTCCCTTGAGATCTCAATAAAATCTCTGGGCCGGTGCTGTTGTTACAAAGTTAGTTACTTTTAGTAAACTTGATTACAAGATGTTTAACGTGGAGCTTACAAGAAAGATAGCATTTACAAGAAACATTACAAGATTGTATGACGAAGAGATACAGTCGGTCTCAGAAGTGGGTTATAAGTGTGTTGGTAGAAGATAGAAAGTAAAAGAAGCATGTCGAGTACTTTCTATATCCCACTTGAGTTTGGTGAGATTGATGGCGTTGTGAAGGATGCTTTCTGGACACTAATTTCACAGCATGCCGAATTTCAGAGGACACTTTATTTCTATGACCAGATCGAACAGGAGTTTCCAGAGTGGGTTAATGTTGGCTCGTTCGAACTTCCAGGTGACAGGCCAAGTGCAGAAGCACGTTGGTTACACCAAATTCTTGAATGTAACAAGCCAGCAAATGCGATTCCAGTAAAGACATATGTCGTTCGCTTCGAGGGTGGACGACTTCCTGGACAGTTGTTATCTGATTACTATAACGGAATTCCTGCGGACGTCCATTTCGTTCATGTATCTGGTGATGGGCCCTACACCATGCCTACCTTGTGGAGTTTGAATCAACATGTTCAATCTGAGTATAGGATACAGCTTGGTACGCTTCCAGCTGTCAGAATACTGGAGCTTCAACATATCCTTCGAGGCCGCATTGCCGCCGAGCCTTCTAATCCCCACTGGACTGCCGTTTACAACTTTCTCTATAGCTCCGGGATTCCTCCTCCCAATTCTTCTTAAGTTTTTCTCTTCTTGTTATTAAGCGGAGCGGTCAAGCAGAAGTAAATGCTTCTTTATAGAAAGAAATGGTCTACAATCTTTAGATTCCTGAGGTATTTACTGTCAGAACAATTGTATAATCTGTCGTCATTATCTATGCTGATTAGCTATTTAGTATTTAAATTTCTTGAAATTAGTTATACAGTCAAACTGCCCATACATTGATTTAGAAATTATACCATAGGAATTATACCATGGGAGGTGCTTCTCTTCTAATTTCTCTACTCTCAAAGGCTATAAACTAGACCCAAAAAAATCATCTGAATTGATTTGTGTCACCATGAGACATTTTTCAAAAAAAATATTTGCCTGTCGTTAAATTTATTTTTTAAATGATAAAAAGGGCTGTCAGTTATCAAACTGTAATGACAAGTGTGTACACATCATTCATAATTATGTTCTATGCAACTTATGTTACTGAATATTTTTTGTATTTTGAGACTGTTTAAATTGTAATGTTTTTATATACACATTTAGACAACACATTCTAAATTCAATTGTTTAGATGGTTCATCTGAAATTGCAATAACTTTTCCAGTGAAACCCATCAATTAATTTGAATTCAAATGAACTGCCCAAACAAATTAAAACTTATAATTTACTTTTCTACCAAAATTAATTTAACAATTTCTCAAACTCTTTCAAATGAATTTCAAGATTAACCTCTTATATTTCATAGCAAGATTCTTGAAAAAAGTACTAACAAATAAGCTACAGTAATTTCTGATATAAATATGACATGATATGGAAAGAGATTGTAACATATTTTTATACTAAATAGTGTTCCATTTATTGCTATTACTTTAATTTTTAGTTCTCAATCAGAATAAAAATATATTGTCTCCAATTGATTAACAAATTTTTCAAAAGCTTTTACAAGAATCTTTATTCTTTTATAATGTCTATAATTGATTTGAACTACAAGGCTAGTGTTGTTTTTTTATTATTTTAATGATCTTTAACTTCAAATCCAACATTTCATATCAAAATGTTAAGTCAGAAAATTGTTTTATTATTAAAATATTCAAGGAACAAAAATATGCTAGAATTCTATTCTTATTCAGTTTCAGTGGTGTAATTGTTTCTGTCAATTTTGAATTTAAAACAAATGATGAATGGATGTATGCGAGTTTGTGGCTTTTTATTCTTTCTTCTATTTTTTTTACAATTATGAAATTTTCTCTTTCCAAGGTGTCCTCATATGTGTAAGAGGATACGTGTCCAAATGAAATTCTTAAGTATCCTCACACGTGTCTGAGGATACTTGTCCACAATTCTCTTTCCAAGGTCTCCTCACACGTCTGTGAGAAGAAACTTGTGTTTGGTCCCTCTTTCCCATACATCCTATCACATATGTGTGTGAATACTCATCCTCCTCTACTAGATTAGATCAAGTAAATTCTAACCCTTAATACTTTATCAATCCTACCCTCTCTCAAGTGCATCAATATATTGATGTCACTTGGTGATCCCTCATCAAATATAACCTCTAATGAATCTTCTACCATCAGTATCCAAATCAAATCTCAACCATCTATTCTCCATCCTCAAGATATATCAATCCAACCTTCTCCAAGCCAAAATCAATAACACTCTCCATTACAACTTAGTTATGTTGTAGCTTTGAGAAGTATCTAAATTCTACTATCAACACATCAACACTAATAGCTCCTCAAGAGAATCCTTGGATGTGATTGAAGACCTATCAATCTTATTGGGTGTACATCCATCATCTTCTTTCTCAAACAAAGGTATGATGGAGAACAAGGTATAAGATTCATGTCATTACATTTGTGTCATTTCTTCTCCCTTTCTTTCTACCATATATATTTTAGCATACTCGATGGGAACCCATATTATAGAACCTAACATCACTTTAAATTTGTATGGGTTCTTATAGTACAATTTCTATTTTGTAACCTCTAACCTACCATTCTATGCTTTTATTCATAGAAAATCACCCCTACAACATAAAATGACACCTCTAGTTTGAGCCTAGTAACTTGTTAGGTGCATTTGTAAGGGAATACAATCCTAAAATTTTACCTATCTTAATTATTGATAATCTTTTGATTTGTTTAGCGGAATAGAAACCTATGTAGTGGGACCCTATATTGTCATAGGCATATTTTATTCATAATTATTTAACAAATGGTCCTATTGGAAGCACACCATACCAAGTAATGTGTGGAGCATCTCTATAGGTGTCATAAACTTTTTGAAGATCGAGGATAATAATTTCTTCAATGGAAAAGTTAAAAACTTCACACAACACGTGAAGGAAGCTCATGTAAAGTAAAGAAGTATTTGGAAGAGAACAACCTAAGATATAAACCTAAGATATAAATTATGAGTAGATGAGTTGCTAGGGATATTTCATCATTCTTGTAGTTTGTTAGTGTGTTAGTTATAATAATACGTGTGAAGAATTAAATTAATATGTTTTATATTACAATTATAAAAAATTAATTCTGTATTCATCCTGTCCAAACAACTTTCTCCAAGTAAATAACCAAACCGTTCAGGGGCGACCATCAAATTCTAGGCCCTGCAAAACCCAGTCGGCCAGGACAATCGATATTTGTCCTCCACACCGGGGCACAAAATGTCAAAAACAAATAGAGGAATCAATTACACAGAAGACTGAAGACAAAACAAACAATCATCCAAATCTGACATCTAAACGGCAACTAATCTAAGAAATCGCTGCTCCAGACTACAATTATATAAACCCTAAACATGAAAGCCGGGGATGCAACGAACAATCATAGAAACAGAGCAGCACTTCCAAATAAAGCCCCTTCAAAGAAAGCAACAGTTTGCAGAGTAGCGGCAGTGGCAGCGAAAGTAGTAGCCGTAGTCGGAGCAGGAGTGGGGGAGTAGATGGGTTTGATAACTTGCACGGGAGATTTCGCAGGTGCAAGAGATGAAGCAGGGGAAGATGATGACGGGATGGATGGCGGTGGTGAAATGGGCATTTTGGCTGGCGATTCAGCAGGTGCTACCACTGGAGAAGCAGTCAGCACTGGAGAAGCAGTCACGCAGGATCCCATCAACACCAGCACTAAAACAATGGAAATGGCTGCACTGAATCCCCCCCTATTTGACTAGATGGGGAAAAACAGTTGTTACTCAGAGATTGGGGTGGGTTGGTATTGCAGTGCAAGATCAAATGAGGAAAGATTATGAAAATAGAGTGCAGATGGGGTGGAAGAGGGGAGAGAGAGGGGATGATATAGTGGTCGGTATAGGGAAATTGGGGATTCTGAAATTAATTGTTGCATTTCTGATCAACTGAGTCCTGAGGTGAAACTGAAAGCATCCTCTCACTAATAACTATGACAGTCTAATATGATTCAAAACCTCATTAGCTAATGATTGTGATCCTCCTTTTTATGCACACTGTCATGCTCATCTAGAGCAGCACTATTCTTCTACAAAGACTAACTTGGTATTCATTTGCCACAGCAAACTAAGTATTGACTATCTTACTGCTATGTTTTTTGTTGTGTGCTTTGAAGTTCACCCTACAATCACAATACCTTACCCAGCCGTCCTAGGCTATGATGCTTAAATAGGACTGAAATAGCTCCATAAGTTTGATATAGACTGTGCAATCTGCTAACATGCTACTTATTCCTATAAGCACTGAACAGTACCTGAGGTCAAGGGCATTGTACAGTGCTTTGAGGTCAGGATGATACTTGCTTTGGCAGCATTCTCTTATGATTGTTACCATTATAAGAACTTCCCATTTCTAAGTTGAGGTCAGGGCTACGATGACTATAAAGTAGCTCATATCCTTAACATTACTCCCAAACCTCAGGGGCATTGTACAGTGCTTTGAGGTCAGGGCTAAGATGGCTATAAAGTAGCTCATACCCTTAACATTACTCCCAATGATTATCTTTTAACATACTCTGTCACTTTATTTATTCTATTCCTTTGCTCATATGACTGTCATCTCTCTAACCCTGTGACTCTAACTCCCCCTCATGATATGAAAGACTGTAATCTTCAAGATTTTCCATGTAAGCACATCACTACCATGCTTCTTGTATCCACTGTGTAACCCATTGATGATACTTGCTTTGGCAGCATTCTCTTATGATTGTTACCATTATAAAAACTTTCCATTTCTAAGTTGAATGATTGTTGTGATTCAACCCAATGAACAGATACAGACACATGACTAACATTGGCATTTGCTAGTTGTGAAGAGTCTGCACAACAAGACCTCTGTACCCATCTTTGCATATTCAGGAGCAAAATGTCCAAAAGTACCTAGCATTCTGGCTAATGAATTTGTTGGACCATTATGATCATTATGAGTGACTGTCATCTACTAGGTCTTCTTCACAAACATATTCCTTGCATACTCCACTGTTCTGCTTCATAAGCTTGGTAAATGAGCTTTCTCATATAAAACACTTCAACAAAGAAACCTTAGGACCTAAACCCCTATGCAAAATCATTGTCCTCTATGTTTGACTGTTCCTCACCACTATCACTGTTGACATAAGTTTTTCTTCGATAACTTGTTCATAAGCATCAAATAACCTGGATTGGGTGGCATGTGAAGAACAAAATAGAAGGCTCAATGACACAGTTTGCTTCCTTCTCAAGGCAACTGTAACCTCCATGGCTTTGGATTCTCATTTCCCATGACATTCATGTCGCTGTCCTTAATAATTTCTAAACTGTCATCTTAATTTATGCACTGTTTGCTCATGTACAGTCCTTTCATTTATTGATCACTTGACACTCCGATTCTTCCTTTATCTTCATGGTGACCTTCCTCATCAATGAAGTCGTTGCCCTTCACTTATACTGCTCATGACTGTCTTGACAGTTGCTCCTCTGACTACTACAATCATGACACACCCCTCTTATATTACAAATCATCATGAAAGGCTCTTTGCCACTGATTTTGGAGGTTTTCAATAAACTTTACTTATCATGCATGATACTGTTAGAGAGTCCATGAGATGCATTATATCCTTCTCAACTCTGCTCCATGCATCTTGTATAATCAATCTTCACCGTGCACTTCACTGTCTATGACAGTCTTGTAGCTGTCAAAAGTCTCAGAGACTCTTGCAGTTTTGCAAAGTTTAACCGTTGTTCCATCATGTTTCTCCAAGGAAGCTTTCACAATTTAGATACCATTCATCTCCCATAACACCTGCTACTGTTCTCCCAGGTGTTGATGTGAAGTGCTGAATCACAATCTGAGGATATGTATCCATCCAATACCCATTTTTCTCTGATATTTTCATTGGGCGATATTGGATCTACACAGGATGGCATCCCATTAACTTTATTATGAGAGCACATAACACTAGCAGAATGTCCATTAGTCACACATGCCTTAAAAGGTGGATCATAAATGTCACCCAACTCTTGCTGTATAACCCTGGCATCAACGTGAAAACAACCAATTTGATTCTAATTATTCAAATCATAAGCAGTAAAATACTTGCAGCAAGCAGCAACTTTCAATCTATTTGGGTCCCCTCCATCTGTTGACTGTAATCCTCTAACATAGTTTACTAAAAAAATGCTAGTAAGCAGAGGATCCTCTTGAAGTTTTCTTTGTCCTTATGAAGCTTCTGCTCAGAAATTTTCAGCTTATTTGGCATAAATGTCTTCCATTCAGTCTCAGATTCAAATTGAAACTCCTGAACAAGAGAAACTCCTTAATCACACAAATTTCGCTTGTTTTTCCATTCCCATCTCCTCAAGGATTTCCAGCTGATGTATGCCTTCTAAGAACAAGTTCTCACACTTAGTGACTTCTTTCCACAATTACATAACCACCTTTATTGGTATACTTTTCTACCATCCTCAAAAACCCTCTGCCTACGGGCCATGCTCTGTTTGAATCTGACTGCAAAATCATATCAATCACAAAAAAATCATTTATATAAAAAATTCCACTGTGATCCATGCTTTGGACTGTTCTTGTGATATTGTCATGGACTGTACCTATAAGCTATCACTTGCATACTGTCGACTGTCCACCACAATCCATGCCTTCACATATTGTTTGGTCTTGTGAGATAATGCTTATTCTGGACCTTGAATTGTGCAAACCTATTGTCAAGATATAAGTTCTATCAGTGATAATTTTGTCTCTGACTAGGTCTGAAGATCAATGATATCGATTATTCCTCTTGATGGCCAACAAGAGCATGGTCTAGGAATGAGTATAGTACTATTATTTCCGCAAAGATTACATTGTTTTCCATATTACAAAGTTTCCATATCACCCAGGCTTGTGTAAGGTTCAGATCGAGCCCATATGTAATTCCCAACTTAAGACCCACTATATATTCAGAAATTTAATTCCAAACATTAAGACCCACAGCCACATATATACCCTTTCCCTTTGCAAAGCTCTCAAATGATATGAGGCATACCTGGATAGTAGTGAAAAGCTTGAAAGCATTTGGGCGCGCGGTTATAGTTTGATGAAATGTCACGAACTTTGCCTCTTCACAATGAACGGCTGTATGCCCTTCCACCATGTTTGCACGTGGACGAAACTCCTGGAGTTTCTCAACCTCCCTCCACCTTCCACTGCAACGTGCTCTAAAGACTCTCCCAGCTTTAAAACCTCCGCCCATAGTTTTCTCTTTGATTTGCAATGTGGAATAAAGCCCAATTTTCCTCTGCCTGAAACTCCAACGTGCCATGAACAGGTCAACAACATGGCATCCATGTTTTGAGAGAGAAAATTCATTGAACAAGGAAACAACAAAACCCTAAAAGCCCTCGAAAACCCCTTTGATTTTCCACAACTTCCCTCTTCTTTGGTGAACGTGAGTTTTGGGGATAATGTTATCTTAAATTTTGAACTCAAAAACTAAATAAACACTTATATCTTCCCTATATTATGTTCTTATAAGACTATTGAGTTAATAGGCATAAAATATTATTGGAAGCCCAACATAATAGGCCAACCAATCTCCTTCGTTCTTAATCGTCGGATTTGAAATATCGTCTTCCATAACCGTTCAATGTTTTTCTTGTGAGGCTCGTGTAAGGCGTTCACATTGTGCTTAGGAAAGATCGTGAGTGCGAGCTAACTTTGTCGACTCTTTGTGGTTTCTTCAAAATTGATATGAATAGAATTTTTTATTTTTATTTTTATCTAGGAGAGGGGCCAGAGCTAACTTTGTCAACATGTAGTCATTGATTGGAATATTACATAACCTTCATTTTCTTTAAAAATGTGTATTGGCCTCTTATGAGAACTTTCATTTTCTTTTAAAATGTGTATTGGCCTCTTATCTATCTATAACTAAGGTTTGGAGGTGTGACTCATCATTCAACTCGCCACATTAGCACATCTATTTGTTGCTTGTAAAATATCATATTTTTATTTAAAATAAATTAATATGCAACCTAAATGGACCAAATACTTATTGGTAACCATAAATCTTTGATATTTCCAACTTTTATATTCAACACATATGGACCAATAGTTGAACATAAAAAAATATTTGTTGTTATAAAAACAACACATAATTATTTAAAATACAACTTATGTCAAACAAAAAAGGACCAATAGTTGAACACTAAAACTTTTTGAAAATCTTTCACATTTAATGGAAAAATACATGGTATTTCTTGTGCTCATTTTTTATATTTATGATAGGACAAACTATTAATATAAAATACTCCAATGCTTGAACATTGCTACCTCAATAGTTGTACACATAAGAACAATATTTTTTCACTGTGATAGCAATACTTGTTTAAATGAGTGTCTTATTTTATTAAATGAGCATTTTAGTTTTTAAATGACACACTTATAATAGATAGTTGTGATATTTTATTTGAGACAAAAAAATACTTATTTCACTTCTCCATGAATGTATTTATGTTTTTTTATATAACATTCAGAGGTTCTCATGTGTTCAAGTATGGGTCCACTTTTGATAAACATTTGGTTATTTTTTTATTTACATTTGGACTATTTATATAAAATATATAGTATAAATGTGGTAAGACTGGGTATTATAATCACAGTTGACTGCACGACTATTGGACCCCGCATGACTATTGGCCCCTCTCCCCTATGTAATTTAATCTATTATAAAATGATTTAATATATATAAGAGTTAAGTAGTGATACGTGTGTATTTAGAGTACAATTGAAGTGGAGGTATATGTATTTAACTTTTATATTCAAGGATTGAATTTTTTATTTTTTTGTCATAGATTATCATTTTTTATTCAATTCAGTATTTATATAAATTAAGTATTATAATTAATTGTTTTGATAGGTAAGTGTTGTCAAAGGCACAATTCCTATTTTATTAAACCTTGAAAAAAGAATTTATAATGTCAAAGGGAAAGAAGAATCCCTCGAAAGAATAATCAATAGAAAGAATGATTTGCTTTAAATCACTCTACAACCTGTCGGTCGAAGACAAAACCATCCACAATTGTCATGACAAAAGGGGTAAAGGAGGTACCTACAAGATCATCCATCTACCCTTTGGACAAGGTTACTCATCTTGCCAACACCAGCGAACAATCACACACATAAGAAAAGCGGCGAATGGAGGCAATCAAAATCACACCTCCACTCCATGGTATGCATTGCCCTTCAATATGTCTTCTAGGCCATCCCACAACTTGATTGAGTAGCCACGACCAATCAGAATCCCTACATCAAAACCACTTTTTCCAGAAAATCTACAAACTTTTTAGCTTCTCTATGTATGTGACTAGTGGAAAAATTGTCCAAGACCTTTGATTGCTCCCAAATCTTATCAATCCAAGGTTGCAATTTCTAGTTAACTATCTTTCTCTTAGCATTGATACTTATCATTGAGTCCCCTTATATATCCAACTGATAAATCCCCTTACTACAACAAAGTCTCAATCCACTTGCTAATGCTTCCAATTCAACTTCAGTCTTGGTAGCAATTCCAATATTTTTTTGTAGCACCAAAAAATAACATTTTTTATTCAATTGAATACTTATATAAATTAATTATCATAATTATTTTTTTTATAGGTAAGTGTTGTCAAGGGGGCAACTCCCATTTTTAGTAAATCTTGAAAAAAGGCTCTGACATTATAAATTATTTCTTCAAGACTTAATAAAAATGGGAGTTTCCCCCTTGACAACACTTGCCTATCAAAAATAATAATTATAATAATTAATTTATATAAATATTGAATTGAATAACAATGATACTCTGTGATAAATAAAATCCCTTGAAAGAATAACCAGTAGAAAGAATGATTTTATTTAAATCACTCTAGTGCTTGCCACTTGAAGATAAAACTATCCACAATTGTCATGACAAAGGGACAAAGGAAGCACCCACAAGATCATCCATCCACCCTTTGGACAAGATTACTTATCTCGTCAGCACTAGCCAATAATCACACACATAGGAAAAGCAACAAACGAAGGCAATGAAAATCATGTCTCTACCCCATGGCATGCATCGCCCTTTAATATGTCCTCCAATCCATCCCACACACTTGACTCAGTAGCATGACCAATCAAGATCCTTGCATCACACCCACGTTTTCTAGAAAAATTTCAAACTTATTAGCTTCTTTGTATATGTGACCAATGGAAAAATCATCCAAGGCCTCCAATTGCTCCCAAATCTTATCAATCCAACGTTGCAGTTTTTGGCTAACTATCTTTCTCTTCCTTACAACATTAATACTTATCATTGAGTCCCCTTCTATATCTAACTAATAAATCCCTTTACTACAATAAAGTCTCAATCCACTTGCTAGTGCCTCCAATTCAACTTCATTATTGGTAGCAATTCTGATATTTTTGGCAATGCCCAAATTATCTTACCTTCATTGTCGCTAATCACATACCCTATGTTGGCTTTGCCAGGGTTGCCCTAGGTGGCACCATCAAAGTTGAGCTTTAATCTCCCTCTTGGAGGGGAAATCCACTTTGCATCCTTTCTCTTTTTTTCTCTTATCATTCATCTAATTTAAAGTTTTAGGAATTTTTAGTGCACCCCAATTCTTCATCAATTCATTATCCCAACTTATAAATATTCTTCCCTTGGTGTCTTTAGTTTTTGCATTTAGAGTTTCACAAATCTCAACTTCAATTTTCTTCATAACTTGCTTAGTTGAACTCTCATGATCACTAAAGACTCTTCTATTTCATTCCTTTCATATTTCCAAATTAGCATAGAGGGAGCAACAAGACTAATTCCACCCCACATGGCATTTTGATGTAGCTGAGGCCAACTGATGAGAAAGCTTGAAATGTCCTCACTCCTTGTGTTAGAGTAAATTATATTTACCTTAGGCTTAAGTTAACTTAGGCATAATAATTTTATTAATTCTGGTGGTTTCTTTCCTGTATTGGGTAGTTTTACACCTGCCATATACTTTATGCCTTTAAAAGGCTATAAAATTGTGTAAATTAATTAGATCTCATTCCATTTTCTCTTTGGTGAAGTAGCATGGTGCTCCTCTCTATCTTAGCACCTCTCTATCTTGTGAAGGTTATTCCACAGTTGATTTTCCTGGGTGCTTTGCTCTAACATGGTATTAGAGCTACCCATCTACGAATCCTTCTTGAGAGTTTTCGTTGGAGATCTGTGAGATCATTTATTTCAGCATTTAAATTTTATAAAATTTCAAAATTGCCTCAATTTGTTGCTGGCGATTTACATATATAGTCCTTTCTACCAAGCGTTGAGTGTTCCATTTGCAGGCCAAACCTGTTGTGGAGGCCCTCTTTTGTTGTGTGTTTCCTTTTGATTCTCAGCTATTGCTTGAAAACCACAATTTTTTGTTGGAGAAATTGCGGTGTAGTGCTTTGGAGGACTTGGCATTGGAATTTCCTCGTGAGCAGGCCTCGATTTTCTATGGATAGAGGCATCTGAAACCCTTGTCGTGATTTGTGCAAGCCACGAGATTTTTTTGACTGCGTGAGAATTGATTGGCACAATTTATATTTATCACTAGCGGACGTTATTGTGGAAGAGGGAAACACTATTTTGGAGGACCCAATTTTCTGCTAAAAAAGGCACGATCTGTTGTTTGTGATTTTCATGTCTTTTTTGTTTTCTTACTCAAGGCAGAAAATTTTAGTATGTTGGGGTATGGAATGTCATTGGTTATACCAGGCGTGGATTGCATTAATCCTCTGCGTATTGGGTTTATCTATGTCGTGTGGAGCTCTTGGACGGGATCTAGAGAATTGTGTTTATTCATTATATATTGGCGTGATCTTCCTTTCACCTGTTGGGCATTTTTTCTGCGATTTGTGGTACTCTACCAGGCGTGAGAAGAAGGCTCATAGTGCCCTTTTAGAGGTGTTTTTTTGTTCTAGAATACATTTGAATCTGCGAATTGAAGAGGTTGTGTTTCCTCTGGAGCAATGAATTCCAGTTTGCCAAGTGTTTTTTCTCTGATTGGTGGCATTGTGTTCTTTATATTGACTGAGGCATCATTGAAAGAATTTCCTCTGCTCTAGAGGAAGCGACTGGAATCATTTGGTGGCAACAATTTCCTTGTGGAGGCATCCATTCTTACTAGCTTGTGTTTTAAATTTGTAAAGGGAACTTTATATTTTATAAAGTTTTTTCTCCAAATATTTGTTTAGGGTTGTGCCCTACAGGAGGTGGGCTCTTGTGTATTGTGTTTGGAGTTCCATTTGGACTATATATCCCATATCTATCCCACAGAAGTAATCTTGAGGCTAAGTTATATATCCAACACTTCTATAATGTTTACGAAGTACTCATAGAGGCTTGGTGTGCATGCAAGGTTCGTTGGCCTTGTTGTTTTCATGCTTGCTGACTTGGCGATTTGGAGTCCACTTGGCCCAAGAGGCTTATTTGTTTTGGCCTTGTGTATTCTATGGTCATATGGTGTGACCGAGAGCTCCAATATAGGCCTTTTTCTTATTTTTGCATATCTTTTGCAAACGAAGGTCGATTTTCGCAGACCACATATCAACGAAAATGTATTTTCGTCATCTTTGCAATGGTTGAGGAATTTCTCTCATATTTTTTTGTTTGGTGGTGATTTTAATCCATTGAAGTTTGATATCGGTTTCGCTTCATTTGCAATATTTGGGAGTTTCTATTTATTGTTGAAGGTTATTGTCTTTGTTTTTGGGAGATTTGTCATAGTTGATTATACAATTTTCATTGCATCTTGTTGTAATTATGCTAGAAAGTGGAAACTATAAACAATGGAGAGATGGTATCATAAAACATCTTCAATGGTTTCATTTGTTGTCACATCTATATAATCTTGTTCCCCTCCCTGGTACTGATAGTAAGAAGTTTGCATGG
This sequence comes from Sequoia sempervirens, assembly GCA_007258455.2. Classification (NCBI taxonomy): domain Eukaryota; kingdom Viridiplantae; phylum Streptophyta; class Pinopsida; order Cupressales; family Cupressaceae; genus Sequoia; species Sequoia sempervirens. The sequence goes on from VDFB02271358.1 coordinate 1,182,887,021, forward strand.
AATTGCAAAAGGGATCATGTCCTAAGAGTTATTACGATGCATATTGATGATGCCATTTTGGAAGCTATTGATCATTTTGAGTGTCCATATACTCTTTGGATTAAAATTTGGGAAATACATGGAGATCCTGATACTCAACGATTCCCAGATGATCATGTTTCAGATTGTCTTGTGCCTCTTCATTTTTCAGATAGGATACCCTATGATCATGCTACTATGCAGGAGTTTGAAGTTTTGGAATACTTTGAGTCTTTAGATGAGGATGATGAGGGTTCTTCAGAAGCTCTTTCTTCTCTGTCAGGGACAGTTGATGTACCTTCACCTTCAGTGATTCATTATGCAGAGTCATTGATCGAGGCTCTTATCATTCCTATTTAGCAAGACCATTCATCTTGTGTCAATGATTCATTGACCATGTCTAGTGATTCATCACAACTAGTATCTCATTATCTTCTTGATTGGGATTCTTATTTGTTAGACATTGGCTCATTGTTCGTAGAATCTCACATTTCAGATTTGGAGGGCACATTTGAGGGTACATCCCTCCTATTTGATGATAGTTGTGGTGCAACTATTGTCACCCTATTTCAGTCTCTGGATATTGTTCAACATTAGTTTCCAGCGGTACCATGTTTGTCACCTTCTGTTGTGATTGGGCATGTTCCTGATTGGTTTGCGGCATCATCTTCCAAGGTCTTAGCGACACATGAGCAGATTTCAGAGACACCATCATAAATTTTCATGCTTCTTTATTTTAATTCCTATATGGAATGGGAAGCATACCTACATTTTTATGTGGTTTTGTTTCTTCCAAAAGGGAGATAAGTTGTTTGTCGATACTGGATCATGTTTTGTCTTCAAGAACTTATGATTTTTGTAGGTGATTACACATTATGGGGGAGCTATATAGTCTCTCTATTTCCCTCTTATGGGTTGGCTGTTGATTGTATATACATGATGCATGTAGTACTTGGGGGGTGTCATTGAGTCCTCCATCCATGCATCATTTTTGTTTTTTCTTTTCTCTTTTGGAGAGGGTTTTTTTCCCACTAGGCTTTTATCCTTTTCTCCACTTGTAAGAGTTTTTTATGCATTGTAAATGGGTACTTAACATGGTTGTGTAGCCATGACCCATATCACATCTTTTTTTTTGCATAATAATTCTCCCTAAGTTGAACCTAAGGGGGGTGTTAGAGTAAATTATATTTACCTTAGGCTTAAGTTAACTTAGGCATAATAATTTTATTAATTTGGGTGGTTTCTTTCCTGTATCAGGTAGTTTTACACCTGCCATATACTTTATGCCTTAAAAAGGCTATAGCATTGTGTAAATTAATCAAATCTCATTCCATTTTCTCTTTGGTGAAGTAGCATGGTGCTCCTCTCTATCTCGTGAAGGTTATTCCACAATTGATTTTCTTGGGTGCTTTGCTCTAACACCTTGGACATGACCATCCAAGTTTTTGCTACATCCAATCCCAACAATCAAGAAAAAATTGATAGTTAAGCAACAAATGGTTGACTGTATCTTTGTGTTTCTTAGATAAGGGGCACCTGGATGGTCCAAGGATATCAACTTTGCGAAGAAGATCACCTGTCAAGATCCTTCTATGTATTATAGTCCATGTAAATGCTTCAACTTTTGGAAGCACAAACTTATTCCGACAAAGAGTGTTGGGACAACCCTTCATTGAGCCTTATGCATTTCTATCAAGGTAACCCTTTTTGATAGTGTAAAGACCAAATTGGAATCACACCACATAATTCTATCCTCCGCATTTCCCAAATTCAGCTTTCATTTTTCCAGTTCCTCACACAAGACTTCCTTTGCCATGTTGTTGATTGGAAGAAAACTAGTGTCTAACCATTGATAATTATCACTGTCAATATCAACCACCCCATGAAAATACCCAACAACCTCTAACCTAGGGTATTTTTTATAAATTCTTGGTATTCATTGAGCCCATCTACCCCCTTCATAGGAGGGAATCCTTCCCACAAATCCTCCCAAAAAATTTCCTTTTTTCATCATTTATTTTCCAAGCCAAATGTTTTGTGATCAATGATTTGCACTCCCACATAAACCTCTAAATTAGAGAACCACTAGAAGAGTTAGCAATATTGAGAATCCTAGATAGGGGTCCTCATTTTCCATATACTTTCTTTGTAGAATCCTACATCACTGCTTCTCAAGGGAAACATACATCTTCCATACAAGCTTTTCCAATGGCCATGTAACTTTGTAACTACAACTTTTTAACACCCCCCCATATCCAATGGTCTGCACACCATATCCCAATGAATCAAGGGAATTCTCTTAGTCTTGTTGGAACCTTGCCAAATAAAATGCTTAATTTTTCCTTCCAACTCTGAGGATGCCTTCCTTGTGAGTTGCCTACAAGAAATGACCTAGATTGGGATTGTCACCAACACAACTTTGAGAATAGTAATACGACCAGCAAGAGTAAGCCACCTACCATGCCGAGACCTTAATTTATTCCTACATTTCACATTCAAGTCCTCCCACAAACTTGTTTTGTTAGCACTCAAGAACAAGGGGACCCCCAAATATTTGGTTGGTAGTGAGTAGACATGAAAGCCTAAATGGTTTGCAATCTTCTTTTTCCAACCCTACTTGGTGTGAGAAATATTTTTTTTACTTTTCCTTATTTAGTATCTAACTTGAATGTATCAAATAGGTGTCAAGAAAATTCTTGATTTGTTCTACCTCCCTCAATTTTGATTCACTCAATAGAGTCGTATCATCAACAAATTGTATGTGTGCCATATTTTCAACATCTGAGGCAACATCAACTCCTTCCCATAGCCCTAATTGATGGCTCTAATGGATAAGGTAGCTTAAAGACTTAGTCATAATCACAAACAAAAGGGAAGACAAGGGGCCACCCTATCAAATTCCATTGGATGCCTCAAAGAATTCACATAATGCATCATTCACGAAAATTAAGATTCAAATAGTAGAAACACATACAAATATGTATTGTAACCAGTTGTTGCAAAATCCAAATCTTCTTAGCACTAAAAGGAGAAAGCTCTAGTAGATCCTATCATGCAATCATTGTTGTAGAGGAGGAAATTTAACCACCCGCCCCCCCCCCCCCCTCCACCCCGCTTCCCCTCACCCTTAAGGGTGAATGTTCCTCAACTACCTCAAGGATGAAATATCAGGTGACAAAAAGGGAAGACAAGGAAATTTGTTTATATTTTATGTTTTATGATGAATTAAGAGACAAGAGTTTTAGAGACTGAAAGAGTAGGCTTTAGAGGTCTTGTGAGAAAACTCTCAAGCTCTTGACCAAGGACAACAATGTGGTATATGCATCCTCACAACACATTGTAGTCTCATATGAATTGGAAACAAACTTCACTAATAGAGACAATGAAGAGCCTACTAATTATTCAATGACTAAAAACTCCAAAATGTATTTAAATGACAAAATATCATAAATAACAAAACAATGATCTAACAAGCATAAACTAAATGAGATTTAAAAGAAATGAAAAAAATGAAAAAGAAGAAAAGAGACTTGAAAGAGGTCCACAAGTGAAGCCTCCCACAATGTTCCAACTTCAATACGTGCACACACAAAAATCCATGGGAAAATGTGATGCAGGAGCATCTAGCGGTGCAGGGCAATCTTGCATCACCAAAAAAAAAAAATGTTTTCTTTATTTTCTTTAGTTGTTTTGAGTCCCATGATGGCACTTAAGGGTTTTAAGACTATCAGGCGTCAAAACTAGCGAAAAAAGAGCACTTACTATTTTTAGTAAGTCAACCAAAACAGGTTCGTATGAATTTGAAATTTTACCTCAAGGAGCGGAGCTAAAAAACATCTTCGGTCATGAAAGAATCACTTCAATACCCTACACAGTTTGGGAGAAATTAAAGTTTCCATCTTGGGAAATTTCTCCAATGCGACTTCAAATTCAAATATAAAACTTTAGAGGCCCCAAAACAACTCAAAAAGTGGCTGACCCAACCTATGGTTGGTTCACGCATTGTAGAGCTTTTTGAGAGCTTTCTAATGATATGCAATGATAGAAAATAGAATGCTAGATCAAAAGTTATGGCCCCACGAAGTTGGTCCTCTAAAAAGTGAATTTCATAAAAATTTCTTCCTAGGCCAGAAATCATTTGGTGAGACTTTTGGTGCCAAAACAAAAGGGGAAATTTGATATTTCTAGAACATTCTAGCGTAGTTGTTGGGGAAAATAAAAAGGTTTAAGTGGGGTTTGTAAAAGGTGGCCCTGATAGTGCAGATTGTGGCTCTGAATAATAGATTTTTTTTTTTCTGAGTTGATTTTGTTGTAATGAATCAAGCCCATAAGGCTGTAGCATGTAAGCTTTGAATCTATAATTTCATTTTTTGAATTTAATTGAAAGTGAGTCATTTTTCTCTTTCATTTTTTATGTTGATATATGTTGTGATGTATGTGGGTTTTGGACAATGTGGCCCTCATCAAAATGGTTGGGGTTATTTTATGGGCTTGCCTTAGTCAAACCTTTGCATAGTTTTTCCCACCTCCATGGACAACCAAATAGATAGATAAAAAAGATAATAGACAAGATAAAGATAATAAACATGTTAGAATAATAACAATATACTACCTGATGTAAAGACGACAATGCAATCTAAAAAGAATGTAGTTACCCTCCCTTCAGCAATATGGTGATTCTGAAAAGAAGAGCATTCGACACCTAATATGTGCCAAGAGAACCAAATTTCTTGTGTAGAGAAACAAGACATGAGAGATTCTAAGAGAATGGTAGAACAAGAGTAAAAGATGAAGAAGAATGAACAAGAATGAGTGAGAGATCGAATAGAGTGAATAGGTTGAAAAAGAGAGAGAATAGAATGATAGAATAGGAAGTTTGAATGGAGAAAATGAATGAAAATGCATGCTTTTGGTGCATCTATAAGTTGTCGAGGCATTACAATTTGTGCGTAGGTAGGAAGTGTAATGTCCCAACGACTACACATTCAAAAAAAATTTAAGGAAGTTCTTGTAGCACACATATGACTACATGATGCATGATCATCCACAACAAACTTTCACTATAATGATTGAAAATGAAATGGTTAAGGAAAAAATTAAGATTAAGCAAAGGGAACATTGCATTATCGAATTAAATTAAGCTAAAAGGGAAGTTATGGAATGTGAAATTGCAAAGGATGCAATTTTTGGTATTAAAATTTTCCCCCACTTTAGCAAGCATATATATTCTAACATATGTGAGCTAAAGTAGAGAGAAAGAGGTTGAAGAGAATATACCTAGGATGAAGAGGACATAGGTCTCTGATATCCAAGACATGAAGAGAACATGAGTCTTCCATCCTACAAATTTGAGTACAATCTCACCACAAACATGTTAGCTACAAACAAACACGTTAGGGAAAAAAGAAAAAAAATAAACATGACAATATTTGATCAAATAAAAGACAACACTGATTGGTATTATTGGCAATTGTTGTCATTGATGTCAACATTGATTGTTGGTTTTCATTGATGTCAACACTTGGTACTGTGATTTTGTTGCCAATGGTTGATGATAAAACTTAGTGAATTCTGTGTGTCTATCATTATTGTTAGAACCTAATATATAAGGAAGATCGTTGGCACTTGTTGTCTCTGATGTCAATACTTGGTGAGATATTGTTGAAGTATTTCTTGTTTGGCATTAGTTGTCATTATTAATAATATTCTATTTAGGCTACCATTGATGTATGGAAGAGTTGTTGAAGTTCATGGTTAGATGTCATGCCTTGTCCAATGATTATCCAAGAAGATTTTTTGAAGTTCATGGTTGGATGTCAAAATTTAGTTGAGCTAATAGTGTTGCTAAAGTTCATGGTTATACATCATGCCCAGTTCTATGTCAAGAAAAGTGTTATAATACCTCCATTCTGTCAACAAAGATTGATTTCATAATAAGATGAAGATCAGAAGCATTCAAATGAGGATTAGAAGCATTGCTAATGGTGGAGAGATGTTACTAATGATCTACAGTGTTTTTTTCTCTCTCCTATTGTTGTTGAATAAGTATGTGTTGCTACAAGGAAGTTTTGGCCTTTGCAAGTTGTGAAAATGTCTCTATTCTAGGAAGTTGTTGTGAAGTCTATTTGGGAGAATTCTCTACATTCCTCGATTGTTGAAGTTGTGGTCTTGTCATTTGGGATTCAAAGTTAGTGCTCTGTGGATGTTGCACTCCTATCTTTTCAAGTCACCTGTATCGCTGATGAGGTTTATGTGAATCATAGTTGGTTGGCAGTGTTGTTGGTTTTTTGGACTAGTTTGTTAAATGCTCCACATTTCTCCACATTGATATCTCTAATACTATGGCTTAGTGAATGTTCTCTCAATGTCTATGCAATGTCTTAGTTCCAATTTCATGTGTTGATGTGATCCGCAAGTTTATCTATTAATGTTATATCCTTTGGTTATGTATTGTGTGCTTCCTAAATGAAGTGTTTTATTCATGTTTGGTTTGTGGTGGTTGGTAGTGGCATGATAGTATGAAAGAATTTTTTGAAATTGTTTACAGATGTTCATGGAACATCCCCATATGATCCAGACATTATTTTTTTCCCTCTTTGGTACTGCATTGTGTCTTGTGTTAGATTTTGGGTTACTTGTAGATATATGGCTGGCAGGGCTTGATCTTTTGCTTGCACCATGTGCTTAGGGGTTTGCACTAGTATTTGAAGATGTGTTAAGTTAGACATGGGTTGTGACATATCTTGGTTTTAGAACCACCTTGATTAAATTCAATTGGAAGAATGTTCTTTTGGGTTGACTAGTTATGTTCTTCACGTCTCATCTACACATTTCTTTGATACAGACTTAGATTGATGCGTGCCAACATGTAAATTATTTTGGATCACATTGGAAGATGTAATAATTTTTTTTTTGGTCCTCTCTATCTTATGGATAGGATCACATTAAGCTTTGGTGGCCAACTTTTTGAATTCATTATTTATCTTCTTCTTGGCTGACCTAATTGAATTTTTGAAGTGTTGTGGTGAATATAAATGCAAGAACATTTTAGATGCAACAAGATGGAGAGGTGTACAAGTAAGAATAATTGCGTATGTGAATTTTATTGAAAATCCATCATATATAGTGCTAAAGCGTGTGGAATAAAATATCAAATGTGCCTTAATGCCTCGGTCAATAGAGTGTTGTGTTGAAAATCATTGTAATTCTCTTTAAATATTTTGTATCCTACTCTGAGATAGTGAATCTCATTAGATCCTTGTATCTTTCTCTTGAATTTTTGGTGGATTAGTTTTACAAGTCCTTTGTATCTTTCTCTAAGGTAGTGAGCCTTAGTTTGCAAGTCCTTTTGGCAGTGTTCCTTTATATTATGAGTTAACTCGCACCGTGGTTTTTCCCTTATTGGGTTTTCCACATAAATTTGGTGTCTCCTTGTGTATGTGTGTGTTTTCTATTTATTTCTCATTGTTGTTGATCTAATTAAGGATAGAATTGTTATATCTCTAATTTTTAAACATTGTTGATCTTGTTGAAAGTTTAAAATACTATATTTGTTTAAGTGTTTTGGTTGAGTTAAGAAGTTTGCATTATGTTGAAGAGTTTCTAAGTTCTAGAAAGGTTTAATTTTGTGGAAAGACTAATTCACCCCCCCTCTTAGTCTCTGGGAGTGTTCAAAAATTGGTATTAGATCCAAGTTCCTTTGAATATGCTTAACAACTTGAGGCAAAGATTCAAGATGGTACATGATGGTTCATACAAGGGTCCTACGTTTGATGGGACTAATTATGCTTTTTGGAAATTGAGAATGGAAAGACACCTAAGATCTCTAGGGTTTGGTGCTTGATAATTAGTAAAGGATGGATATGTTTCTCCTACTACTCCTCCAACAGATCCAAGAAATTTAGTTATATGAGTGCAATGCCAAAGCTAAGAATGCTCTCTTATGTGGTTTGGTGGATTTAGAGCTTCTGAAGGGGATAATTATAGCTCTACATAGGATGTTTGGGAAAGCTAGCAACATCTAACAAGGTGATACAAAAGTAAAGAAATCCAAGATGTAGATCTTTAAAAGTAGATTTGAGACTCTAAAGATGACACAAGATGAATATATTACAACTTATGTGCTCTAGGTACAAGAAGTTGTCTCTAGCATCTCTGGTCTTGGTAGAGAAGTAAAAGAAAGTGAAATTGAGAAGAATGTTTTGAGATCTCTTCCTAAATCCTACAGTTGAAATTGTGAAGAAGGTTTTGAGATCTCTTCCTAAATCCTATAGTCATAAATTGTGTGCTATTGAATAATCCAAGGATTTGGATCAATACTT
>VDFB02271358.1:1182895459-1182986397 GCA_007258455.2 Sequoia sempervirens
ATTAAGGAGTTTCTCTTGTTCAGGAGTTTCAATTTGAATCTGAGACTGAAGGGAAGACATTTATGCCAAATAAGCTGAAAATTTCTGAGCAGAAGCTTCATAAGGACAAAGAAAACTTCAAGAGGATCCTCTGCTTATTAGCATTTTTTTAGTAAACTATGTTAGAGGATTACAGTCAACAGATGGAGGGGACCCAAATAGATTGAAAGTTGCTGCTTGCTGCAAGTATTTTACTGCTTATGATTTGAATAACTAGAATCAAATTGGTTGTTTTCACTTTGATGCCAGGGTTATACAGCAAGAGTTGGGTGACATTTATGATCCACCTTTTAAGGCATGTGTGACTAATGGACATGCTGCTAGTGTTATGTGCTCTCATAATAAAGTTAATGGGATGCCATCCTGTGTAGATCCAATATTGCCCAATGAAAATATCAGAGAAAAATGGGTATTGGATGGATACATATCCTCAGATTGTGATTCAGCACTTCACATCAAAACCTGGGAGAACAGTAGCAGGTGTTATGGGAGATGAAGGGTATCTAAATTGTGAAAGCTTCCTTGGAGAAACATGATGGAACAACGGTTAAACTTTGCAAAACTGCAAGAGTCTCTGAGACTTTTGACAGCTACAAGACTGTCATAGACAGTAAAGTGCACAGTGAAGATTGATTATACAAGATGCATGGAGCAGAGTTGAGAAGGATATAATGCATCTCATGGACTCTCTAACAGTATCATGCATGATAAGTAAAGTTTATTGAAAACCTCCAAAATCAGTGGCAAAGAGCCTTTCATGATGATTTGTAATATAAGAGGGGTCTGTCATGATTGTAGTAGTCAGAGGAGCAACTGTCAAGACATTCATGAGCAGTATAAGTGAAGGGAAACGACTTCATTGATGAGGAAGGTCACCATGAAGATAAAGGAGTAATCATAGTGACAAGTGAACAATCAATGAAAGGGCTGTACATGAGCAAACAGTGCATAAATTAAGATGACAGTTTAGAAATTATTAAGGACAGTGACATAAATGTCATGGCAAATGAGAGCCCAAAGCCATGGAGGTTGCAGTTGCCTTGAGAAGGAAGCAAACTGTGTCATTGGGCATTCTATTTTGTTCTTCACATGCCACCCAATCCAGGTTATTTGATGCTTATGAACAAGTTATCAAAGAAAAACTTAGGTCAACAGTGATAGTGGTGAGGAACAGTCAAACATAGAGGACAATGATTTTGCATAGGGGTTTAGGTCCTCTAAGGTTTCTTTGTTGAAGTGTTTTATATGAGAAAGCCCATTTACCAACCTTATGAAGCAGAACAGTGGAGTATGCAAGGAATATGTTTGTGAAGAAGACCTAGTGGATGACAGTCACACATAATGATCATAATGGTCCATCAAATTCATTATCCAGAATGCTAGGTACTTTTGGACATTTTGCTCCTGAATATGCAAAAATGGGTACAGAGGTCTTGTTGTGCAGACTCTTCACAATTAGCAAATGCCAATGTTAGTCATGTGTCTGTATCTGTTCATTGGGTTGAATCACAACAATCTTTCAACTTAGAAATGGAAAGTGCTTATAATGGTAACAATCATAAGAGAATGCTGCCAAAGTAAGTATCATCAATGGGTTACACAGTGGATACAAGAAGCATGGTAGTGATGTGCTTACATGGAAAATCTTGAAGATTACAGTCTTTCATAACATGAGGAGGAGTTATAGTCACAGCGTTAGAGAGATGACAGACATATGAGCAAAGGAATAGAATAAATAAAGTGACAGAGTATGTTAAAGATATTCATTGGGAGTAATGTTAAGGATATGAGCTACTATATAGTCATCTTAGCCCTGACCTCAAAGCACTGTATAATGCCCCTGACCTCAGGTACTGTTCAGTGCTTATAGGAATAAGTAGCATGTTAGCGGATTGCACAGTCTATATCAAACTTATGGAGCTATTTCAGTCCTATTTAAGCATCATAGCCTGGGACGGCTGGGTAAGGTATTATGACTGTAGGGTGAACTTCAAAGCACAAAACAAAAAAATAGCAGTAAGACAGTCAATACTTAGTTTGCTGTGGCAAATGAGTACCAAGTTAGGTTTTTGTAGAAGAGTAGTGCTGCTCTAGATGAGCATGACAGTGTGCATATAAAGGAGGATCACAATCATTAGCTAATGAGGTTTTGAATCATATTGGACTGTCATAGTTATCAGTGAGAGGGTGCTTTCAGTTTCCCCTCAGGGCTGAGTTGATCAGATGTATGCATTGGAGTTTACTTGTAACTGTTTCAGCATCTTCTAAGTGATTTCCAAGCTGGGTTTGATGGCGATGAACAAATGATGACAGTCAACAATTAGATGACAGTCAAAGTTGACAGTGGACAATGGTTGCGAAACAATCCATGATAAAGTGCAGTAAGAGGGTAATTGAGGACTCCTTATGTCATTTTTGACATGTGCAAGGTAGCCCAATGGATAAGTATGCATCTAAGAGGCAGTTTCAGACTGTTGGAGGACTTTTTCAAGCACTTATGAAGGTTTTAAGTGCCCAAAACCCATTCTATCCGACCCAAGCCAGTTTGGAAGACATTTGCAAGTTTTGAGGAGGTTGTTTGGGCACATCATCAAGCAGGAGCTGGAAATAGGGGCGGTTGAAGACCTTTTCCAGCCATTACCAAGCGTTTAGAAGCCAAATGAGAAACCTTATTCATAGATGAGTCAAGGAGGAGGACTTTTCTTCATAAAGACACCTTTTTGGAGCACTTTTGGAGGATCAAAAATAGCACTTTTGGAGGCTCAAAAATAGCACCAACTCAGCTGGATGGCCAAGAAAATTTGACCAAGCAAACTCATGTAACACTTGTTCTTTTCTTTCTCAAGCACATGTCTTTTGTTGTAGCAAGCTGTTGCACAGGTATAAGGCTCATCTTTCAGGCCTTTTTTCTGTTAGTTCTTGCTGTTTACCAGCTGCATATTGTAACTTTTATGAGTTCTTTCAAGCATGAACAGTATTGTAACTCATTTTCAGACTTGTACAAGTTGTAAAAAAACACCTTTTATCAATAAAATTTAGTTGATTTTACCTTCTCAAAGCTTACTTCATTGTGTGCAAAGTGAAGATTGATGAATGTACTTGTGAAATCTTATGCACTTCCTCTTATGTATGTCTCTTTCAACACCTTTAGGCAAGATAGATCATATCTTCTATGCAGGTCATATGATTGTGTCAAGGATAGAAGCAGCAACAAGCTATGAAATCTTCTTTCCTTCTTGAGTTGTGAGTGTCCCACCTTTCTATGAAACACCTAGGCATAGGTATGATGAAATTTTGAGTTGTGTTATGCTACAGTTGAATCATTGAGCAATTGTGTGTGTCAAACAGCAAGTTATAGGTCTAAGAAAACAATTTGGTTCATCACCTAGTTAGTTGTAGTTAATCATTTTCAGACATTTTAAGTTATTTGCAGTCTCCTTACCCTTTTCCCTTCAAAATAAGTAGGATTGATCAAGTTCTAGGTGATCAAGCAAAAGGAACCAGCTTTTTTTGGAGGTTCACTCCAAGTTTTAGGCAACCCATAGGCCTAGGAGTGTTCCCATGTATCAATAGGTAGCTAAGTTGATAGCTTAGCACAAGGGTGCATACTTTGTTGATAACAATGCCAAAGAAAGAAATGCAACAATTAATTTCAGAATCCCCAATTTCCCTATACTGACCACTATATCATCTCCTCCCTCCTCCCCTCTTCCACTCCATCTACACTCTATTTTCATCATCTTTCCTCATTTGATCTTGCACTGCAATCGCGGCCCACCCCAATCTTTGAGTAACAACTGTTTTTCCCCACTTGGTCGAATATGGGGAGATTCAATGCGACCATTTCCATTGTTTTAGTGCTAGTGTTGATGGGATCCTGCGTGACTGCTTCTCCAATGGCAGCACATCCTGAATTGCCAACCAAAACAGCTATTTCACCACCGCCATCCGTCCCGTCATCATCTTCCCTTGCTTCATCTCTTGCACCTATGAAATCTCCTGTGCAAGTTATCAAACCCATCTACTCCCCCACTCCTGCTCCGACTACGACTACTACTTTCGCTGCCCCTGCCGCTGCTTTGCAAATCGTTGCTTTCTTTGGAGGGGCTGTATTTGGAAGTGTTGCTCTATTTCTATGATTGTTCGTCGCATCCTTGACTTTCATGTTTAGGGTTTATATGATTGTAGTTTGGAGCAACAATTTCTTAGATTAGTTGTCGTTTAGATGTCAGATTTGGATAATTGTTTATTTTGTCTTCATTCTTTTGTGCAATTGATTCCTCTATTTGTTTTCGACATTTTGTGCCTCGGTGTGGAGGACAAATATCGATTGTTGTGTGTCCTAGCCGACTAGGTTTCGCAGGGCCTAGAATTTGATGGTCACCCCTGAACGGTTTGGTTATTTAATTGGAGAAAGTTGTTTGGACAAGATGAATAATTTTATAATATAGAATTAATGTTTTATAATTGTAATATAAAACATATTAATTTAATTCTTCACACATATTATTATAACTAACACACTAACAAACTACAAGAATGATGAAATATCCCGAGCAACTCATCTACTCATAATTTATATCTTAGGTTGTTCTCTTCCAAATACTTCTTTACTTTGCATGAGCTTCCTTCACATGTTGCACGTGAAGTTTTTTAACTTTTCCATTGATGAAATTATTATCCTCGATCTTCAAAAAGTTTATCAGACCTATAGAGATGCTCCACACATTACTTGGGATGGTGTGCTTCCAATAGGACCATTTGTTAAATAATTATGAATAAAATATGCCTATGACAATATAGGGTCCCACTCCACAGGTTTCTATTCCACTAAACATATCAAAGATTACCAATAATTAAGATTATAGGTAAAATATTAGGATGGTATTCCCTTACAAATGCACCTAGCAAGTTACTAGGCTAAAACTAGAGGTGTTATTTTATGTTGGAGGGGTGATTTTCTATGAATAAAAACATAGAATGGTAGGTTAGAGGTTACAAAATAGAAATTGTACTATAAGAACCCATAAAAATTTAAGGCAATGTTAGGTTCTATAATATGGGTTCCCATTGAGTATGCTAAAATATATATGGTAGAAAAGAAAGGGAGAAGAAATGACACAAATGCAATGACATGAATCTTATACCGTGTTCTCCATCATACCTTTGTTTGAGAAAGAAGATGATGGATGTACACCCAATAAGATTGATAAGTCTTCAATCGCATCCAAGGATCCTCTCGATGAGCTATTAGTGTTGATCATGTGTTGATGGTAGAATTTAGATACATCTCAAAGCTACAACATAACTAAGTTGTAATGGAGAGTGCTATTGATTTTCGCTTGGAGAAGGTTGGAATGGTATATCTTGAGGATGGAGAATAGATGGCTAAGATTTATTTGGATATTAATGGTAGAAGATTCATTAGAGGTTATATTTGATGAGGGATCACCAAGTGACATCAATATATTGATGCACTTGAGAGAGGGGAGGATTGATAAAGCATTAAGGGTTAGAATTTACTTGACCAAATCTAGCAGAGGAGGATGAGTCTTCACACAAATATGTAAGAGGATGTATTGATGGTAGAATTTAGATACTTCTCAAAGCTACAACATAACTAAGTTGTAATGGAAAGTGTTATTGATTTTGGCTTGGAGAAGGTTGGATTGGTATATCTTGAGGATGGAGAATAGATGGTTGAGATTTTATTTGGATATTAATGGTAGAAGATTCATTAGAGGTTATATTTGATGAGGGATCACCAAGTGACATCAATATATTGATGCACTTGAGAGAGGGGAGGATTGATAAAGTATTAAGGGTTAGAATTTACCTGACCTAATCTAGCTGAGGAGGATGAGTCTTCACACACATATGTGAGAGGATGTACGGGAAAGAGGGACCAAAGACAAGTTTCTTCTCACAGATATGCGAGGAGACCTTGGAAAGAGAACTTTGGACAAGTATCCTTAGACACATGTGAGGATACTTCAGAATTTCATTTGGACATGTATCCTCTTACACATGTGAGGACACCTTGGAAAGAGAAAATTTCATAATTGTAAAAACATTAGGAGAAAGAATAAATAGTCACAAACTCGCATACATCCATTCATCATTTGTTTTAAATTCAAAATTGGCAGAAACAATTACACCACCGAAACTGAATAAGAATAGAATTCTAGCATATTTTTGTTCCTTGAATTTTTTAATAATAAAACAATTTTTTGGCTTAACATTTTGATATGAAATGTTGGATTTGAAGTTAAAGATCATTAAAATAATAATCAACAACACTAGCCTTGTCGTTCAAATCAATTATAGATATTATAAAAGAATAAAAATTCTTGTAAAAGCTTTTGAAAAATTTGTTAATCAATTGGAGACAATATATTTTTATTCTGATTGAGAAATAAAAATTAAAGTAATAGTAATAAATGAAACACTATTTAACATAAAAATATTTTACAATCTCTTTCCATACCTTGTCATATTTATATCAGAAATTACTGTAGCTTATTATGTCAGTTCTTTTTTCAAGAATCTTTCTATGAATTATAAGATGTTAATCTTGAAATTCATTTGAAAGAGTGTTGAGAAATTGTTAAATTAATTTTGGTAGAAAAGTATATTTTATGTTTTAATTTATTTGGGCAGTTCATTTGAATTCAAATTAATTGATGGGTTTCACTGGAAAAGTTCATGTGATTTCAGATGAACCATCTAAACAATTGAGTTTAGAATGTGTTGTCTAAACATGTCTATAAAAACATTACAATTTAAACAGCCTCAAAATGCAAAAAATATTCAGTAACCTTAAATTGCATAGAACATAATTATGGATGATATGTACACACTTACCATTACAGTAATAGATAATAAGAATATGATAACTGACAGCCCTTTTTAACATTTAAAAAATAGATTTAATCACAGGTAAATATTTTTTTGAAAAATGTCTCATGGTGACACAAATCAATTCGGATGATTTTTTTTGGCCTAGTTTACAGCCTTTGAGAGTAGACAAATTAGAAGAGAAGCACCTCCCAGGTATAATTCCTAAATCAATGTATAGGCAGTTTGACTGTATAACTAATTTCAAGAAATTTAAATACAATAGCTAATCTGCACAGATAATGAGGACAGATTATACAATTGTTCTGACAGTAAATACCTCAGGAATCTAAAGATTGTAGACCATTTCTTTCTGTAAAGAAGCATTTCCTTCTGCTTGACCGCTCCGCTTAATAACAATTGTATAATCCCGGCAAACTTAATTACAAGAATTGGGAGGAGGAATATCGGCACAAGAATTGGGAGGAGGAATCCCGGTACAAGAATCTGGAGGAGGAATCTCGGATCTATAGAGAAAGTTGTAAATGTCAGTCCAGCGGGGATTAGAAGGGTCGGCGGCAATGCGGCTTTCAAGAATATGGCGAAGCTCCTCTCTTCTGAAAGCTGGAGGCATACCAAGCTGTATTCTATAGAAAGATTGTGCACGGAGATGCAAATCAAACAAGGTAGCCATGGAGTAGGGCCCACCACCATGTACCTGAACGAAATGGACGTCCCCAGGAATTCCGTTATAGTAATCACATATCAACTGTCCAGGAAGTCTACCCTCGAAGCGAACGACATATGTCTTTACTGCAATCACATTTGCTGGCTTGTTACATTCAAGAATTTGGTGTAACCAACGTGCTTCTGCACTTGGCCAGTCACCTGGCAGGTCGAACGAGCTAACATTAACCCATCCCAGCTCATGTGCGATCTGGTCATAGAAATAAAGTGTCCTCTGCAATTCGGCATGCTGTGAAATTAGCGTCCAGAAAGCATCCTTCACAACGCCATCAATCTCACCAAACTCAAGTGGGGTATAGAAAACACTCGACATGCTTCTTTTACTTATCTATCTTCTCTTCTCTGCCTTCAATCCAAGTATGCTTATTCTTAATTGGTATTTTCTACCAACACACTTATAACCCACTTCTGAGACCGACTGTATCTTTTCATCATACAATCTTGTAATGTTTCTTGTAAATGTTATGTTTCTTGTAATCTCCGCGTTAAACATCTTTAATCAAGTTTACTAAAAGTAACTAACTTTGTAACAACAGCACCGGCCCAGAGATTTTATTGAGATCTCAAGGGAATTGGTTTTTTAAATGTATAGATTAAATTGTACCAACAAAAAAAAAAAAAAGGTTAATTATAGTTAACGGTTATGGAAGACACTATTTCAAATCTGACGATTAAGGACGAAGGAGATTGGTTGGCCTATTATGTTGCGCTTCCAATAATCTTTTATGCCAAAGAAAGAAATGCAACAATTAATTTCAGAATCCCCAATTTTCCTATACCAACCACTATATCATCCCCTCCCTCTCCCCTCTTCCACTCCATGTACACTCTTATTTTCCCAATCTCTAAGTAACAATTGTCTTTCCCCATTCAATCGAATATTGGGAGATTCAGCGTGGCCATTTCCATTGCTTTAGTGCTGGTGTTGATGGGATTCTACATGATTGCTTCTCCAGTGGTAGCACCTACTGAATCGCTAGCCAAAACGCCCATTTCACCACCGCCATCCATCTCGTCATCATCTTCCCCTACTTCATCTCTCGCACCTGCCAAATCTCTTGTGCATGTTATCTCACCCATCTACTCCCCTACTCACGCTCCTACTACGAATGCTACTTTTGCCGCCCCTGCCGCTGCTCTGCAAACCATTGCTTACTTTAGAGGGGATTTATTTGGAAGTGCCACTCTGTTTATGTGATTGTTCGGCGCATCCTCAACTTTCATGTTTAGGGTTTATATGATCGTAGTCTGGAGCAACGATTTCTTAGATTAGTTGAGGTTTAGATGTCGGATCTGGATGATTGTTTGTTTTGCCTTCATTCCTCTATGTAATTGATTCCTCTATTTGTTTTTGACATTTTGTGCCCCGATGTGGAGGACAAATATTGATGTTGCATCTCCTAGCCGACTGGGTTTTCGCAGGGCCTGGAGTTTGACGGTCACCCCTTAACGGTTTGGTTAAAAAGTTGTTTGGACATAGGATGAATAATTTTGTAACATGGAAATTAATGTTTTTGGAGTGATAATTGTGAAAGATATGGTTTAAATATTTTAAGTGGACAAAAATAACTTTTAATATATATATATATATATGAATTAGCATAATCAATATATATGAATTAATATCTTTTTCATATAATGATATTTAAATCAATGTAGGGACTAAACATTGTGTGTACATAGTAGGAAAAAAATAAAAATAAAGCAACATAGGTGTTTATTTATTTTTGCTCTAAAGCAAGAGGAATCAAGCAAAACAATTAAACAAAAAAGAGAAAATTTCTTTGTCCATTAGAACTTCTTTAAAATGATTAAGGTTTGGATATATTATAACTAGCAGTCATTATTTGTGCTTTTCTTGGTTGGGTGGTGTTTGTTTATGTTAGATGAGATTTTGGGAGTACAAAGACAATTTCATTTACAGTTAAAACACTTCATTCAAGTCATGGATAACTCAAATTCATATTGAATCTTTTTTATTTAAAAAAAATGATTGTTTTAAACAAGACAAAATTAAGAGTATGGTCTAGTAATATGAGAAATTAGGATATACACAAGGATTCATTACCACATATATAATATTATTTACAAGTTATAGTCTAACAATAACTTTTCTTGATCTCTTTATAATTCAAAAAATATTTTTTAAATTATATAAAACAATAAATGATGGTTAGAACTTTTAAAACTTACACACAAAGAAAAATTCTAAAAAAAATACTAAATAAAAAATAAAATTTAAATTGATATTAAAAAATATTCAAGATAATTTTTGAACATTCTAAAAATAGATTTTCATTTATAATGTTATCTTTAAAAATTTCTAAATTAATATGTATTTTTATAACAAATATTATAAAATTGTATTATTATAAATTAAATTGTTATGTTATATTTTCTTATAATATTTTTTATGGTTTAAAAGTGATTTTAGTACCAACATCTAAATAATTGTATTGCAAATTGTATCACAATATTTAGAAGATAAGAACTCTATTAAACTAGTGATTTTTTAAATTAAAATATGAAAACTTAAATTGAATGGATTGCCATATTTCTAGAGATTGGATTTGTGGGAAATCAATTGTGGGGGAAGTTTTGGTTGTGGAATAACAATAATTAAAATATATTTAGCCAACATGGGTAGTGGAGTTGGCTTGGGTTGTGGGTTTGCTCCCCATTGGTTTTGGGTTCAACTCCGCTCCCAGGTTTACTCGATTGGGATTAGCTTTCTGGTTGTTGGGTCCCCCCGCAGGGGACTAGTCTCGCCCCCACTCGCCCCAAGTACCCAAGATATGTGTTGCTCTAGGCTGTTGGGCGAGGTCATGGGGATAACCTTATCATTAACAAAAAAAATAATTAAAATATATTTATTTAACTAATATCCCTGTATTCATAGCATTTACATTATTTTATTGAATAAAGTAAAAATAAATTTACAAATAAAGAGATATAGTCAAAATGACTATAATATGAGTAAAATGAATTGCATTGAAACAAAAAATAGCAAGACTAAACAAGGCTAAACCGAGTTTTATATTTTCAAGAAAAAAATCTATGAAGCAAGCTAAAAGTTTAAAATACAAAGTGAGAGCTCCCAAAATAACAATACCCATGTCAATTAAAACATTAAAAATATCTAGCTTAAAATAATTAAAAAAAAAAAAAATAGTTAAAAATAGCAACAAGAGAATTATATCTATTATCCAAATTTGTAAATGATTTCATAGTACAATATAGACTAGTGGCATAACCTTGTTGATTAATTTGAAGAAGCTAAACTAGGAGGTTAAACTAATATAGTTTAAAAGAAACATCTTTATTTATTTTTGGACATAACATATACCTGAGAGGATAATGAAGCATTCTAGAAAACATGTCATAGTAAATCCTTATGATTACAATTTTTAAACATGAATACTAGAATAATAAAATATAGTAGTACATCTATTTTTTATAATGTTTTACCCTTAGTTCACTCATCCCATGGACTGTTGATGTGAATGCAGTCTTGTCTATAGGTTCAATCTCTTAAAAATTAGTGGATATCAAAAATTTTTTACTTCCACATTTAACAAATAATTGTAGACTCTTCTCATTCCCCCACATCTATAAGTGGAATAGGAGCTCCTTATCCTCTTCAAGTAGCACTCCAGGTTGAGGGTATAAGATAATAGGGTTGAGGGTGTGGGTTAAGGGAAATTGAGGGTATTGGATTTAGGGTTGAGGGTATAAGGTTTATGGTTTAGGGTACAAGCTTTAGGGTTGAGTGTATTAGGAACATAGGGTCAAGGGTATAGGTTTTATGGTTGAGGGTATAAGGTATAGGGTTGAGGGTATATGGTTTATGGTGGAGGGTATAAGATTGAGGGTGTAGGGTTGAGGGTTGAGGATATAGGATTGAGGGTATAGAGTTGAGTATATAGGATTGAAAGTATAGGGTTGAGGGTATAGGGTTTAAGGTTGAGTTGATAAAGTTTATGGTTGACGGTTTAGTGTATAGGATTTAAGGCCTAGGGTTGAGGGATAATATCCAAGGTTGATTGAATAGGGTATATGGTGCAGGGTTGAGGATATTGGTTATAGGCTCAAGGGTATTGGGTTTACGATTGAGGGTATAAGGTATAGGGATTAGGGTTGAGGGTATAGGATTTATGGCCTAGGGTTGAGGGATAGTATTTAGGGTTGATGCTATAGGGTTGATCGTATAGGGTATAAGGTTTAGGGTTGAGGATATTGGGCATAGGATCGAGGGGAAAGGGTTTATGGTTGAGGATACATAGGGTTTAGGTTTGAGGGTATGGAGTTTAGGGTTGAGGGTTTAGCATATAGGCTTTAGGGCCTAGGATTGAGGAATAGTGTTTAAGGTTGAGGGTATAAGGTTGAGTGTACAGGGTATAGGGTTTAAGGTTGAGGATATTGAGTATAGGGTTGAGGGTATTGATTTTTTTATTGAGGGTATAAAGTATAGGGTTGGGGGTATAAGGTATAGGGTTGAGGGTATTGTGTATAAGGTATAGGGTATAGGGTTTATAGTTGATGGAATAAGGTATAGGGTTTAGTATTGAGGGTATAAGGTTTAGGGTTTAAAGTATAGGGTTGAGGGTTTAGGGTTTAGAGTTGAGGGTATTGAGTACATAGGGTCAAGGGTATAAGGTTTATGCTTGAAGGTGTAAGATATAATGTTGAGGGTATAAGATTTAAAGTGGAGCTTGTATAAGGTCAAGGGTGTAGGGTTGAGGTTATAAAGTATAGGGTTTAGTGTTGAGGGTATAAGGTTTAGGGTTGAGGGTATAAGGTATATAGTTTAGGGTTGATGGTTTATAATATAGGCTTTAGGAACTAGGCTTGAGGGTACAAGGTTGAGTGTATAGTGTTTAGGGTTTAGGGTTTAGGGTTTAGAATATTGGGTATAGGGTCAAGGGTATATTGTTTAGGGTTGAGGGTATAAGGTTTAGGGTTGAGGGTATAGGGTTTAGGGTTGAGGATATGGAGTTTAAGGTTGATGGTTTAGTGTATAGGATTTAGGGCCTAGGATTGAGGGATAGTGTTCAGGGTTGAGGATATAAGGTATAGGGTCAAGAGTATAGGATTTAAGGTTGAGGGTATATAGTTTATGGTTGAGGTTTTATTGTATAGGATTTAGGGCCTAGGTTTGAGGGATAGTGTCTAGGGTTGAGGGTATATGTTTTATAGTTGGGGGTATAAGGTATAGGGTTTAGGATTGAGGGTATCGATTTTATGGTTGAGGGTATAGGGCTTATGGTTTCAGGTATAGGGTACATAGGGTATCTAGGTATAGGGTTGAGGGTTTATGGTTTAAGATTGAGAGTGTTAGGTTTGCAATTATATGCATGCATAAACTATATGACACACTCACACTTTTCAAAAGTTAAAAAAAAATTGTTCTTTAATGCAAGTGTGTTTTAGGGAATACTAAAAGGGTAAAAATGCTTGTGAGCCATGACTCAGGGCCACATGCTCTATTATTCTCTTATTTTTATCCATTAATTGACAAAGATTTTTTTTTCATCATGTTGAAAAAAACACAAGAATATTTTACATATTCCACCACATTTCCACCACTTTTTTTAGACAATGTAGAAGGAAGAAATAATTTAGTTTTTAGATCAAATTTGATTATATGAACTAATATCTTCATGTTTATAGTGTTGGAATGCTAATTATGTTTTTTTTTTAATTTCATAATATAGATTCATTGTTTTCATAGTTTTTACTAATTTTATTAGGTTTATATATGTATTGAACATTGAAAATAAAGGAACTTGGTGAAAAGCTCAAAATTTTGAGGAGTTTGAAGCAAAAAAAGATGAACAAGACATAATTATACAGTTTTTCAAATCGAATCTCAAGTTTTAAGGTACATTTTATTTTTCTTTCTACCTTTTTGTGCATGCCACCCTATCCACTTCCTAGTTCTAAAAAATTATATGTAAAGAATTACATATTTGTTGAAATAATACTATTTATATATTGACAAATATAGTTGGGAAATATTACTTCCTCTCTACAACATAGTTATACGAATCAATCTTTCTACTTCAATAGCATGTTGGATATTAACATGTCTTAAATTAGATATCCACATGCATATTACTATTATTATAGAGTATTAATCAATAGAAAGCTTTATAAGTATTCTTATAGATAGAGTGCACAAGTTCTCTCAATTTCACTCTTCTACATTAGTGTTATTAGAAATTGATACTGGAATCATGCCAAACTAAACAAGATTGGCATCGAGTACTACTTTGATTAGATCATATTGGGATCAAATTTATGTAACTCTAATTGGTCTATCCCATAGAACATGCTAGCACATTAGATCCATACAATTTTGTATTAAAGTAAATTAGAATTCACATAATTGTATCAAGTTTTCACTATCCTTATTAGATTCCTCAAAAATAAAATCAACTACAACATTAGTATTGAATATCTATGTAATTCATTATCACGTATAGCTTAAATATCCACATATCCATTTTAGAGTCATGTAAGTTATGCATACACCTATCTTCTTAGTTTTAGTGTACAAGTATATAACATAGATCTCATAGCATTCCTAGGACTTTACATTAGGAGAATTGGCTCAACCCATCACCTAAGAACTTAAAAATAGCACATAAAGTAATAACAAATGATATGAGTACAAGGGGGTTTGTAAAGGAATTCCAATTAATTATGAAAATCAATAGTTATTTGTTATAATCAAATACATCTTCATAGATTTAAGTACAACACACTAGTGTTAGTGGTGCAAGATAAATATTATTGTTCTATCTCATTCCATCTAGACAACTCACCTTAAAGGTTAGTGCATGAATAATTCACTAGCCTCAACTTGCTTCTATACTCAAATAGAATATATTGAGGTGGAAAATGACTAGGAGGACATCATTATACATCACCATATAAGCTTTGATAGTCCTTTGTGTTGTGTGTAAGAACTTACATTGTTACACATGCTATTGTACAAGCTTCAAAAACTCTTTGCACCCTATGTAAGCACTTTTAAATTTTCACATGCTATCTTGCAAACCTCTATATACCTTTATATTCTAACACAAGGACCTACAATTTTTAAAATTTTATCATGACTTCATAGATTGTGTAATAATATTCCATCACACATGACCTCATGCAAATATTTATCATCAAGAACCCTCATGCATTTATCATCTTGTGAGCTATCATGTATGAATTAGAATAAATTTAAGTAAATACCTTTCCAGTTTAGTAGTTTTGTATGTGGAAAACCTTAAGCATGTGGTACAATGCCAACCATTAAGAATCACTATTGACAGGTAGTTAGAAGGTTAACTAAATTATAGAATATTTGTTAAATGCTTCTTAAATTCTTATTTTGTAATTATAATATAATGTACCATATTATTTATATTCACATGAATCTCTCACATTAAATTCAAAAGGAAGAATACTACATAGTCATTTACAAACTAGTTTGATGTGTTACCCCTTTCTATCCACATAGATCTTATTATTGGTCATTTTATTTATAAGAAGATCTATTGTCAACCTACGACAATCCTAATGAAGTTATGACTATCCTAATGATCTTATGATTGTCCTAACGAAGTTATGATAGTCCTAATAAACCTGATTTTCCTAATAAAGCTATGACAGTACTAATGAAATTATTTGAATGTATGAAATTAACTTTGCTACAAATTATTTGAATATATGAAATTTTCAGTCCTCTGTAAAGTTTCTAGCCCTAATAAACTTGATTTTCCTAATAAAGCTATGACAATAAGGTAATGAAATTATTTGAATGTATGAAATTGTCATTCCTATGTAAAGTTGCTAGTCCTAATAAACTTGATTTTCCTAATAAACATATGACAATACTAATGAAATTATTTGAATGTATGAAATTAACTTTGCTACAAATTATTTGAATGTATTAAATTGTCATTCCTATACAAAGTTGTTAGTCCTAATGAAGTTATGTCTATTCTAATGATAATGGTAAATTATGATTTCATACATAAATAAAAAGTAATTCTTGTTAGGAACCTTACATCCACCTCCACCATCATAAGAATCATATATTATATCATAATGGTCAAATTGACCAAGAAATCATAGGCACTCCATATGAATATTGAGCAAACATGTCATAAGATCTAATAATAGAGGATCCTCTTACATCCTCTTATGGATACTAATCTTTAATTGATTTTCAATGTATCCACAAAAGTAACTCTTAATTTAAATGACATTACAATTAAATGTGAGGATAAATAAATAATAAATAACTTTCCCAACATATAAAGGGGCATCCAAGTTTACTATGTTTTATAGTATTTATCATAATTTCCATCCTCTTTTATGTTCTATCTTATTCTATATTATATCATTCATACACATGTGTGGTATTATTTATGCCATTCATATATATTCTCCACATATAGGGGCATGACCCTATCCTTATTCCTTTGTGGCTATGCCTACGTAAATTTGTTAGTTCTAATGAAGTTACGTCTATTCTAATGAATTTATGATAGTCCTAATCAAAGTTATGACTATCATAATGAATTAAATATGTTAGTCCTAATGAAGTTATGATAGTCCTAATAAACCTCATTTTCCTAATAAAGCTATGACAGCACTAATGAAGATATGAATATCCTAATGAATGTATGACAACCCTAATGAAGTTATGATTTCCCTAATGAGTTTGTGATAGTCCTAATGAAGTTATGTATCTATTTTAATGAATTTATGATAGTCCTAATCAAAGTTATGACTATCATAATGAATTTATGTCAGTCCTACTGAAGTTATGACTGTCCTAATGAATTTATGGTAGTCCCAATGATGGCTCCCCACTTCCATTATCATCAGAAGTGTGATAGAACTGAGCATATTTCCATATAGTATGAAATATCACATCTAGTTAAATAGCATAGTTTTATTTCTTATTGATATGAAATACGAGGCTACTATTTTTAATAGCCTCTTTGACTCTATACTTCCTATAAAGAATATAAATCCCTCCAACATTCTAGGACAATATATTACAATTCATGCTAATATAGATGGATTAATCTCATCCTCTCTAGGAAACACTTCAAAAATATCATAGAATGATATATGATGTTCATTGTTCTTTTCCCCCTAGTAGTAGCAATTAGAGATCTCAATATGTGTTGAGATTTGAAAAGAGGGGAAGAGGTATTTTGTGTGGAATAATTCAAAGTTGATGGTGAAGGACAAGGAGATTGGTCTTTAAGAGGATAATTATGAGGATAATGTGTTGAGGATGTAGATGGTTCATTATTTTTTAGCCATTCTCCATTTTTTTAGTAATGATATAATATTTATAAGAAATATAAGGATCTTTAGGGGGTGGTGTGAAATGGATAATTGGAGTAGAGGATGGTGGTGGAGATTTATTGAGTCTAGAAGGTGAAGAATAAGATTTAGAAAAATAAAATTAGACTAAAAACTAGTCTAATTAGATTAGGTTACAAAGGAAGTATAAGAAGGTCGAGAAATATAAGATAGAGAAATACATTTATTATCAAACTAAAATCAGAAATAACATATAACTTAGATGTATATAATTATAAGAAGAAACCAATTCAAAAAAAATCCACCACAAAAGAGAAATTAAGCTTGTATTGATCTAGAAGAATTGATTACATCAATATAATCCACTTCAACTTTTTCATCTAATAGCGTAACAAAACTTCACTTTCATGGTACTATGAAACCTCTATCTCATGCCTCTAATTTATAGAGCAAAGGGAAATAAGAAACTATAAGTAGTTTTCAAAACTAGTGGTTACCAAAACCATGGTCCACAAGAAAAACCTATGCTCCATTACATAATTACTCAAGAACTTAGGATATATATCTATAATTTTATAATAATTTTTACACATGTATCCTAGTTTGTGCATATTCCCAAGTTTAATGTGTCATGATGAAGATGATAACTAGTGAGGATTGTATCATAATCACAAGATGCTCCATTCTCACATAACTAACTACCAAGTTCTCCATGATGGAGATGCTCAATAAGTGTTATGATGGTGACAATTATAACTCCAAATATTGACCTTTTTGTGTTAGATCCCTTCTTCTTGATGTAATTGTAACAATATTATATGTCCTTAGGAGAGTTGATAATCAAATAAAAAATTCTCTCAACTCCTCATAGGTGTCCACATACTCCAATCCAAGAATGATGGAGAAAAATACATTATACATAGAATTGTGAGTGAATAGCACACTACATCTCAACATTCCTCTTCATCATCATCGTCATCGTCATCCCCTGCTTCCTCTTCATCGTGATTGTAATCGTCATCCCCTGCTTCTCCTGCTAATGTCGATCCTACCATGGGCATGGGATTTCCCATGGATAGCTTGACAGGCCTGCTATTGATCCAACAATAACTACCAATGTTGATTTAGTTTAGATATTATTGTTGCACATTCATTCTTATCTCTCATTGATTCTGTTCATGAACTAGCTCAATGAAAATATTCTCATCCAAAGATGGCCCACAGGCTCTTGTCTCACTCTTTCCACTCACTCCATTTCCAACTCACCAGATGTCCTCTAATTGGTAACCGCAATATCCTCTAGACGTCCTCTAGAGTCATAGTCATCTCCCTTGTCAGGAGATGGAAAGTCAAGGTCTTTGAGCTCCATCGCTCCATTAGCTCTGTCAAAAGTGCCCAATGTGCCCTGATGTTGGGATATCCCAACATGTGGAGGAGCCCTACCTATGCCAGTGTTGCATGATCATGGGTGTTCATCGCCCCAATGGTTGCCTCTAGGACTTTCGAGTGTCTCTCTCTAGTCCATAGTGTCTCAAAGCCCTGCATCCACACCGAACAACATGTCAGTCCTTCTCATCAAATCTCTTTCATTTCCTCTCTTTTTCCCTCATTCTTCCCCTGCCACAGGCTTTCTTGATGAATTCGACCTTCCAGTGGGCGAATCCCATTTCTTTATCACGCCTGACAAATTCACCCTTTTAGGAGGAAAATTCACCCTTTATGTCCTTCCCGATGAATTCACCTTTTCATTAGGCGAATTAACCTCTCCTTGTTCCTTCCAATGAGTTCACCCATTCATAGGGTGATTTTGCCTATAATGTCCCCTTCTAGCTAGACATTGTGTTATCAACATGATTAGCCTATCAACGACCCTTGTAGGCTAATAGGGCATGATTAGAGGGTCTTCTTGGCAATTACTCTGATGGAAATTGGCTTCTTGGGGAAGTTTTGATATATTTGGAGGTTTTCTAATGATTTAATAGAATGTTTTTATTTTTAGTAACCTCATGTTATAAAATGATGTTATATTTGTACTTTATGATTATAATTTATTATTTTATTATAAAGTGCAAATATAATATATAAAAGGGAAATAATAATAAAATATTATGATGTTTCTAGAAACTTCCCAAATGAAGGAAAGAAAAAAGTATAAAATGGGGTGTGGGTTGCCATTGTGATCATCCAGTTATTTGCTTATGATATTGACATCCATTGTGGAGCTTGAGTTTCTGCAGTAAGGCTCTTTGGGAACAATCATTTCCATTGATAGCATAACTGAGGGAGTGAGATATCTCCTAAAGGGTTTCATTTTGGAGGTGATATATCAATCATCTCGATTGGAGAAAAATTAGTGGCCATTGGCCAATTTTGAGAAATTGATTTGGAGATTTTGTGGAGCTTTTTGCATTGGAGAATATAGCTATCATTTGGTGATTTGATTCTTCATTATTGGAAACGATTTTTCCTTCATCATAGTAGGATGGAGAGCAAATTATAATAGTGGAGAAATCTAATAATAAACATCATACTTTCAATCATCATGGAGATGCCCTTGGAGGTTTGATTTTGATGGTAGGGCCTTGTTTATACATTGATTTCTCTCATGGCATGGTGCACCCTCATCCTAGGAGCATCAAAATGATTTTTGGAGATTGAAGTAGCTGGCATTCATTGCATATTATTTTATTTTCAATATCAAATTAGAATAGGGGCGATTTTGGAAAGAGCTTGATTGTGCCACATTAAGTTAGCCATTTGATTGGGAATTGTTTGCTACTACATCAAGCATTAAGGGAGCCACATTTATTTTAGGTTCCTTGATTTATTTATGTCATTCTATTACATATTGAATGCCATTGTTATTAGCGATAGTTGCATATTGAATGTCATTGTTGTCAACCATAGTTGCATATTGATCTTCAGACTTAGTTATTGTAAGAGCCAAGAGTCTTGGCCATTTTGAATAAATATTGTAATAATCATACATTAGCAATCAAGGAGAAATAAGTGGTTGATTCAATCATTGTTCTTAGCAAGCAATTCAATCTATATATCATTTGGTTTGAGATGCATGCCAATAGTTTGAAAAAATGTCAAATGGCTATAGGAGATTAGTATGAATAGTAAATTCATCCTTATGCATAGAAAAGAACAAAAGAAGTCATTCTTGCATCTAAAATAGAGTAGTAGCTTTCTTTCATTTTTCTCTAAGCATTTGAAGCATTTATTTATCATAATTCACAAAAACTATCAGTCTGAAACACAAACCTAGCAAGTAAGCACTTTGCATACAAAGTGTTTGTCAAAATTACAAGGTTGCAATTTGAAGAGTTTAAGGTCAGTTTGAGCAAGGCTCATTACATTTCCTCTCTTTTGCAAACCACTCCTGTTGGGAGAATTCACCATTTTAACCTTCATCCACCCTTGTCAAGTGAATTTTCCCTTCCATTGGGAGAATTCACCTTTTTCAACTTTTGTCTACCCTTGTCGGGAAAAATTTCCCTTCCATTGGGCGAATTCGACTTTTTAACCTTTTTCCACCCCTATTAGGTGAATTTCCCTTCCATTGGGAAAATTTTCCTTTTTAACTTTCATTTGCCCTTGTAAGGTGAATTCTCCTTTTTAACTTTCATCTGCCCTTGTCAGGTGAATTCACCCTTTCAATGGGTGAATTCTCCTTTTTAACGTCTGTCTGCCCTTGCTAGGCGAATTCACCCTTTTAATGGGCAAATTTGCCTTTTTAACTTTCGTCCACCCTTGTCGGGAAAATTCTCCCTTTCAATGGGAAAATTCACTTCGATATCTCACCTGCCCCTCTGTGGGTGAATTCGCCTTTTCAAGAGGCGAATTTTCCTCTTTGGTTCTCTTGCACCCTTGTTGAGTGATTTCGCTATGAGGCGAATTTTCCTCTGTCAAAGGTGAATTCGTCTCTCTTCCTGGTCGTGCCCTCAAAAGGGTGATTTTTTTGTACGGATGGGCAATTTCGCCCATTCGTCCTCGACCCATTTTTAATCTAACCCAAACCCTCAATTTCAAATGCGTAAAAATTTACAGATCCACATCAAAATTCACAAAGAAGGGTTTTGAAGCTAACCTAGTGGGGTACTGCACACTCATAGTAGAACTGGTGCACCTTGTCACCTCAATGGATGATTGCATCATCCACAAAACCCTCATCCTCACTATCATACTTGTCATCCATCCTTGTCATCCTCTTCCTCTCTCTCTTGTTGAGTCAACTTCCAAATGTGCAAATGGTGAATAGTAATTTCTAAAATTACTATATATCACTTTTCCCTCTCTTTTTAACTTTTTAAGTTTTGGACATTTTTACCCTTTATTTAACTTCTTTTTAATTCATTTAATCCCTTTTCTTTCACGAGATGCCATTTGCACCCAATTTGTCTGTTTTCCTCTATTCAAAATTCATTCTTCATGGTTTTTCACGATCTATTGTGTGGTACCCTTTGTTTCTTCATATTGAGAAGTCACCTGGGGCCCCTTTTTCTTCCCCATCCACCCTCTCAAGGGGGAATACCCTGTCATTTTCCCTGTTCCTCTGTCTTGTTCACTTCCTTGCAAGACTAGTGCATCTTTCTTCATTTTCCATGATTAGACAACCTACACAACTTCTCTCACACCGGGGCATCATCTTTCTAGTCATTTCCTCTATCGAGTCATCTGCATTTTATTTTTATTTGACACACTGTTATTCTAACAATATTTCAAAGAGGGACAAAATGTAGAGATCCGAATTTGACCACCCCCATATGGTCACATTCATCCCCTTTGTTTATCTATCTTGCATCCTCCATCGACATTAATTAAATAATTTATTTAATTAATATTTCCTCTTTTTCTAATACATTCCAAAGGTATTTAATTAAATAATTAAATACTTTATCTTTTGTCCCCTTTCTTCTCTAAATTAAATAAATGCTTTATTTTATTTTATTTTGTCATTTGGCTTTTTGAATTTAAATCAATTTTAAATTCACCTTTTTCTCTTTTTGTCCCATCGTCCATAATCCCCCTTTAATTTGGATTAATTTAATCAATCCATGATTAGGATGTGGACACCCTTAATCAAGACTAATGTCACATCCTCTATATCTCTCCACTTTCCTTAATATTTCATTAATCAACCTTAATCCCTTATTTGCATCTAGCTCTAATTACCTGATTAGGTCAACCTAATCTTTATGCCATTTATGACATACCCCCCAATTCAACCTTCATCAAATGCTTTCTCCTTTTTGAAAAGGCAGCCCATTCCCCCATGTGAATTTAAAATTCACTTTTATTCCCCCCATGTCCTTTTAGGAATTGTTAATTCCTCTCCTCTTCCCCATGAGGATATTTGAGGAATTTTAAATTCCTCATGTGTCACATCTCCCACATGGGGACAAGGACCTCCTTTATGAGGAGATCTTGTCCCAATCCCAAGGTACCTTAAAGTACCTCCACCTCACCTTCCCCTTGACACCTCATTGGACATTTGGCAAGATGTGAAGGCTTGTGTGTTCTCAACTCACCCTGGCCCTTAATCTTTTCCATGGTGGCTAAATCCTAGTCCTTCATTTCTAAGAGGCAATTCCCATAAAATTAGAGGATTTTTCCCTCATTTGCATCATGCATTTAATCTAGCACTCAATCCTTCAAGCATTCACACAAGCATTCACCATTGCTATAACTTTGAGCTC
The DNA here is from genome assembly GCA_007258455.2 of Sequoia sempervirens. Lineage (NCBI taxonomy): Eukaryota > Viridiplantae > Streptophyta > Pinopsida > Cupressales > Cupressaceae > Sequoia > Sequoia sempervirens. The sequence goes on from VDFB02271358.1 coordinate 1,182,918,130, forward strand.
CATTTTGTATCCACATTGTGCATCTACCCGCATACCCACTTACACCATTGCATTCTTCATCTCATCCTCATCGTTTTGTATCTAATTTCATGCTATTTTCCATTCGAAGGAGCACATAATCGAACGAATCAATAGGGCCAACCAACCAATCAACTTGGACAAGGTAACTCACTCTCTTTGTTTTGTTTTTGTTCAAGTTTAACTAGGCTAATCGTTGAGGTGTTGTTTGTGTATTTCCTTGCTTGCATTCATTTCTATTTTGCATTTTAGACTAGGATATTTCACCTACACACACATATATTATCAAACTAAAATAAGAAATGACATATAACATAGATGTATATAATTATATGAAGAAACCATTTTAAAAAAAACCCACCACAAAAGAGAAATTAAGCTTGTATTGATCTTGAGGAATTGATTACATCAATATAATCCACTTCAACTTTTTCATCTAATAACATTCCAATAGTATAAAAAAACTTCACTTTCATAACACTATGAAACCTATATCTCATGCCTCTAATTTATAGAGCAAAGGGAAATGAGAAAATATAAGTAGTTTTCAAAACTAGAGGTTACCAAAACTAGGGTCCATAAAGAAAACCTATGCTCCATTACATAATTACTCAAGAACTTAAGATATATATCTATAATTATAATAATTTTTATCCATATATCCCAATTTGTCCATATTCTGAAGTTTAATGTGTCATGATGAAGATGATAACTAGTGAGGACTGTATCATAATCACAAGATGCTCCATTCTCACATAGCTAACTACCAAGTTCTCCATGACGGAGACACTCAATAAGTGTTATGATGATGACAATTATAACTCACAATATTGACCTTTTTGTTTTAGATCCCTTCTTCTTGATGTAATTGTAACAATATTATATGTCCTTAGGAGAGTTGATAATCAAATAAAAACTTCTCTCAACTCCTCATAGGTGTCCAAGTACTCCAATCAAGAATGATGGAGACACATACATTATACATAGAATTGTGAGTGAATAGCACACTACATCTTAAGATTATATGTATAATTCATGTGGATATTAGGGGAAGAGGGTGGGAAATAATCAAATGATAAATCAAGAGAAATCTCAACTATGTCCCTAGGTTGTACCCTTTAGCACACTAGGAAAATGATCAAAGAAAGTATTTACCAAATTCATCAATGAATGATAGAAAAAGAAAGATGAATCAAACCATTGTAAAACTTGACCACTCAAAAGGTCTAAATTCACTAATCAATAAGATACCATCATCTAAATATTCAGAATTATCAATTAAGAAATATTTAACATATACTTGGGTATATTAGTAGTACCATAAAAAAAAAATCAATTAGTAACTCCTCGCTAAGAGTGATAATATCATCACATGTAATGAACAAGAAACATCCATAATATTGACATGTGGAGTTAAAGGAAACTCATACTATAGGAGTATTCATTTGAATTACATGCCATGTAGAAGAATGGTCATCACACATGGCATGCCATCATGTGTATAAAATGAGATAGCACATATATATGATTATTCTAAAGATTCATCATCATTGTTATCATTGTCATCGTTGTCATTGTCATCGTCATCGTCATCGTCATTGTCATCGTCATTGTCATCGTCATCGTCATCGTCATCGTCATCGTCATTGTCATCTTCATTGGCATCTTCATCTTCATCTTCATCTTCATCTTCATCTTCATCTTCATCTTCATCTTCATCTTCATCTCCCACTAATGTTGATCCTGCCATGGGCATGGGATCTCCAATGGATAGCGTGGCAGGCCTGCTATTGATCCAACAATAGCTACCAATGCTGATTTAGTCTAGATATTACCGTTGCGTATTCGTTCTTATCTCTCATTGATTATGTTCATGAACTAGCTCAATGAAAATCATTCATATTCATTGGGTAATAAAAATAATTCTCAGTGAGCCCTGAGCTTATTTTTCTTTCTATATGGTTGATATTACTTTCTAAATGGTTTCCAATTTGGCGAGTTTAATATTGTAATTTAAAATAAAGTCTTGAATCCATGAAATTTTTGTATTTGTGGGGGTATTTAAATCTAATTTGTGTGGGAAATTGTGGGAGTTTTTCTTCTCTACACACAAAGCCTATTATAACAATCCATAATTGTAAAGGAATGATTTTTTAAACATAACTATAAGGCAATTGGATAAATGTACATAAATAAAAATATAATTAATTTAGATTAAAAGAATGATTTTTTAAACATAAATCTAAGGGAATTGGATAAATGTGTACATAAATAAAAATATAATTAATTTAAATTAATTTGTATGTTCATGTCATTTTTCATTTAGTTTTGTATTCATTTTGAAAAAATGTTCTAATTTATATACACATCAAGAAATGACACAACATGGTGTGAAGTTGGCCGCGTCCTTCTACCCCTTATTCATCTATATACATACATATGGACCCACAATACACTTAGCCCCTGGCCTATCCTTGCACACACACTCTTTTATACATTTTCCTTATCCACATATCTACCACATTAACCTATGCATCTATCTTCATGGATCTAACCATTTACCTACATGAGACATTTTTATGGTTATGAAGTTTTTTTCTTCCTTTTTCTAAATTGAAATTGAAATTAACTTATAATTTATAAGATTTATAGAATATATAAATGAAACCATAGTTTAGAATGTAAACCCATATTCAATATGCATATAAAACTGTGAAATGTAAATATGTTACATGACAGAAGTGTGTACTATTATATACATCTAACAAAGTTGTTGGTTTATTTATTATATACTTATGCATTGTATTGTGCAAATATTTATACAAGTGGTCCACTAGTCCTTCAATGATATTTTTGTATGTGTCAAGTGTATATGGCAGGCTTCACATGTGGTTAGAATGACACTAGGCATAAAGTTATAAACCTTATTATTACACTTTTCATGTGGGATGCTAACATTAGGTGACAAACCCATATGGTGCTAGGTGTAGTGTATGTTTTTGAGTTGTATGCTAATTCAAATGTAGGAACACATGGTGAAAAGGTCTACATATGTTGGATGTTTCATGGTGCTAAACAAATTGATAAATGGGAAAAAAATGAGTGCACTATTGACAAGAAAATACAAACAACTTGTCTAAGTTTAAGTATGTGTTATGGTGATTACTCTAGTGTGGTGAATAAGGAAAAGATGAAATATAGGAAGAGCAACAAAAAATTGCATGCATTCATACATATTTCTCTAACATTAACATAATAAAGTATTCAACATCTTATCTATTCATTAGGTATTCTTGTAGTATGTTATCATATGTTCTTTATTCATAGGCTTTATAACATTTATCACAATTTTCATCCTCTTCTATGTTTTATTTTATCTTATACCATATCCTTCATACACATGTGTGGTATGAGTTATATCATTAATATAGATTCTCCACATATAGGGGCATGCCCCTAACCTCATTCCTTTGTGACTATGCCTCTCTAAAGTTGATACAAATCATTTGAATTTATGAAATTTTCATTCCTATGTTCTATGGTAAATTTGATTTTCATCTACATGGGGATTGGTTATCCTGATTCTTTCCTTTGATTACCTTACATGGGTTTTTACCATTAGTCTCTATTAGGCTACCCTTTTAAGTTTTAAAACTAATCAAGATTATATCAATTTCCCTTGCTAGTTTTCAACTAGATCTAATCTAAATTATTGGATTGGATTTGTCTTTCTAATATCATTCATAGTGTTAATCTATTTCTTATCCTCAAGACATGTTGGCTCTATCCTCTAAGTATGAAAAAGAAAATATATGTAATGGAGTGGCTTCAAATGTCAATACTGAAAACAACCTCTGAATTCAAAATTCACCATGCTCCCTTCGGGTTTTGATTTTTGGTTAAGTGTTAGCCTATGCCTTTAACAATTACTTCCAACCCCTTTCTTTGATTGGTACTGCAAATGTTGCCACTTGTCTACTCCCCACACTCCGAACGCATTTCCTTTTTGCTCTTCCATTGGCTCCCCGAAATGCTCCCACGTGTTGTCACTATGGGCTTTTTGATTGTTTCTTTTTTTCTTCCTCATCAAGCCCTGCTCGTGTGCCACATAGCTCCCATTCCCAAAAAAATTGGCAAGCCCCACAATTGGCATCTACAGTGCACATTTTGCTATGTGTCTGCTCTGTGCAAGCTTTTAGCGAAGGAACAAAATAATGACTGCGGGCAGTGAATTGTTGCCACGCATTTCCTCTATGTGCACTACTTCAACACAAAGGATTAAGTGAACTACAAGTTGTGGCTTCTACCACATGTTTTAACCACCTACCTCAAATGGCAACACTTGTCTACATGAGGCTCTGCTAGAACACTGCCATCATTTGTAGAGGATGCACCTAGACTTGGAGCAGCCAAATACGTTGGCTAGAGTCTTTCTATTATGCTATTTGATTAACTTTAGACGTGTCGCTATTGTCTGGATATTTCATTTGAGAACTTTTGTAAATTGAATGCAAGTATGTTGGTCTAGATCATGTCTTATGACTCTTTTTGGCAATAGGAATGTATGCAATGTTATTTTATGTCAACGAATGGATTATCTATACTTTAATCTTTATTTTTTGCCTTTTTGGGACATTACAAATACCAATTGGGCCCTTAGATCTATGATTTATCGTGCCTATTATTAAGTCTTGGTGCATCACCTTAGATTATCCTTTATTTTTATATATCTGCTTCCATTTCCCTTTCCAAACCCCCATTACAGAAGAAGCCAACTTTAAAAAATTTGAAGGTCACTTAGTTTAGTGCAATAGGTCCCCCATAAACTGAGTTTCCCATAAAGGGTTGTTACCTTGCCAAATTTTGGCATCATTAGTTTTTTCTTTTTCCTGACACGCCTGGTGGGACCGAGCTTAATGAATCAAATTTTTAGAAGGGTGTATGATCCATCGACCTGTTACTAGGTCTCAAACAACAAATAATCCTAGTTTGTTAGTACCACCATTAGGGACATCACAGGCCGCAGGTCAATTAGTACACGTTCCACTTCCTCCTCCCTTTTCATTAGCCATGTTGCTTGCTGCTAACAAAAATTGTGTGGTATGGGATGCTAGAAGCCCTCTCATTGAACCAGTAGAACCTATCATTTGGGCCGCTATCTTGGTTGGATATGTGCAAGATCATGATGGGCCAAAAAGTGGCAATATGATGGGTATTTGTAGGGTATGTGGCTAGTGACTTTTTTTTACCCAAAATTGATGAAACAAAAAGGGTTTTTAAAGGAGATTCCCATCTTTCCACCAATATAAATTATGCTTTACTTTGAATTTAATAAATAATAATTATTAATTTTCTATTAGAATTACGACTAAAGTCTTGATTGATAGGTTGATTGAAAAACATCTATAGTTTTCAAACAATATCACTTTTTTTAAATCCAAAATATGTGTCACATTCTATGCTTCACATACTATAGGATTAAAAAAAAAAATGAACTTCATCAAGTTTTTACGAAGTTTAAAGTTGTAATAAAAAATATCATAATTAATTATTTACACAGAAAAAAATTACAAAAAAATATGCATCACATCGGGACATGAGTCCTCTACTTATATCTAAAATCTTATAAAAAATATTATCATTTTATTGTGGTTAGGGTGGTCAGACAAACACCTACTTCTTATTTTTTCCTTCAAATTTAACTACTACTGCATTGAAATTTCAAATTTTCCCTAAATAGATTTAAAAAAAAAAAAACCTAGTAGTTTAGAAACTACATTCAATTTTCTAAAGATTCTATTCTTACATATTTTTGAAATAAGATAGATAACTTATTCAAATTTTTATGTCAAGTTTCCTAACTTTTATTTTTAAATTTTTTTTGCCACTTAAGGGCCTATTTTTTCCATGATGATCTTGCACATACCCAGTTTTTGCCCTAAAAGCTATACCTAAATTCACCGAAGATGGCTCAAGAACACCATCTGAACATTTGCAAGATGTTGCAGATGTATGCTTAGTACATGGGGTTACATCCCAAAATGTGGTGTTAAGGTTGCTTGTTGTCTCTTTCAGAGGCAAGGCACTAGATTGGTACAACACATTGTGAGCAAACACTATCAACACATGGGATGAGATTGGCGAGCCTTTCTATCAGAGATTTTCAAATGCAGGAGACTGATCATCACTGTATTACCAGCTATTGGTTCTAAAAAGAGCCCCGCACGAAGCCATGGTTGACTTCAATGCTTGTTTCCATACAAGTTGGCAGAGGATTCAAATTGATATTCGCCCACCTCCTAATCTAGCTTTTATGTTCTATTTGAAGTCTATCAATCTTGATATTTCAATGATGATCCAGTCTCTCGGTGGAACCACCCTACTAGGCACATATAGCATCGTTGCTAAAGCAAAAAATAATTTAATAGATGTCGGGAAGTTACCTCCTCGGCCCATCATTCCTATATTCCCCAAAGCATCGGTTCCTGCTCAAGAGACACCTTCCACTAGCGCACCAGATCCTCCTCAATCCATGTACATGTACCCAAGCGTGCCACAAAATGTTGCCTCTACATCTACCTCTTCAAAGGAGGAAATGAGAAAGTTCAAAGAAATGTTGCAGACCATCGTCAATGAGATAACCGTCATCAAGTGCAATTAGGTCATACCCCCAAAGCCTACCTATCAAAATTATCAAGGCAGAAGGTCATCCTACCAACAAAACTAGTTCTTAGGAGGCGCTCACTCGAATCTGTATGCGCAAACAATGAATCAGATCATACCGATACCCACTCCACTATAGAGCGCTAATCTAAGCTCGAACAAGGAGCTGACTAAAGGGAAAAACAACTTAGTGGATGACACCAACCCCTAGTGCTTCCCTTGCAGTGATTCACATATGCCCCAAAATTTCCCATGAGGTAACTTACAACAAAAGTTAGCAGAGAAATGCAACTAAGCCACAACATCAGACCCAAGAAGCTATGTGTATACTTCTTCGCAAATGGACAATGCAATACTCACCACACAAATGCAAGGGATGTCACTAGAGCAAGAAGCATACATCACTCCTGACCACACACTTTTTTCATGGATGGAAGAAGAGGCAATGTTTTCCAATGATGTTCCTACATCCAAAACACTGCAAGTACAATTCAACTATAACACTAGGTCAAAGAGGAGATTCACAGGTGAACCAGTCACCCCACAACTAGTCAGTACACAAACCTAAAAATGCTTCTGACTAGACACCCAATGTCTCCACAACACTACTGCAATATCAACAATGGAAGGAAATTATTATAACAAGAGAAAAGGAGCAGAAACATCCAAATCTGCCACCTTTCAATGTGGTGGAACAATTGAAGAAATCGTCTGCTAATGTGTCTCTATGGGATATTCTAGCTATCCTGGAGTAGAAGAAGTTATTACAAAAGGCTCTTTAGGAAGACGTAAGCATGGCATTGATGGAGCAATTGCCCAAAGCAAAAGCCATTGATCCACCACCTTCTGCCAAAGTTCTTATGAACAACACATTAGAAGCCCTTGTTGAATTCAAAGGTAAGTCGAAGCCCCAACCCTTCTTAACTCTCATTATAGTGGAGAAATTATTGCACAATGTCGTGATTGATTCTGGTGCTAGCACTATAGTTATGCCTAAACAGATAGCTGAAGCATTAGGACTCAACTATGAACCCTTAAAAAAGGAGTGATGTAGCTTGATGGAAACAGAGTTGAAACCGTAGGTGTCATCAAATCACTCCCTTTGACTCTATTTGCTTGCCCTAGTATCACTGTGCCACAAGACACTATGATCATAGATGTTCCCCCCATGTTCGGCCTTTGTCTATCTAGATAATTTTGTTTGAAAGTAGGCAGATACCTATCCTTGGACTAGTGGAATTTAATCCTTAGAACCAAGCATGGTGCAAAAATGAAGGTTTTTGAAGCTTTACATTCAGAACATGTAGCCAATGAAGCCATGATCAAATCAATTTTGAAGCTGCGCATACCTCTATCACTAAGCAAGAGATGTATTCTGCAAAACTACTAGAAGATGAAAGAGTGACCGGAGATTAGGATGATCGAGAAGATGCTCTCTTGAGAAAACATATAGACACTGACCATTTTGGAAACTACCATGCTACTGAGTTGGGAACCTATGTCATCTATGATGAAGGTAAAGTGCTCCCCAAGGTTGTCAAAGAATCTGAAGGCGATGAAGCCTCTGAGCTATGGATGTTGCACTTTGACAGAGCAAGATGCAAGAATGGTGCAGGAGTTGGGATATGTAGTTGTAAAATGAAAAGACATTGAAGTCTTTCTACTTCTAGTTCGCTTGCTCAAACAATGAAGCTAAATGTGAAGGACTAGTACAAGGTATCAACCTTGCGGAACGGATGGGAAATAAAAAATTGATGGTGTTTGGAGATTTCGAACTAGTAGTCAATCAAGTCTGAGGAATTTTTGCGGCCAAGAATGCCCACATACGATCTTACAAACATCGAGTTTGGGACTTGATGGAGGGTTTTGAAGCCTTCAACATTAGGACAGTACCCTGAGAAAAAAATACAGAAGTTGATCACATGGCATCAATCGGATCTCAATTTGATCCTGCCTCTGATCTCATTCACGAAAAACACTCTGTATGAGTAATAGTTTGGCCAATGATTCCTGATAATGATCAAAGCTAGCATGTGTTTAACAATGATGAACACATTGCCTCATTCATCTAGCAATCAGGTGAATTTGCTTACCAGCTTCAACCTAAAATCATTGAAGCCTATGAAGGGAAAATCATTCAACTAAAGTCCAACAAACTTCCAAAAGGGTTGGTCACACTTGAAAAAAATTTCAATTGTGATGATGCAACAAATGACAAATGAAATTTTGTAGCAGACAAAAGTAACTACAAGTCAGAGATGGAAGAAGGCTCAAAGTCAAGAAGGGCATCCCACATCGTGATAAATAAATGCTTATCAAATTTTGTGATAAATATGGAGTAGTGGCCTAGTCCTATAATGGTCTGAAGGGATATGATCTCAACATCATCCAACACACAATCGAGCTAGTGGAAGGTGCAAAACCAGTTCAAAAAAAGTAGAGGTCGGTGAACCCAAAGATTGAAGCACTAATGGCACATGAGCTAACAAAGCTAATCCAGTTGTGGATTGTGTTTTCAATCAAGCATATAATGTGGGTATCCAAATTGGTTCCAGTCCGAAAGAAAAATGGATATATTTTCCTATGTGTGGATTTTTGAGACCTCAACAAAGCATCCCTAAAAGATCATTACCCACTACCCTCGATGGAGTCCAACCTTGTTGGATGGTTTCTCTGGTTACAATCAAATCTCGGTCAAAGAGGAGGATCAACATAAGACAACGTTCACTACCAAGTGGGGGACATTTGCATATGCCAAAATTTTGTTTGGCATCTCTAATGTTGGAGCTACTTTCCAGTGGGCAATGGATATCGCTTTCAACAAATTGATCAATAAGATTATCTTAATCTATTTAGATGATATGATGGATTTTTCTAAATCCAAGGATGATCATTTTGATCACCTTGAGATGGTACTCAAGAAATTCCAGGAGTTTAGGATATCACTGAACCTAAAAAAATGTGTCTTCAGAGTACCGCAAGGCAAGCTACTGGGGCACGTAGTCTCCAAAGAAGGAATTCCAATTGATCTAGAGTGAGTGAAAGCCATCAAAGAGCTTCCTCTTCCAATCAACAAGAAAGGAATTCAATCCTTCTTGGGGAAGGTAAATTTTGTTAGAAAATTTATATTTGATTTTGTAGGAATAATCAGGCCAATTACCCTGATGCTGAAAAAGGATCAAATATTCAAATGGACAAAAGAATCCAAAGAAGCCTTTGAGAAGGTCAAGGATGCTATCTCTTCTGATCCTATTCTGGTTAACCTAGACTTATCAAAGGACTTTATAATGTATGCATTTAGTAGCAAATCAGGCATTGCTATGGTTTTAACTCAAAAAGATAACGAGGGCAAAGGAGAAAATCTGATAGCATTTCACTCCTGTACCATGAAGGAATATGAGACGAATTATAATTTCGTCGAAAGGAAGACATTTGCAATAGTGAAAGGACTTACTAAATTCTTCCATTTAATCTCCTTCAATAAGGTGATTGTTTATGTCGCGCATTCCAGTGTGCGTGAATACATCATGGAGGGAGAAATTACAAAGAAAAGACCTAATTGGATCACCAAGATCCTTGAATATGACATTGAGGTCAAACCCACCAAAATCATTCGAGGAAGAGGACTATGTGAATATTTGGCACATAACAAGGGAGTGGACCTTGAAGAAGAGCAGTCGGAACTAGTCCTAACAAACAGGTCAAAATCTGAAGGTTGTTGGCTAGCAAATAGAGTAACGTTTATGCATACAGGAAAGTACCCGCCATGCCTTCCTTCTCAGAAAAGGAGATTCTACTGGCTGTAAAATAGAAAATTCGCACTCATCGAAGGAATCTTGTTCAAGATAAATTTCAACCGTGTCTAATTGCGATGTGTTACCACAGAACAAGCAAGGAAGATCCTTGACACCTACCACAACAGTCCTGTAGGCGTACATTTCTCCGCAAAGACTACTGCCATCAAGATCATGTGCACAGGTTACTTTTGGCCTACACTATTCCATGATTCCTATTCCCTAGTGAAGACTTGCAAAGAGTGCCATATCTTCACTGGAAGGAGAAAGAATTCTGCAATGCCCTTCAACCCGATAGTGGTTGATGAGTTGTTTGTGCAATGGGGTTTAGACTTCATTGAAATGATTAACCCAACTTCTAGTGCAGGACATAAATGGATCTTAATGGCCACAGACTACTTCACAAGATGGATCGAGGTCATACCACTCAAGAACGTGACAGAGGTAGAGATTGTGGATTTCCTAGAGGAATTAGTGACAAGATTTGGCTCACCAAAAATGATCATCTCCAACAACGCTAAAGCTTTCCTAGGCTCCAAAGTAAGCCAATTCATGCTTACACATGGAATATTCCTTAAATGTCGTCAAATTATTACCCACAAGGGAACGGCTTAGCCGAATCAACAAACAAGAATCTAGTTTGACTCCTCAAAAGAATTGGATCAGAATATCAAAGAGAGTGGCACATAAATCTCCGAGCAGCACTCTAGGTGGACCACATAACTCCAAAGCAAGTCCTCAAAACTTCACCATATGAGCTAGTTTACAACAAAGAGGCATTATTGCCTATCTCTATAGACATTCTGGTGCTACAATTGCTAAAATCCCTGGAAGTGGAGCAGAATGGTGCAATGGAGGTGTGGTTAGCTGAGTTGCTAGAGGTACAAGAAAAAAGGGAAAAGTCCCTGACTGACATAAATAACCACCAACAAGTGGTTAAAAGGTGGTTTGACAAGAAAGTTTCTGACCAAGGCCTAAAGTGCAAAGACTTGGTGCTAAAATATAATGAAAGGGCCGCTAAGCTGAGTTAGCATGGTAAGTTTGACAGCCTTTGGGAAGGACCATTCAAGATAATTTAGTGCAAGGATCATAATGCATATGAGTTAGAGACTATGGAAGAAGTGTTGGGGATTCCAGTCAATGGAATCCATTTGAAATTATTTAATTAGGCTTGCTCTTTATAAGCATGTAAATATGTAAATATGCTTTTTCCTTCTTTCCTTTTTGTTTTGGTTGGCCGGTCTTTTTTATTTTTATCCTATAGTTCATGGCAAAAGGAAGCAATGACCCATTATTGTGGAAAGTGAGAGAAATAAACTCATAGCTGAACAGAGCAAAAATTAAACACCCTCATGCAAAGTTGAGATTCATACATAAACACCAAAAAGGAAAAATAACCCAATGGAAAAACCAGGAAAAGACAATGAGATAATCATAATGATATATTTTCATTATCTATATACTTTGATATTTATAGCTCAAAATGGATCAGAAGGCCATGCTTCCAAAAAGTATATGTACCCTGCTTCTATCATATATTACGAGAAAGCCTTTTCCAGGCATGTATACAAAAAAGAGACTAATTACTATGAGTTTTCTAAAAGTAGGGAAAAGAGAGACACAAGTCTTTGGTTCACTGTACAAGCAGCAACAATGGTCACATCGAGGGAAATGTCCATAGTATCCTCATCCACAAGAGCAACAACAATGTCATCTAACGGATTAAAGGCAGGTGGAGGGAACACAAAGTTCTTGAAGTTAGTATACCAATCGATATTGTAGAATGGCACCACATTGTAAATATGGAATAGGAACTGAAGGGCTTGAGTGACCCTCTCATGGTGCTCATCTCGTGTTTGGAGGTGAAAGCCACTCAAAAATGATAGCCATGGCATGACAACATCCTCTTCTATAAACCTCTAGAGGTCACTTGTAGTTGGTATTCCCCCACTATATGCACCATTTGCAACAACTTCACCAAGGTCGTTCAGGTATTTCTCGAGAAATATTTCCTTCACCAGATGAAGAATTAATGGCTTGGGAATTCCTAATCTAGCATGGAGGCGAAAAAGTGTAAGCAAACATCAGTGTTAACTCGATGCTTGTCTTCGTACTCAAGGTAGTCCCATCCCAAGACCCACTTTATAGCTATAATTTACAGGGAATGCTTGTGCTTTGTCGTCCTCTTTAACCGCCTGGTAGAAATTTCTCCTAGGAAGGTAGTTTGAGACTTGTGTGACACTAGCCTAATTGGGGTATCCATCTTGTTAGACTTCTGCAAAAACTATAGAACTATCCCTGCAAAGCACCTAAGTCTAACTTATGAGAATGCTATGCATAGTAAATGCTAAACTACTACACCAATTTCCTAACACCACTTCTGCTCAAATCACTAAGTGTGATTTCACTACTGCGGAGAAACCTATTTATAGAAAAATCAAGGAAAAGCGTGTTAATCTGCTTGCCATAAATGTGATGTTAATCAAGTACCAACATGAAAGTTGTGCCCAGGCTCATTCAAATTTCTCACCCAATTATGTCTACCAAGTACGATTTGTTGCATGCCAAAACTTATGAAAGATAATTAATTAGCCTAAACTATTGGCAACAATCGGTGGTGTTAAGTGTGACCGAGGACTGATGTGTCATCCTCTAGGTATGTTGTGTTTTCCAAGGAAGAATTCATATCTTTTGAAATACTGAACGGATCTTCGTCCTAATCATTCTTTTAATGATATTAATTGCTAGTGCATACGAAGGCTTAAGCTTCTTGCAAAGCATTGGCTCAAGTTCCAAGAAAATAGTGTAGTATAGGCAGTTTCTAATTATATTTATGAATTCTTGTGAAATCAAGATAGCAAGTAATTCAACTCACACAAGCTAAAGGGCCGGTGGTACATACCGCATTAAAGAAAAAAAAGGTGATTCTCATCTACCACCTTCAAGAAAAGATCACTAAATATTGCATGTAAAAGTTTTAAAGCACTTAAAATTTTTCGTTTAAGAATGTTGTTAAAGCATAAACTAAAAGTTTTAGAGAAAAGCCTAGAGCTGAAGTAAAGTTGCAAAGGATTTCTAAGTAGAAAGCTTCCCACAGAGTAACAAAGGTAGAAAGTTCAAGCCAGGGGGTTAGGCTAGTAGCATCTCAAGAATTAACTAAAGCTCTACAAAGAGCATAGATAGTTAATGTCTTTGATGATATTTCTTATGCTACGCCAGGTATCCCTAGCAGGCTGGAATGGGCAAACACAAGGCAGATGGATGAGCCCAAGGTCTAGAGAGACCAGAGCCTAGTTCATGATGATTGGGATAATGTTCATGATCCCTTAGTTGCAAGAAACCACAAAGGGTTGAGGGAATCTACCTACGCAGACATGAAGGTGTCCAGAAGGCCAATGTCATCCACAAAGAAGATATGGTTTAGTAGGTTTCCTCAATGAATGGTCCCATTTGTGCATTACTGCCTAGAGTTGGTAGATGTAGCCATTAGGCATTTCAATCCGAGTACCAACACTATCGAGGGCCAAAATCTTTCAGTTAACATCAATCCAGCCACCATTTGGAATATGCTATGTATTCTAGACCTTGTGTAGAGAGGAATGGCAGTGGAGAATTTCAATCCTAAAAAGGGAACTGATATATGGAACACCAGGAGATAGGCTCGAGATTTTTTCAACGAAGAAACTCAAAGAATTGAGGTAGAATGTGGGAATCTGCACTAGTAGTTCCTAATCCATACGAAACTTTTAAGGAAGACCTACAAGACACCTTTTCAATGATAGCATTTATTTTTGGTTTGGACACTGACAAAGAGGTACAGTCTTTTCAATTGGGCCCAGCTTTCCAATTCCTCTACCAAAAATCTTATTTCTGGTATGATTTCAGAGAGTTCCTATCAAAGAAGATGTTAGAGAAAATTGGAAAATTCCCAACTAAATGAAAGTTCATATTTGTCTCTTATCTTGCTTATATGTTTTTATATCAAAACCCTAATTTCTTTGCTGAGCATATAGAGTTGTCCATCTTTGATGAAAAAATGAGGAAAAAGCTAGTTTCTTTCTAGACCCCTCTCCTCTCTTCCACTTTTGATTATTATACATTTTTGGATCATTTTTTACCTCAATTTTCCAAGATTTATTAGGAGAGGATTGTGCTAATAGGCTCACAATAACTCAAATAGATTTATGAAGAGTTTTGTTCCTAAATGTGATTGGTTTTTTGGAGTGGATTTCACATTCATTTGAATGTGGGGCTTCATTGAAGAACCCTTTTTCCTTCTAGTATGTGTGACTAATCAGATGTTGGGTCTAGAACTGTTCTAGCAGGTGTGTGTTATTGATATTACCTTTTGCAATAACAAGATGGTCAAGAGAAAGGGATTCTTCACCTGTTTGCAGACTTTCAAAATGGTAACCATGAAAAAGAAGCAGACACACCCACTTTTGCAGGATAAACTAGCTCATTTGGGGTTAGTAATGATCTGTGACAGATGGGATTATAACCCATTCAATGATTTACCGTATGATCACCTCAAGGTAACTCACAACCCTCGCCCTTACTGGGAGCAGAGATGCAACCCACTAGAGGATAAAGATGATCTATTGGTCGACTTGGCTCATATCCCCACAAAAGATAATAGGCCACCATGGCATAAGTTCTATTTCCTGATGGGAGATTATGATGAAAACTATAAGATGGGAAAGGCTATGTACAATGAGCTGAAGGATGATGAAGAATGGACTGAAGAAAAGATCAAAGCCTTCTAGATATATTTCTAGGAGATAAAACGATTCGATGCACCTTATGATGACATAGATGAAGACAAAGAGTTTGAGAGGTTGTGTGATGAGGAGCATCCTGCTCCCAACTCAAGCGAAAGCGATGGCGACGGCCCCAATGAAGAAGAAGAGCAGCCAAAGGAGGAAGCTGATACCCCAACGACCTCTACCTAACAAAAGAGAAATTCTACAAAGCAACATGCCTATGTCACTTCAAATGTGTGACTGAATGTGTTGTGATCCTCGTGGACACTCACCTGGGCCTCGACAATGACAAAAGTGCCCTAGCAGCAACAACCATAAACTATAGAGACCATGGAAATCGAGGACTCCTTGCCCACTAAATGACAACAAACTAAAGCTTTTCCAAGTTAGGGATCATAAGAAGTCATCTCAAGTCAAGTGCTTACAGTAGGCCAGGAGCCCAAAGTGAGTAAGCATTCAGTGACAAGAGAAGCACCACAAATATCCAATCAACAAGTAACTTCCGCTTCTGTTTTTCTTACTTCTAAATCTCTCGTGTCCTCTTCCATTCTCGTGGCACCTCTTACTGCATGTGTCGGCCTTGCCTTTCTTGCCCCTACCACATTGTTTCTGAGAGGTTTCTCCCAATTCGCTCAAGTTGGGAAATCTATCTTAACATCCTCACAGACTGGTTTAGTCACCATCTCAATTCATATCTCAGGGAGAAGCCACAAAGAAAATGCAAGCCCTCGGGATCCAGAAACTAAGAGAAAAAGATGACAAGAGGGAAGCATAGTCCAAATTGTATACGGTTTACAATGAAGAGCAAAAGGTGTTGAATTTCACTACCATGTACCCAAATGTTTCCAAACCACAAGGGGAGATGCTCGCGAGCGATTACAACATGTATGCCATGGGACTTGATCTGTCTGTGACCCAACCATAGGATAAGGTGGAGCTCATGGAGGAAACAAAACAGGTAGTGACGATTGACTTTCTCAAATCTAGTTGTCAATTGAAGAAAAAGGAGGAGCAACTAAAGCTGATAAGGGAATGAGTCATTTTCCTAGAAACGAAAGAGAAATCACTAGAATTTGAGGTTGCACATTTGCATGAGAAGGTGCAAATGGAGGAGTCAAAATAGAGCAAGCTCTAGGAGAAGCTCAATAAGTCCCAGTTCATTGACCCCATACTACTCAACCAGTTACGGGAAAGGAAAAAAAGTATCAAGGCCAATTGACCTTAATGGAGCAAAATATGCAACAAAGGGAGAAGGAGCTTTAGGAAGCAAAGTCCTCTCTTAACACAACATTGGAAAACCACTCCCAAGCCGAGGAAGACTGGCAGAATGAAATAAGTAGCTTCGAGGAGCAATTGGTAGGTGCAAGAGGAAATAATGCTTAATTAACATAAGTTATTAACTCGAAGGATGCAAAAATATCTTCCCTCAAGAGTTCTCTCCAAGCTTCCTCTGCACAGCCAGACCTCATCCCATTGGTTCGACAAATATATATTTCTTATTGGGAAAGGGTTCAAGCCTTCTGCCTAACTTTGTAGCCAACACTCTGGTTCATCTCAAAGGCAATCGGATTGAGCCAGGAGGTCCACGAAACAATTGAGCAATTCTTGTAGTTCATCTCAAAGGGGGTTCCAGAAGCAAATATTTTTCTCACCAATCTATATTCGGTCTCTGATGAAGACCCAGCCAAGGCAGGAATCGAGGATCAAGATGTTGCTACTCAAATGGAAAACATATTCATTCATTGCCACTCGGCCTTGTAGTGGACTAAAGCGGCTACAACTACCTTAAACCAAACTATAGATGACATGCATGAAAATCTCTCTCGGCTGAGCAAGTTGGGTGTACCATCTCCCTTTTTTGAAGATGGGTCAATAGCCACCATTGAACAGATTATAGAAAGAATTGAAGAGAAGGAGCAAGACCCAAATGCTTTCTAGAGTTTCAGTCATCCTCCTTCTATGGCAGACATTGAAGGGGTCATCCATCCACTTGTGCAGGTATTGTTCCATTATGAAGCAGGGGGCGGTTTACCTGATGTACTACCTCATAAAGAAATGATCAACCTAGGTTGAGCGCATGAGAATTTGTGCAAACTAGACAGACCATCTGAAACTGACTAGCCGCCTCTATAGGTAGCCCTTTACAAGCTCTAAATTTGTCACCAATGGATGGCACTATGGTCTGCGAGCCAGAGAAATTTTTGGATTCCACGTTCCTCAAAGCGAAACGCTCTTGTTAGTCACCGGAAGCTGTGAATTCAAAATTTACCATGCTCCCTTTGGGTTTTGATTTTTTGCTAAGTGCCAACATATGCCTTTAACAATTACTTTCAGCCCCTTTCTTTGATTGGTACCGCAAATGCTGCCACTTGTCTACTCCTCGCACTCCAAATGCATTTCCTCTTTGCTCTTCCATCGGCTCCCCGAAATGCTCCCGCATGTCATCACTATGGTATTTTTGATCATTTCCTTTTTTCTTCCTCATCGGACCTCGCTCGTGTGCCACGTAGCTCCCATTCCCACAAAATTTTGGCGGGCCCCATGATTGGCGTCTGTAGTGCACATTTTGCTATGTGTTTGCTCTTTGCAAGCTTTTAACGAAGTAACGAAATAATGACCGCAGGCAAAAAAATGCTGCCACGCATTTCTTTTGCACTACTTCAACACAGAGGATGAAGTGAACTACAAGCTACGACTTCTACCATGTGTTTTAACTGCCTACCTCAAAGGGAAACACTTGTTTGCATGAGGCTCTGTTGAACCACTACCATCATTTGTAGAGGATGCACCTGGACTTGAAGCGAACAGATACATTGGTTGGAGTCTTTTTGGTGCAACCGTTAGGAGGAATCTTTTATTTTGCATCATTTCCAAAGATTCTCAAATATTTTCTATTACTACTCGCTAAGGTAGTGGGAGCATTTGGCTATATATACTCCTCTTTGTTTTGGAGGAAGGGTTCCCAAATTTTTAGAAGAACATTGATTTTGGAAAAGACACCAGGCCTTTATTACTAATTTTTCATTATTGAAAAGACTCTCAGACTGTGCCAATTGTTCATCCTTTTTGTTCTTTTATGCTATTTGATTAACTTTAGACTGTTTCGCTATTGTCTAGATATTTCATTTGAGAACTTCTATAAATTGAATGCAAGTTTGTTGATCTAGACCATGTCTTATGACTCTTCTTGGTAGTAGGAATGTATGCAATGCTATTTTATGTCAACAAATGGATTATCTATACTTTAATCTTTAGTTTATGCCTTTCTGGGACATTACAAATACCAATTGGGCCCTTATATCTATGATTTATTGTGCCTATTATTAATTCTTGGCGCATCGCCTTAGATTAGCCTTTATTTATATATATATATGTTTCAATTTCCCTTTCCAAACCCCCATTACAGAAGAAGCCGACTTCTTTAAAAAATTCAGAGGTCACTCAGTTTAGTGCAATAGGTCCCCCATAAACTAAGTTTCCCACAAAGAGTTGTTACCTTGCCAAATTTTGGCATCAACACAACCTACTAGCTCCATCTTCTTATATAAGTAGACATTGTAGAAAATGTCCCAAAAATAGAATGCACCATACAAAAATGCTCATGTAAAATGCTTTGATAGAACACCCACAACTACTGGTAGGTGTTGGTCCATTGGATATTTGTGTGTTGTGGACAAATAACATAAAATTTAAGTTTCACTATGAGATATTTAGCTATATCCAAAGAAGAGGTTGGTATTGATATTAATGTAAATAAATTCAATATTAGCCACAAACCATAATATGAAGATTTATATGGAGACACCCTTTAAAAAAATTCCACAACCAAAGAGATCCAATCTTCATACTAATGACGAAATAATTTATACATCATCTTATCTCTTTGAACTCTTGTAGCATAATGATGCTCAAATAAGATATAAAATAAACTAATCATACTACCATCTCAAGGCACTAATATATAAGAGGGATGATTAAAATATAACATGAATGGTATTCAAAAACAAGTGGCTAGTAACAAAAACCCAAAATTAGGAATCCAAATTCTCACAAGGAATCTCACACCTTGACAAAAAGGTCAATATACCTAAATAAAATGTAAATCTTGTTAGGAACCTTACATCCACATCCTCCATCATAAGAATCATATATTATATCATAATGGTCAAATTGACCAAGAACTCATAGGCACTCCATATGAATATCAAGCAAACATGTCATAATATCTAATAATAGAGGATCCTCTTACATCCTCTTATGGATCCTAATCTTTACTTGATTTTTAGTGTATCCACAAAAGTAACTCTTAATTTAAATGACATTACAATTAAATGTGACTATAAATAAATAATAAATAATTTTCCCAACACATAAAGGGGCATCCAAGTTTATTGTGCTTTATATTATTTATCATAATTTTTATCCTCTTCTATGTTCTATCTTATTCTATATTATATTGTAAGGAAAGTAAAGGTGCGGAAACAACTCTCCTAACGTCAAACCTCAGGGAAGAGTGTAGAGACTCTTTTAAATTTTACAATTAAAGTCCAATTAAGATGCACTTGAAAGCAATCACAGAAACAAAGTATTTGACAAACACATATGAACACCAGATTTACGTGGGAAAACACTTACGGGAGAAAAACCCACCACACCAAGAGAAGTCACTTTGTATTACAGTAACAAAGATTACATACAGAATTCTGACTTATCTTTCTGATGTCAGTTTACAATAGCATTCATCATGAACAACCTTGTTACAAAACATTCACGTTACAGTCTTCACAGAATAGAATTCATCCACTGATCATTCACCGAACTGTTCATCCAACTGTTGATCAAACCAATCGAACCATCGATCATCTACAACTACAAACTATATTCATGTCATTCCCTATCTGTCGAACTTCCTCACAGAACTGCCACAATGGACTATCTTCCAATGGTTCCAATTTGGCTTCTTTGATTGGTCCAAGACTCACCACGTAGGATGGTCTTCCAATTGGTCAAAGGCATTGAACCTGTGTTGGCATGTTGATGAGACACTAACCATGTCTCCCCGATGCCAACACAACCAACATTTGATATCGGCGTAGGTTCCACCAGTCGGCAAGATGATATGGCAAATGCCATGAGTCATACCAAATCCACCGATAACCATTTCATTCCTATCGGCAAGAGTTTTCCTCATCGACAAGACTCATACCGATGCTCATGAGTCACATTGATTTCAACTTTTCCATCAGCAAGACTTTACTATTCGCCAAGAGGTCTCACCGAGTCTCCTCAAGTTTCACCGAAGCACCTGACAGTTGACAAGACATTCATCTTTCACCAAGACTTCACTCCGAGCAAACCATGTCATACCGAGTCAGCAAGACATTCGTCTTTCGCCGAGACCTCACATCGAGCACCCATGTCTTACCGAGTTGGCAAGACTTTTGTCTTTTTCCAAGACCTCACATCGAGCAAACATGACATACTGAGGACTATCGGAGAGACTCTCCAAGTCGCCAAGACTTCACACCGAAGTATTTTGTCATTGTGAAGGCACCAAGTGTATACTCATTGAGAAGACTTTACATAGTCCCTGAGAGGTCTTCCCGAGACCTTTGTGCTACCCCAATGATCATATGCAATTGGTGTCATCGAGAAATTTCATATCAGCAGGACTACATACTGACAACCCAAGTTTCCCCGATAACTTCGAGTGAATAACAATCGGCGAGAAACAACAGTTGGTGAGAGATCTTGCCGAGTCTCCATGTCATAGCGATAGGTCTATTCGGCAAGACCGAAACCAACTCACAGTGACTAGGGCATTTCAACAAGATTCATAACAGCTTGTTGGCCAGAAATGAATAATGTCATAGCGACTTTTCCCTACAGGAGTTACATGTCAGTAAGAATTGAGGCACATATTCCAACATATATCATTCATACATGTGTGGTATAATTTATGTCATCCATGTATATTCTCCACATATAGGGGCATGCCCCTAACCTTGTTCCTTTGTGGCTATGCCTCTGTAAGTTGCTACAAATTATTTGAATGTACGAAATTTCCATTCCTATATTCTATGGTAAATTTGATTATTTTCATCTATGTGGGGATTGGCTATCCTAAGTATAGCCTTTGGTTACCTTGTGGGTTTTCACCATTAGCCTCTATTAGGCTAAGGCTTTCAAACTAATGGGAATAGATTAGTTTCCCTTGATATTTTTCAACTAGATCTAATCTAAATTATTAGATTGGCTTTGTCTTTCCAACATCATTCCTAGAGTTAAACCATGTCTTATCTTCAAGATATGTTGGCTCTTTCCTCCAACAATGAAAAATAAAATATAAAAGTTATTGGGTGGAATTCTATGTCAATACTAAAAATATCCTACTAGCTTCATCTAATTATATAAGTAGACACTATAAAAATGTCCCACAAATATAATGCACCAAAAAACACATTGAGGTAAAATTATTTGATAGAACGCTCACAACTAGTGGTAGGTGTTAGTCCATTGGATATTGTGTTGTGGAAAATCAACATAATATTTGAGTTCCACTATGATATTTCTAACCATATCCAAAGAAGTGGTTGTTATTGATCTTAATGAAAATAAATTCAATAACTAGATACAAACCATAATATGAAGATTTATATGGAGAAACCCTTTAAAGTAAAACTCCACAAGTAAAGATATCCAATCTTAATAGTAATGATACAATAATTTACAATAAATCAACTTATCTCTTTGAACTCTAGTAGCATAATGATGCTCAAATAATCTATAAAATAACCTAATCATACTACCATCTCAAGTAACCAATATATAAGAGAGATGATTACATGATATCATGAATGGTATTCCAAAGCAAGTGGCTAGTAAGATAAAACCAAAATTAGGTATCCAAATCCTCACAATAAATTTCACAACTCACTAAAAAGGTCAACATACCCTAATAACAAGTAAATGTTGTTATACAATGTTTGATTAGGAAAAGGGATCTAAGTCCTAAATCACACTTCTCCTAATTAGGATGGATTAAAAAAGATCTCAATACCCACTTGGCTACAATCTTCAATGGAAGAGCCAAGATAGTGGATCAGGGTTTTAATCTAGTATTGGGGAATGATGTTAGATGATTGGATTGATTATTAATTGACTTATTTTTAGGATGCAATGATGTTTCTAGATAAACTATGAAAATGCAAAAAATTGAGAGGATTTTTGAAAATGTAAAATAAATTGACAAAAATTGATTCTAGAAATGTAGAGGGAAGACACAAAGGAACCTAAAATTGAAATTTGGTGTTGAACTAGTTGGTCAAAAGCATGATGTGCCCTAGAATAGACTCCTAATTTTTAAGATATGAAATCACAAGTTTGAAGTCTTTGGTTTTTAGGTCCTATTCTCCTGGGGTCACTATAAAAACTTTGTCTGTTACTGAGAAAATCTAGTTTCCATGGCTTGATAACTTGTAGGGCTTGAATGAACGAATGAGAAATTAGTCTTCAATATTCCTCTAATTTACTTCAAATTTGAAAACCTACACACATGAAGAGGGGGAAGGGTTGTTCCATATAAGGGCTTGCCTAATTCAAACCTCATTTTGGTATTTCTACCCACACAATGACTATGATGATGTATAAAAGAGAGATTACCCTTGGTCAGGAAAAGGCTAAATCATAAACGAGTAATGAATTGACCAATACTACAAGTAAACACTCATATTTTCATTCATTTATGGATTGAATCATGTACTCATCATCTTCAAGGATAATTTGATTCCTTGATTTGATGTCCTACAAATGTTAGTACTCATTTAAAGAAAATTTGAACACAAAAAATGAACAAAATCACATACAAACATGAGTGATTGGCATATGATACTTGATTAAAATAAATGTAAAAATACTGATATTTTTTCTCTTGATTGCTCTTGATTTCTTTTAGGATGTTCAATTGCTCATGAAAGTGCTAGGATTCATTAGGTGTGCTTAAGATTTCAAATGATGAAAATGACTTGTATTTATATGTAATTCTTATAATTTCCTAAAAATAAAATGTCCATAGTTGACAAATGAAATTGAGAATTCTAATAATAACATACTAACATCGACATATCCAAAATGGAGCCAAAATGGGTTGTTAAATGGCGTAGGGTGCCCTAGACTAGACCCATCCTTTTTGGGGCCTTAGGTATCGAGGGAAATATTAAATGCCTATTTCCATTCCCATTGTTTTATTTTTTGAAGATATTTATAAAATGGGTAATTAAATGCATAATTAGGTCCAAGCACATAGGGGGAAGCTAAAATTAGTGTGAAATTGTCAAGGGTGACAATTTTCAATGCTAAATTTAGCCCCACCTTATTGAGAGTATGAACTTATGCCCAGACTCACACTAATGTATGGAGACACCAAGAATGGTTCAATTATTCAAATATTGACAAGATAGGATGACATCAAATCTTGGGGATGAACTAGCCCCCATATTCAAGATCCTATGGAAAGATACTATAAGGAAAAAGGAACACACATATATGAGATGTAATTGTAGTGTAAAAAATTGTCACCATCAAGAATTTGACTAGGTTTTCTCCCCCTATGTGCTTGGACCTATTATGCATTAATTGCCGACTTTTATAAACATTATATTGGAAAATCAAACATGGGAATTCAAACTAGGCATTTAATAAAAATTTCCCTCGATACTTTTGATTCCTAAAAAGCAAGAATCTAGTCTAGGGCACACTACACCCTAGAATACCTAATTTGACCCCAAGTTTGAATATGTTAGTGTCAGTAATTTATTATTTTAATTTCCAATTTCAAATGTCAGATATTGATATTTATTTTTAGGAAATTAGAATAATTTCATATAAATAAAAATCATTTTCACCATTTTAATCCTAAGCACACCTAGAAGCAAACAAGTGAATTCAATTTAGAAAATCAAGTGTCCTAAAATCATTCAAGTGTAGTTAAGAGAATAATGATTAATATTATTACAAAATTTCATCATTCAAGAATCATGTCATGTGTTATGTAAGTTTTTCATATGATTTTGTATGCATTTTTTATGTGTACTAACACTTCTAGGTCATCAAATCAAATAAAATCAAGAAAAAGATTGATCCTTGAAGGTGTTGAGTGTGACTTTAGTCCATCAAGGAGATCAAATCTGAGTGGTTAATTGCAAAAAATTGTCAATTCGTTACTTTTTTTCAATTAGAATCTATCCATCCAAGGATACACTCTATTTTATCACAATTTTCCATTGTGGAGATAGTGTAATGGAGAGGATCCACTACTCTCAAGTCTCTAGGATCTAGGGGGAGAGTATACAAGGAGTGAATGGATCTATGTTACCTCAAGGACAAAAGCTCAAGTGATGGGGTGAAAAATAAAAGAAAGACTAGACTATGCTTTTGGGTTTTATGAATATTTATGGCATAGAACTTCACAAGTCAAGTGAACAAACCTTAGATTTTTTGAGAGAAAGACTGAAAAGCTCTTGGCTAAAGGACAAAAAAGCACACCAAGAATTCTAGTGAGATTTGTTGGCATCTCTATGGTGTGTTGGCATCTTGTACAAATGAGAGACGCTTAGGATTTGCTAATGACCTGAATGCTAAATTTTGACGGTTTTAACTAATCTAAACAAAATGCTAAAAAATATAAAGAAATACAAGAAAAATAATTAAATAACAAATGAACTAACTATTGAGAAAAATGATGAGTAGTGGAAGAAAAGGGATGAAATCATGAAGCCTCCTGTAAGCTCCTCACAAATAAAACTAGCACACATGAGAAGAAAATTGTTGGGGATGCTTTTCAGGGATTGCCTTAGTCATACCCCCACCTTGGTGTTTACACCTCCATAGAAATCCAAATAGACAATGATATAGATATGTAGATAAAGAAATTACAAGAAAAGACATATAATATATACAAGATAACAAGTATTCCAAACAACAAGAATGATAGCGCTATGAAAATAAAGGTTACCCTCCCTCAAACGAGCTTGGTGAAGCCGAGAGGAAGAGTAGAAATTAAAAGATGTGCGACAGTTGTGCAAGAATGTGATGTCAAAATCTTGAATTTACAAGAAAAGATGGTGTGGGATTCCAAGAATAGAGCTAGAATGGAGAGAATGTGAGAATGAAGTGCTAGAATGAGAGAGTGTAAGGTCAAATTGCAAGAAGTGAATAGAATGAGGATGATAGATAAGAAAATGGTCAAATTACATGCCAAAGAGCCACTTCTTGGTGCACTTGCAACTATAGTGTAAGATGGGGAAAATCAATCTAGCCTAGATAATGGTGATAACCACAACACCTCTAAGCTAATAACCCAGTCTAAAACAAGAGAATACAAACAAATAGAGAGATTAAAAATAAAAAAAATAAAAAAATTACTCCCCATTGCAATTGAATTACTTCTCTTGTCTCTCATATTTATTCTTTTGCAAATATGCCCTCAGATTTGTAGTAGAACTTTGTGCAAATATCTGCAAATCGTAAGCAAGAAAGTTGGAGATAAGTGGTTGTTAAAGAAAATATGGAGGAGAAAGGATTCTTTTATAGGCAGCCATTCTAACGGAAGATCAAGATTGAGCTTCTAGAAAGATACCAAGATCGACAAATGAGAATTCATGAGATGTCTAGGTTACAAAAGGGATGGTCAAGATTGAAAAGAGACCAGAGGCGATCAACGACTGAGATTTGAAGATGAGAAAGTGGAGGGATAATGGTCAAATTAAAAATTGGAAATCAATTAATTCATGAGAAAGTAATCTCTAGACAAGTGGAGGGATAAATAATTTATTCAAATTATTTATTTGAGGGAAAAAGGCAAGTTGAGATTTAATTAAAACAATTTATAAAATCATTTTAATTAAATAGGAGAAAATTGAAAGAGCATTAAATAATTAATTTTAATTAATTATTTAATAAAGGAGGGGTGGAGAGGTAATTAAATAATGTCAACAATTATTTAGCTATAGAATAATTAAAGGATAAGTGAATAGTTAAATAATTATTTTTAATATATAACTATAGATGAATGATGATAAAGAAATAATTAAATAAGTAATAATTTATTTAATTATTGAAGAAGAGGGGGAATTAGAGACATTATTAATTTTTTTAATTGATCAAGATAGAATAAAGCTAAGAAGTGAATTAATTAAATAAGTAAAAACTATTTAATTAAGAGAAGAATGTGATCAAGAATAATTAAATAATTAAAATTATTTAATTATCTGAAGACAAAGACCAAGAAAAATGACACTCATAGACTAAGACATTTTCCCCCTCTTTGACATAATACAGTTCATCGCGTTGTGTTAAAGAAATTCAATCAAAAGATGCCCTGGTGAAAGCAGGGTATAGGTATGCCCCCTCGGAAAAGTTTTACAAATTTTCAAAAAAAATAATTTTTTTTGGAAAATTATCCTGATAAGATAATTTGATGGCCAAGAATCCAACAATGAAGATAGGATTGATTTTCAAGGTTGGTAAGGGGGTCAAATCGAGGTTCAAAGTCATAAAAAATATCCTCCAATAGACAAGGTAGGAGAGAAACCCTAATTTTCAACCTATAAATAACAATTGGATTGAGCAAAAGGGTCATTTGTGCATTCCCAATTTAGAAAATCTTAGAGCTTTGAGTGATTGTGTTGTGAATATGTCACATGTTCCAAACACCACCCACCATGCATATCACATCTGTAGGTATTGCCCACCTAAAGTAGCATCCGCCCCGGTGAGTACTACAAACCCGCCATTTAATTTTTATTCTATTTTTGCGCATTTAGGTAGGAAATTAATTTTGTTGTCATTGATGTCAATCCCTAGTGTGGTCATGCTAAGGAGTTGTAATGTTAAGCAACTGTTGCAGATATTGATGTCAGCCTCTAGTGTGGATGTGATGAGAAGGAATTATGGTGTTGAGCAGGTGTTGCAGTTGTAGCATGTTTTCTTGGTTTCCAAGTACTTTTGAGAAAATTAATATAAAGTTTGTGCAAGGTGATAGAGGTGTGTTTTGTGTTGTGCTTTGTATTTCTTCATCATTGAAGATATTCTTGTATGGTTTGGATGTGATGTTCAAAGGTGTTCAGAGGTGCTATATCTATATTCTTAGGTTTTAGATTGTGCAACAAAGGAAGAAGTTGTGTTTGATAGAGTGTTGCTTGTGAAGAAGGTTGTTTGGAAGAAATAGAATTGCTTCACATTTCTCCACATTGAAGTTTCTTGTCTTGCAGATTTGGGAACATGCTTATACTTCTTGTATCTACCTTCCCTTAGAGTATTTAGTCTCTAGTTGTTTCACAAGCTTGGATTCATAAGTTGTGTTTTGTGGCAGTATGTCTGGTTGCACATAATGGAAGTGTTATTTAGTACCATGTAGTTGCATTAGTGCTATTGGATATCCTGTTGGTGTTGGAATATTCCTGGATATTTTTTGATGTCCTTATGTGGTCTGTGTGGTGTTTTTGGACTTGGAGAAGTGTGAATGTGGTATTTGATAGTGTTAGTGCAGGTTTAGCCGACCTAACATACTAACACTATTTACAGAGGTTCTTAGTGGTTTGTTGAAGCATGGTGTAGTGTGTCAGTGTAGATTCAAATCTTGGTTAACCCATGGTGCAGTCCACCTTCACTTCTTTCCACCATGGAAGTGTTTGGTACCAACCTATTTTTTGGTAGCACATTTGGGGTGCATACATTTCATTGTGGTTGTCCTAGAGAAGTTATTTTAGGTCGCAAAGGATATATAAGCAAGGTCAATTGTTGGAGATATTATAAATATGAAGTATGATGTGAATGTGATCAATTATGGTGATCTAAGTGTGAGCTTAAATGCCTAAGGCTACCACATGCAGTGAGTAGAAGGTGTCTACGTGTCAGAGTGCTTGAAGTTGTTGGAGGCAATGAGCCGAAGGTTGTGGATGGTGTAGAGTTGTTGTGGTGGAATTTCCTATTGCTCTAAGGTAGTGGAACTCCTTGTAATAGTCTTCTTCTATTCTTCTTTTGATAGTGAGTCCTTTGGAAAGTGAGCCCTTGGAAGTGAGCCATGTTATTTTCTTCTAGGCGGTGAGCCCTTCCAATAATAAGCCTATTGTAATTTGATGTTGCTATTCATATATATGTGAGTTAATCCTCATCGTAATTTTTCCATGATTAGGATTATCCACATAAATCTAGTGTTCTCTTGTTTATGGTGTTATTGTGTTATGTTTCATATGTTTACTTTATGCTGTTGCTTCATAAGGATTTGATGTTTAATAAGGGATTTAAATTTAATGAGGTTTTGATGATTTCAATGTACAATTGATTCACCCCCCCTTCTCAGTTTTCTTGTGTGTCTAACACTTTTATCCTTTGATAATTTTTTCTTTTGTCCTTTCCAATTCATATCTCAAAGTAATAGTCTCCTCATTTTTTAAGTATTCAACAACCTTGTTATTGACCTTATCTTTCAAAACAAAAATCTCACCTTCTAGTACTTTTAGATTAATTTCACTTTCTTTACCTCCTTCTATTTAAGCTTTCGGTTTGTCAGTTTCTTCCTTTTTTTCAAGAAAGATTTCATATTTTTGATTTAGTCCCCTTGATTCATTCAAGTCTTCTAGAGTAGACTAAAGTTTTCCTTCAAAAAAATTCCCCAATCATTTGAATTAAAGTCCCAACCTTCAGGTTCCATTGATTCTAGATCTAAATTAAAAAAACATATTTCATCACTAAAGGAGCCGAAATCCTTACATTTTTCAACATTACACTTTTTGTCATCATCATTAAAAGACATAAAGAGGGTTTCATCATTTGATTCATCATCCTCATCTTCAAAGGAACCGCTGCTTTCTTCGGAATAAGGCCCTTTTTAACTTAATCTATTTTATTACTGTCATCTAATTCTTTATAAGGACATTTAGATGCAAAGTGGCCAATCCTTCCACAATTGAAACATTTGAAGGGTAACTTACGTTTATATTTCCTGATGCCTCTCTTCAATCTTCTCACAAATTTTTCTTCAACTTCATCAAGGTCACCATTCTGATCATTAGCATCATCTTCAATCTTTTTGTTAGCTTTAAAGGTATCTTCCCTTAAATTGGGATATCCTTTTCAATTTCTCTCATTTCAAAAGTAGTAAGAGCATCAAGCATTTCATCAACAAAGTATTGATCCAAATCCTTGGATTATTCAATAGCACACAATTTATGACTATAGGATTTAGGAAGAGATCTCAAAACCTTCTTCATAATTTCAACTGTAGGATTTAGGAAGAGATCTCAAAACCTTCTTCTCAATTTCACTTTCTTTTACTTCTCTACCAAGACCAGAGATGCTAGAGACAACTTCTTGTACCTAGATCACATAAGTTGTAATATATTCATCTTGTGTCATCTTTAGAGTCTCAAATCTACTTTTAAAGATCAACATCTTGGATTTCTTTACTTTTGTATCACCTTGTTAGATGTTGCTAGCTTTCCCAAACATCCTATGTAGAGCTATAATTATCCCCTTCAGAATCTCTAAATCCACCAAACCACATAAGAGAGCATTCTTAGCTTTGGCATTGCACTCATATAACTAAATTTCTTGGATCTGTTGGAGGAGTAGTAGGAGAAACATATCCATCCTTTACTAATTATCAAGCACCAAACCCTAGAGATCTTAGGTGTCTTTCCATTCTCAATTTCCAAAAAGCATAATTAGTCCCATCAAACCTAGGACCCTTGTATGAACCATCATGTACTATCTTGAATCTTTGCCTCAAGTTGTTAAGCATATTCAAAGGAACTTGGATCTAATACCAATTTTTGAACACTCCCAGAGACTAAGAGGGGGGGTGAATTAGTCTTTCCAAAAAATTAAACCTTTCTAGAACTTAGAAACTCTTCAACATAATGCAAACTTCTTAACTCAACCAAAACACTTAAACAAATATAGTATTTTAAACTTTCAACAAGATCAACAATGTTTAAAAATTAGAGATATAGCAATTCTATCCTTAATTAGATCAACAACAATGAGAAATAAATAGAAAACACACACATACACAAGGAGACACCAAATTTATGTGGAAAACCCAATAAGGGAAAAACCACGGTGTGAGTTAACTCATAATATAAAGGAACACTGCCAAAAGGACTTGCAAACTAAGGCTCGCTACCTTAGAGAAAGATACAAAGGACTTGTAAAACTAATCCACCAAAAATTCAAGAGAAAGATACAAGGATCTAATGAGATTCACTATCTCAGAGTAGGATACAAAATATTTAAAGAGAATTACAATGATTGTCAACACAACACTCTATTGACCGAGGCATTAAGGCACATTTGATATTTTATTCCACACGCTTTAGCACTATATATGATGGATTTTCAATAAAATTCATATACACAATTATTCTTACTTGTACACCTCTCCATCTTGTTGCATCTAAAATGTTCTTGCATTTATATTCACCACAACACTTCAAAAATTCAATTAGGTCAGCCAAGAAGAAGATAAATAATGAATTCAAAAAGTTGGCCACGAAAGCTTAATGTGATCCTATCCATAAGATAGAGAGGACCCAAAAAAAAATTATTACATCTTCCAATGTGATCCAAAATAATTTACATGTTGGCACACATCAATCTAAGTCTGTATCAAAGAAATGTGTAGATGAGACATGAAGAACATAGCCAGTCAACCCAAAAGAACATTCTTCCAATTGAATTTAATCAAGGTGGTTCTAAAACCAAGATATGTCACAACCCATGTCTAACTTAACACATCTTCAAATACTAGCGCAAACCCCTAAGCACATGGTGCAAGCAAAAGATCAAGCCCTGCCAGCCATATATCTACAAGTAACCCAAAATCTAACACAAGACACAATGCAGTACCAAAGAGGGAAAAAAATAATGTCTGGATCATATGGGGATGTTCCATGAACATCTGTAAACAATTTCAAAAAATTCTTTCATACTATCATGCCACTACCAACCACCACAAACCAAACATGAATAAAACACTTCATTTAGGAAGCACACAATACATAACCAAAGGATATAACATTAATAGATAAACTTGCGGATCACATCAACACATGAAATTGGAACTAAGACATTGCATAGACATTGAGAGCACATTCACTAAGCCATAGTATTAGAGATATCAATGTGGAGAAATGTGGAGCATTTAACAAACTAGTACAAAAAACTAACAACACTGCCAACCAACTATGATTCACATAAACCTCATCAGCGATACAGGTGACTTGAAAAGATAGGAGTGCAACATCCACAAAGCACTAACTTTGAATCCCAAATGACAAGACCACAACTTCAACAATCGAGGAATAGAGCATTCTCCCAAATAGACTTCACAACAACTTCCTAGAATAGAGACATTTTCACAACTTGCAAAGGCCAAAACTTCCTTGTAGCAACACATACTTATTCAACAACAATAGGAGAGAGAAATAAACACTGTAGATCATTAGTAACATCTCTCCACCATTAGCAATGCTTCTAATCCTCATTTGAATGCTTCTGATCTTCATCTTATTATGAAATCAATCTTTGTTGACAGAATGGAGGTATTATAACACTTTTCTTGACATAGAACTGGGCATGACGTATAACCATGAACTTTAGCAACACTATTAGCTCAACTAAATTTTGACATCCAACCATGAACTTCAAAAAATCTTCTTGGATAATCATTGGACAAGGCATGACATCTAACCATGAACTTCAACAACTCTTCCATACATCAATGTTAGCCTAAATAGAATATTATTAATAATGACAACCAATGCCAAACAAGAAATACTTCAACAATATCTCACCAAGTATTGACATCAGAGACAACAAGTGCCAACGATCTTCCTTATATATTAGGTTCTAACAATAATGATAGACACACACAATTCACCAAGTTTTATCATCAACCATTGGCAACAAAATCACAGTACCAAGTGTTGACATCAATGAAAACCAACAATCAATGTTGACATCAATGACAACAATTGCCAATAATACCAATCAGTGTTGTCTTTTATTTGATCAAATATTATCATGTTTTATTTTTTTCTTTTTTCCCTAACGTGTTTGTTTGTAGCTAACATGTTTGTGGTGAGATTGTACTCAAATTTGTAGGATGGAAGACTCATGTTCTCTTCATGTCTTGGCTATCAGAGACCTATGTCCTCTTCATCCTAGGTATATTCTCTTCAACCTCTTTCTCTCTACTTTAGCTCACATATGTTAGAATATATATGCTTGCTAAAGTGGGGGAAAATTTTAATACCAAAAATTGCATCCTTTGCAATTTCAAATTCCATAACTTCCCTTTTAGCTTAATTTAATTCGATAATGCAATGTTCCCTTTGCTTAATCTTAATTTTTTCCTTAACCATTTCATTTTCAATCATTATAGTGAAAGTTTGTTGTGGATGATCGTGCATCA
The DNA here is from genome assembly GCA_007258455.2 of Sequoia sempervirens. Taxonomy (NCBI): domain Eukaryota; kingdom Viridiplantae; phylum Streptophyta; class Pinopsida; order Cupressales; family Cupressaceae; genus Sequoia; species Sequoia sempervirens. The sequence goes on from VDFB02271358.1 coordinate 1,182,950,841, forward strand.
TGTAGTCATATGTGTGCTACAAGAACTTCCTTAAAAAAAATTTGACTGTGTAGTCGTTGGGACATTACACTTCCTACCTATGCACAAATTGTAATGCCTCTACAACTTATAGATGCACCAAAAGCATGCATTTTCATTCATTTTCTCCATTCAAACTTCCTATTCTATCATTCTATTCTCTCTCTTTTTCAACCTATTCACTCTATTCGATCTCTCACTCATTCTTGTTCATTCTTCTTCATCTTTTACTCTTGTTCTACCATTCTCTTAGAATCTCTCATGTCTTGTTTCTCTACACAAGAAATTTGGTTCTCTTGGCACATATTAGGTGTCAAATGCTCTTCTTTTCAGAATCACCATATTGCTGAAGGGAGGGTAACTACATTCTTTTTAGATTGCATTGTCGTCTTTACATCAGGTAGTATATTGTTATTATTCTAACATGTTTATTATCTTTATCTTGTCTATTATCTTTTTTATCTATCTATTTGGTTGTCCATAGAGGTGGGAAAAACTATGCAAAGGTTTGACTGAGGCAAGCCCATAAAATAACCCCAACCATTTTGATGAGGGCCACATTGCCCAAAACCCACATACATCACAACATATATAAACATAAAAAATGCAAGAGAAAAATGACTCACTTTCAATTTAAATTCAAAAAATGAAATTATAGATTCAAAGCTTACATGCTACAGCCTCATGGGCTTGATTCATTACAACAAAATCAACTCAGAAAAAATAAATCTATTATTCAGAGCCACAATCTGCACTATCAGGGCCACCTTTTACAAACCCCACTTAAACCTTTTTATTTTCCCCAACAACTACCCTAGAATGTTCTAGAAATATCAAATTTCCCCTTTTGTTTTGGCACCAAAAGTCTCACCAAATGATTTCTGGCCTAGGAAGAAATTTTTATGAAATTCACTTTTTAGAGGACCAACTTCATGGGGCCATAACTTTTGATCTAGCATTCGATTCGCTATCATTGCATATCATTAGAAAGCTCTCAAAAAGCTCTACAATGCGTGAACCAACCATAGGTTGGGTCAGCCACTTTTTGAGTTGTTTTGGGGCCTCTAAAGTTTTATATTTGAATTTGAAGTCGCATTGGAGAAATTTCCCGAGATGGAAACTTTAATTTCTCCCAAACTGTGTAGGGTATTGAAGTGATTCTTTCATGACCGAAGATGTTTTTTAGCTCTGCTCCTTGGGGTAAAATTTCAAATTCATATGAACCTGTTTTGGTTGACTTACTAAAAATAGTAAGTGCTCTTTTTTCGCTAGTTTTGACGCTTGACAGTCTTAAAACCCTTAAGTGCCATCATGGGACTCAAAACAACTAAAGAAAATAAAGAAAACAATTTTTTTTTTTGGTGATGCAAGATTGCCCTGCACCGTTAGATGCTCCTGCATCACATTTTCCCATGGATTTTTGTGTGTGCAGGTATTGAAGTTGGAACATTGTGGGAGGCTTCACTTGTGGACCTCTTTCAAGTCTCTTTTCTTCTTTTTCATTTTTTTCATTTCTTTTAAATCTCATTTATTTTATGCTTGTTAGATCATTGTTTTGTTATTTATGATATTTTGTCATTTAAATACATTTTGGAGTTTTTAGTCATTGAATAATTAGTAGGCTCTTCATTGTCTCTATTAGTGAAGTTTGTTTCCAATTCATATGAGACTATAATGTGTTGTGAGGATTCCTATACCACATTGTTGTCCTTGGTCAAGAGCCTGAGAGTTTTCTCACAAGACCTCTAAAGCCTACTCTTTCAGTCTCTAAAACTCTTGTCTCTTAATTCATCATAAAACATAAAATATAAACAAATTTCCTTGTCTTCCCTTTTTGTCACCTGATATTTCATCCTTGAGGTAGTTGAGGAACATTCACCCTTAAGAGTGAGGGGGGGCGGGGGGTCAAATTTCCTCCTCTACAACAATGATTGCATGATAGGATCTACTAGAGCTTTCTCCTTTTAGTGCTAAGAAGATTTGGATTTTGCAACAACTGGTTACAATACATATTTGTATGTGTTTCTACTATTTGAATCTTAATTTTCGTGAATGATGCATTATGTGAATTCTTTGAGGCATCCAATGGAATTTGATAGGGTGGCCCCTTGTCTTCCCTTTTGTTTGTGATTATGACTAAGTCTTTAAGCTACCTTATCCATTAGAGCCATCAATTAGGGCTATGGGAAGGAGTTGATGTTGCCTCAGATGTTGAAAATATGGCACACATACAATTTGTTGATGATACGACTCTATTGAGTGAATCAAAATTGAGGGAGGTAGAACAAATCAAGAATTTTCTTGACACCTATTTGACACATTCAAGTTAGATACTAAATAAGGAAAAGTAAAAAAAATATTTCTCACACCAAGTAGGGTTGGAAAAAGAAGATTGCAAACCATTTAGGCTTTCATGTCTACTCACTACCAACCAAATATTTGGGGGTCCCCTTGTTCTTGAGTGCTAACAAAACAAGTTTGTGGGAGGACTTGAATGTGAAATGTAGGAATAAATTAAGGTCTCGGCATGGTAGGTGGCTTCTTCTTGCTGGTTGTATTACTATTCTCAAAGTTGTGTTGGTGACAATCCCAATCTAGGTCATTTCTTGTAGGCAACTCACAAGGAAGGCATCCTCAGAGTTGGAAGGAAAAATTAAGCATTTTATTTGGCAAGGTTCCAACAAGACTAAGAGAATTCCCTTGATTCATTGGGATATGGTGTGCAGACCATTGGATATGGGGGGGTGTTAAAAAGTTGTAGTTACAAAGTTACATGGCCATTGGAAAAGCTTGTATGGAAGATGTATGTTTCCCTTGAGAAGCAGTGATGTAGGATTCTACAAAGAAAGTATATGGAAAATGAGGACCCCTATCTAGGATTCTCAATATTGCTAACTCTTCTAGTGGTTCTCTAATTTAGAGGTTTATGTGGGAGTGCAAATCATTGATCACAAAACATTTGGCTTGGAAAATAAATGATGAAAAAAGGAAATTTTTTGGGAGGATTTGTGGGAAGGATTCCCTCCTATGAAGGGGGTAGATGGGCTCAATGAATACCAAGAATTTATAAAAAATACCCTAGGTTAGAGGTTGTTGGGTATTTTCATGGGGTGGTTGATATTGACAGTGATAATTATCAATGGTTAGACACTAGTTTTCTTCCAATCAACAACATGGCAAAGGAAGTCTTGTGTGAGGAACTGGAAAAATGAAAGCTGAATTTGGGAAATGCGGAGGATAGAATTATGTGGTGTGATTCCAATTTGGTCTTTACACTATCAAAAAGGGTTACCTTGATAGAAATGCATAAGGCTCAATGAAGGGTTGTCCCAACACTCTTTGTCGGAATAAGTTTGTGCTTCCAAAAGTTGAAGCATTTACATGGACTATAATACATAGAAGGATCTTGACAGGTGATCTTCTTCGCAAAGTTGATATCCTTGGACCATCCAGGTGCCCCTTATCTAAGAAACACAAAGATACAGTCAACCATTTGTTGCTTAACTATCAATTTTTTCTTGATTGTTGGGATTGGATGTAGCAAAAACTTGGATGGTCATGTCCAAGGTGTTAGAGCAAAGCACCCAAGAAAATCAATTGTGGAATAACCTTCACGAGATAGAGAGGAGCACCATGCTACTTCACCAAAGAGAAAATGGAATGAGATTTGATTAATTTACACAATGCTATAGCCTTTTTAAGGCATAAAGTATATGGCAGGTGTAAAACTACCTGATACAGGAAAGAAACCACCCAAATTAATAAAATTATTATGCCTAAGTTAACTTAAGCCTAAGGTAAATATAATTTACTCTAACACCCCCCTTAGGTTCAACTTAGGGAGAATTATTATGCAAAAAAAAAGATGTGATATGGGTCATGGCTACACAACCATGTTAAGTACCCATTTACAATGCATAAAAAACTCTTACAAGTGGAGAAAAGGATAAAAGCCTAGTGGGAAAAAAACCCTCTCCAAAAGAGAAAAGAAAAAACAAAAATGATGCATGGATGGAGGACTCAATGACACCCCCCAAGTACTACATGCATCATGTATATACAATCAACAGCCAACCCATAAGAGGGAAATAGAGAGACTATATAGCTCCCCCATAATGTGTAATCACCTACAAAAATCATAAGTTCTTGAAGACAAAACATGATCCAGTATCGACAAACAACTTATCTCCCTTTTGGAAGAAACAAAACCACATAAAAATGTAGGTATGCTTCCCATTCCATATAGGAATTAAAATAAAGAAGCATGAAAATTTATGATGGTGTCTCTGAAATCTGCTCATGTGTCGCTAAGACCTTGGAAGATGATGCCGCAAACCAATCAGGAACATGCCCAATCACAACAGAAGGTGACAAACATGGTACCGCTGGAAACTAATGTTGAACAATATCCAGAGACTGAAATAGGGTGACAATAGTTGCACCACAACTATCATCAAATAGGAGGGATGTACCCTCAAATGTGCCCTCCAAATCTGAAATGTGAGATTCTACGAACAATGAGCCAATGTCTAACAAATAAGAATCCCAATCAAGAAGATAATGAGATACTAGTTGTGATGAATCACTAGACATGGTCAATGAATCATTGACACAAGATGAATGGTCTTGCTAAATAGGAATGATAAGAGCCTCGATCAATGACTCTGCATAATGAATCACTGAAGGTGAAGGTACATCAACTGTCCCTGACAGAGAAGAAAGAGCTTCTGAAGAACCCTCATCATCCTCATCTAAAGACTCAAAGTATTCCAAAACTTCAAACTCCTGCATAGTAGCATGATCATAGGGTATCCTATCTGAAAAATGAAGAGGCACAAGACAATCTGAAACATGATCATCTGGGAATCGTTGAGTATCAGGATCTCCATGTATTTCCCAAATTTTAATCCAAAGAGTATATGGACACTCAAAATGATCAGTAGCTTCCAAAATGGCATCATCAATATGCATCGTAATAACTCTTAGGACATGATCCCTTTTGCAATTCCATGCAAACTTCTTACTATCAGTACCAGGGAGGGGAACAAGATTATATAGATGTGACAACAAATGAAACCATTGAAGATGTTTTATGATACCATCTCTCCATTGTTTATAGTTTCCACTTTCTAGCATAATTACAACAAGATGCAATGAAAATTGTATAATCAACTATGACAAATCTCCCAAAAACAAAGACAATAACCTTCAACAATAAATAGAAACTCCCAAATATTGCAAATGAAGCGAAACCGATATCAAACTTCAATGGATTAAAATCACCACCAAACAAAAAAATATGAGAGAAATTCCTCAACCATTGCAAAGATGACGAAAATACATTTTCGTTGATATGTGGTCTGCGAAAATCGACCTTCGTTTGCAAAAGATATGCAAAAATAAGAAAAAGGCCTATATTGGAGCTCTCGGTCACACCATATGACCATAGAATACACAAGGCCAAAACAAATAAGCCTCTTGGGCCAAGTGGACTCCAAATCGCCAAGTCAGCAAGCATGAAAACAACAAGGCCAACGAACCTTGCATGCACACCAAGCCTCTATGAGTACTTCGTAAACATTATAGAAGTGTTGGATATATAACTTAGCCTCAAGATTACTTCTGTGGGATAGATATGGGATATATAGTCCAAATGGAACTCCAAACACAATACACAAGAGCCCACCTCCTGTAGGGCACAACCCTAAACAAATATTTGGAGAAAAAACTTTATAAAATATAAAGTTCCCTTTACAAATTTAAAACACAAGCTAGTAAGAATGGATGCCTCCACAAGGAAATTGTTGCCACCAAATGATTCCAGTCGCTTCCTCTAGAGCAGAGGAAATTCTTTCAATGATGCCTCAGTCAATATAAAGAACACAATGCCACCAATCAGAGAAAAAACACTTGGCAAACTGGAATTCATTGCTCCAGAGGAAACACAACCTCTTCAATTCGCAGATTCAAATGTATTCTAGAACAAAAAAACACCTCTAAAAGGGCACTATGAGCCTTCTTCTCACGCCTGGTAGAGTACCACAAATCGCAGAAAAAATGCCCAACAGGTGAAAGGAAGATCACGCCAATATATAATGAATAAACACAATTCTCTAGATCCCGTCCAAGAGCTCCACACGACATAGATAAACCCAATACGCAGAGGATTAATGCAATCCACGCCTGGTATAACCAATGACATTCCATACCCCAACATACTAAAATTTTCTGCCTTGAGTAAGAAAACAAAAAAGACATGAAAATCACAAACAACAGATCGTGCCTTTTTTAGCAGAAAATTGGGTCCTCCAAAATAGTGTTTCCCTCTTCCACAATAACGTCCGCTAGTGATAAATATAAATTGTGCCAATCAATTCTCACGCAGTCAAAAAAATCTCGTGGCTTGCACAAATCACGACAAGGGTTTCAGATGCCTCTATCCATAGAAAATCGAGGCCTGCTCACGAGGAAATTCCAATGCCAAGTCCTCCAAAGCACTACACCGCAATTTCTCCAACAAAAAATTGTGGTTTTCAAGCAATAGCTGAGAATCAAAAGGAAACACACAACAAAAGAGGGCCTCCACAACAGGTTTGGCCTGCAAATGGAACACTCAACGCTTGGTAGAAAGGACTATATATGTAAATCGCCAGCAACAAATTGAGGCAATTTTGAAATTTTAAAAAATTCAAATGCTGAAATAATTGATCTCACAGATCTCCAACTAAAACTCTCAAGAAGGATTCCTAGATGGGTAGCTCTAATACCATGTTAGAGCAAAGCACCCAGGAAAATCAATTGTGGAATAACCTTCACAAGAAAGAGAGGAGCACCATGCTACTTCACCAAGAGAAAATGGAATGAGATCTGATCAATTTACACAATGTTATAGCCTTTTAAAGGCATCAAGTATATGGTGGGTGTAAAACTACCCAATATAGAAAAGAAACCACCCGAATTAATAAAATTATTATGCCTAAATTAACTTAAGCCTAAGATAAATATAATTTACTCTAACACAAGGAGTGAGGACATTTCAAGCTTTCTCATCAGTTGGCCTCAACTACATCAAAATGCCATGTGGGGTGGAATTTGTCTTGTTGCTCCCTCTATGCTAATTTGGAAATATGAAGGGAATGAAATAGAAGAGTCTTCAATGATCATTGAAGTTCAACTAAGCAAGTTATGAAGAAAATTGAAGTTGAGATTTGTGAAACTCTAAATGCCAAAACTAAAGACATCAAGGGAAGAATATTTATAAGTTGGGATAATGAATTGATGAAGAATTGGGGTGCACTAAAAATTCCTAAAACTTTAAATTAGATGAATGATAAGAGAAAAAAAGAGAAAGGAGGCAAAGTGGATTTCCCCTCCAAGAGGGAGATTAAAGCTCAACTTTGATGGTGCCACCTAGGGCAACCCTGGCAAAGCCAACATAGGGTATGTGATTAGCGACAATGAAGGTAAGATAATTTGGGCATTGCCAAAAATATCAGAATTGCTACCAATAATGAAGTTGAATTGGAGGCACTAGCAAGTGGATTGAGACTTTATTGTAGTAAAGGGATTTATTAGTTAGATATAGAAGAGGACTCAATGATAAGTATTAATGTTGTAAGGAAGAGAAAGATAGTTAGCCAAAAATTGCAACGTTGGATTGATAAGATTTGGGAGCAATTGGAGGCCTTGGATGATTTTTCCATTGGTCACATATACAAAGAAGCTAATAAATTTGCAAATTTTCTAGAAAACGTGGGTGTGATGCAAGGATCTTGATTGGTCATGCTACTGAGTCAAGTGTGTGGGATGGATTGGAGGACATATTGAAGGGCGATGCATGCCATGGAGTAGAGACATGATTTTCATTGCCTTCATTTGTTGCTTTTCCTATGTGTGTGATTGTTAGCTAGTGCTGACGAGATAAGTAATCTTGTCCAAAGGGTGGATGGATGATCTTATGGGTGCTTCCTTTGTCCCTTTGTCATGACAATTGTGGATAGTTTTATCTTCAAGTGGCAAGCACTAGAGTGATTTAAATAAAATCATTCTTTCTACTGGTTATTCTTTCGAGGGATTTTATTTATCATAGAGTATCATTTTTATTCAATTCAATATTTATATAAATTAATTATTATAATTATTTTTTTGATAGGCAAGTGTTGTCAAGGGGGAAACTCCCATTTTTATTAAGTCTTGAAGAAATAATTTATAATGTCGGAGCCTTTTTTCAAGATTTACTAAAAATGGGAGTTGCCCCCTTGACAACACTTACCTATAAAAAAAATAATTATGATAATTAATTTATATAAGTATTCAGTTGAATAAAAAATGTTATTTTTTGGCGCTACAAAAAAAAATTGGAATTGCTACCAAGACTGAAGTTGAATTGGAAGCATTAGCAAGTGGATTGAGACTTTGTTGTAGTAAGGGGATTTATCAGCTGGATATATAAGGGGACTCAATGATAAGTATCAATGCTGAGAGAAAGATAGTTAACTAGAAATTGCAACCTTGGATTGATAAGATTTGGGAGCAATCAAAGGTCTTGGACAATTTTTCCACTAGTCACATACATAGAGAAGCTAAAAAGTTAGTAGATTTTCTAGAAAAAGTGGTTTTGATGCAGGGATTCTGATTGGTCGTGGTTACTCAATCAAGTTGTGGGATGGCCTAGAAGACATATTGAAGGGCAATGCATACCATGGAGTGGAGGTGTGATTTTGATTGCCTCCATTCGCCGCTTTTCTTATGTGTGTGATTGTTGGTTGGTGTTGGCAAGATGAGGAACCTTGTCCAAAGGGTAGATGGATGATCTTGTAGGTGCCTCCTTTACCCCTTTTGTCATGACAATTGTGGATGGTTTTGTCTTCGACTGACAGGTGCTAGAGTGATTTAAAGCAAATCATTATTTCTATTGATTATTCTTTCGAGGGATTCTTCTTTCCCTCTGACATTATAAATTCTTTTTTCAAGGTTTAATAAAATAGGAATTTCCCCTTTGACAACACTTACCTATCGAAACAATTAATTATAATACTTAATTTATATAAATACTGAATTGAATAAAAAATGATAATCTATGACAAAAAAAAAAAAATTCAATCCTTGAATATAAAAGTTAAATACATATACCTCCACTTCAATTGTACTCTAAATACACACGTATCACTACTTAACTCTTATATATATTAAATCATTTTATAACAGATTAAATTACATAGGGGAGAGGGGCCAATAGTCATGCGGGGTCCAATAGTCGTGCAGTCAATTGTGATTATAATACCCAGTCTTACCACATATTTATACTATATATTTTATATAAATAGTCCAAATGTAAATAAAAAAATAACCAAATGTTTATCAAAAGTGGACCCATACTTGAACACATGAGAACCTCTGAATGTTATATAAAAAAACATAAATTCATTCATGGAGAAGTGAAATAAGTATTTTTTTGTCTCAAATAAAATATCACAACTATCCATTATAAGTGTGTCATTTAAAAACTAAAATGCTCATTTAATAAAATAAGACACTCATTTAAACAAGTATTGCTATTATAGTGAAAAAATATTGTTCTTATGTGTACAACTATTGAGGTAGCAATGTACAAGCATTGGAGTATTTTATATTAATAGTTTGTCCTATCATAAATATAAAAAATGAGCACAAGAAATACCATGTATTTTTCCATTAAATGTGAAAGATTTTCAAAAAGTTTTAGTGTTCAACTATTGGTCCTTTTTTGTTTGACATAAGTTGTATTTTAAATAATTATGTGTTGTTTTTATAACAACAAATAGTTTTTTTATGTTCAACTATTGGTCCATATGTGTTGAATATAAAAGTTGGAAATATCAAAGATTTATGGTTACCAATAGGTATTTGGTCCATTTAGGTTGCATATTAATTTATTTTAAATAAAAATATGATATTTTACAAGCAACAAATAGATGTGTTAATGTGGCGAGTTGAATGATGAGTCACCTCCAAACCTTAGTTATAGATAGATAAGAGGCCAATACACATTTTAAAAGAAAATGAAGGTTCTGCAATATTCCAATCAATGACTACATGTTGACAAAGTTAGCTTGCACTGGCCCCTCTCCTAGATAAAAATAAAAATAAAAAATTCTATTCATATCAATTTTGAAGAAACCACAAAGAGTTGACAAAGTTAGCTCGCACTGGCGATCTTTCCTAAGCACAGTGTGAACGCCTTACACGAGCCTCACAAGAAAAACATTGAACGGTTATAGAAGACGATATTTCAAATCCGACGATTAAGAATGAAGGAGATTGGTTGGCCTATTATGTTGGGCTTCCAATAATCTTTTATGCCTACTAACTCATTTTAGTCTTAGACGAAAATAGTCTTATAAGAACATGATATAGGGAAGATATAAGTGTTTATTTAGTTTTTGAGTTCAAAATTTAAGATGACATTATCCCCAAAACTCACGTTCACCAAAGAAGAGGGAAGTTGTGAAAAATCAAAGGGGTTTTCGAGGGCTTTTAGGGTTTTGTTGTTTCCTTGTTCAATGAATTTTCTCTCTCAAAACATGGATGCCATGTTGTTGACCTGTTCATGGCACGTTGGAGTTTCAGGCAGAGGAAAATTGGGCTTTATTCCACGTTGCAAATCAAAGAGAAAACTATGGGAGGAGGTTTTAAAGCTGGTAGAGTCTTTAGAGCACGTTGCAGTGGAAGGTGGAGGGAGGTTGAGAAACTCCAGGAGTTTCGTCCACGTGCAAACAAACTATAACCGCGCGCCCAAATGCTTTCAAGCTTTTCACTACTATCCAGGTATGCCTCATATCATTTGAGAGGTTTGCAAAGGGAAAGGGTATATATGTGGCTGTGGGTCTTACGTTTGGAATTAAATTTCTGAATATATAGTGGGTCTTAAGTTGGGAATTACATATGGGCTCGATCTGAACCTTACACAAGCCTGGGTGATATGGAAACTTTGTAATGTGGAAAACAATGTAATCTTTGCGGAAAGAATAGTACTATACTCATTCCTAGACCATGCTCTTGTTGGCCATCAAGAGGAATAATCGATATCATTGATCTTCAGACCTAGTCAGAGACAAAATTATCACTGATAGAACTTATATCTTGACAATAGGTTTGCACAATTCAAGGTCCAGAATAAGCATTATCTCACAAGACCAAACAATATGTGAAGGCATGGATTGTGGTGGACAGTCGACAGTATGCAAGTGATAGCTTATAGGTACAGTCCATGACAATATCACAAGAACAGTCCAAAGCATGGATCACAGTGGAATTTTTTATATAAATGATTTTTTTGTGATTGATATGATTTTGCAGTCAGATTCAAACAGAGCATGGCCCGTAGGCAGAGGGTTTTTGAGGATGGTAGAAAAGTATACTAATAAAGGTGGTTATGTAATTGTGGAAAGAAGTCACTAAGTGTGAGAACTTGTTCTTAGAAGGCATACATCAGCTGGGAATCCTTGAGGAGATGGGAATGGAAAAACAAGCGAAATTTGTGTGATTAAGGAGTTTCTCTTGTTCAGGAGTTTCAATTTGAATCTGAGACTGAATGGAAGACATTTATGCCAAATAAGCTGAAAATTTCTGAGCAGAAGCTTCATAAGGACAAAGAAAACTTCAAGAGGATCCTCTGCTTACTAGCATTTTTTTAGTAAACTATGTTAGAGGATTACAGTCCACAGATGGAGGGGACCCAAATAGATTGAAAGTTGCTGCTTGCTGCAAGTATTTTACTGCTTATGATTTGAATAATTAGAATCAAATTGGTTGTTTTCACGTTGATGCCAGGGTTATACAGCAAGAGTTGGGTGACATTTATGATCCACCTTTTAAGGCATGTGTGACTAATGGACATTCTGCTAGTGTTATGTGCTCTCATAATAAAGTTAATGGGATGCCATCCTGTGTAGATCCAATATCGCCCAATGAAAATATCAGAGAAAAATGGGTATTGGATGGATACATATCCTCAGATTGTGATTCAGCACTTCACATCAACACCTGGGAGAACAGTAGCAGGTGTTATGGGAGATGAATGGTATCTAAATTGTGAAAGCTTCCTTGGAGAAACATGATGGAACAACGGTTAAACTTTGCAAAACTGCAAGAGTCTCTGAGACTTTTGACAGCTACAAGACTGTCATAGACAGTGAAGTGCACGGTGAAGATTGATTATACAAGATGCATGGAGCAGAGTTGAGAAGGATATAATGCATCTCATGGACACTCTAACAGTATCATGCATGATAAGTAAAGTTTATTGAAAACCTCCAAAATCAGTGGCAAAGAGCCTTTCATGATGATTTGTAATATAAGAGGGGTCTGTCATGATTGTAGTAGTCAGAGGAGCAACTGTCAAGACAGTCATGAGCAGTATAAGTGAAGGGCAACGACTTCATTGATGAGGAAGGTCACCATGAAGATAAAGGAAGAATCGGAGTGACAAGTGATCAATAAATGAAAGGACTGTACATGAGCAAACAGTGCATAAATTAAGATGACAGTTTAGAAATTATTAAGGACAGCGACATGAATGTCATGGGAAATGAGAATCCAAAGCCATGGAGGTTACAGTTGCCTTGAGAAGGAAGCAAACTGTGTCATTGAGCCTTCTATTTTGTTCTTCACATGCCACCCAATCCAGGTTATTTGATGCTTATGAACAAGTTATCGAAGAAAAACTTATGTCAACAGTGATAGTGGTGAGGAACAGTCAAACATAGAGGACAATGATTTTGCATAGGGGTTTAGGTCCTAAGGTTTCTTTGTTGAAGTGTTTTATATGAGAAAGCTCATTTACCAAGCTTATAAAGCAGAACAGTGGAGTATGCAAGGAATATGTTTGTGAAGAAGACCTAGTAGATGACAGTCACTCATAATGATCATAATGGTCCATCAAATTCATTAGCCAGAATGCTAGGTACTTTTGGACATTTTGCTCCTGAATATGCAAAGATGGGTACAGAGGTCTTGTTGTGCAGACTCTTCACAATTAGCAAATGCCAATGTTAGTCATGTGTCTGTATCTGTTCATTGGGTTGAATCACAACAATCATTCAACTTAGAAATGGAAAGTTTTTATAATGGTAACAATCATAAGAGAATGCTGCCAAAGCAAGTATCATCAATGGGTTACACAGTGGATACAAGAAGCATGGTAGTGATGCGCTTACATGGAAAATCTTGAAGATTACAGTCTTTCATATCATGAGGGGGAGTTAGAGTCACAGGGTTAGAGAGATGACAGTCATATGAGCAAAGGAATAGAATAAATAAAGTGACAAGAGTATGTTAAAAGATAATCATTGGGAGTAATGTTAAGGGTATGAGCTACTTTATAGTCATCTTAGCCCTGACCTCAAAGCACTGTACAATGCCCCTGAGGTTTGGGAGTAATGTTAAGGATATAAGCTACTTTATAGTCATCTTAGCCCTGACCTCAACTTAGAAATGGGAAGTTCTTATAATGGTAACAATCATAAGAGAATGCTGCCAAAGCAAGTATCATCCTGACCTCAAAGCACTGTACAATGCCCCTGAGGTTTGGGAGTAATGTTAAGGATATGAGCTACTTTATAGTCATCTTAGCCCTCACCTCAAAGCACTGTACAATGCCCTTGACCTCAGGTACTGTTCAGTGCTTATAGGAATAAGTAGCATGTTAGCAGATTGCACAGTCTATATCAAACTTATGGAGCTATTTCAGTCCTATTTAAGCATCATAGCCTAGGACGGCTGGGTAAGGTATTATGATTGTAGGGTGAACTTCAAAGCACACAACAAAAAACATAGCAGTAAGATAGTCAATACTTAGTTTGCTGTGGCAAATGAATACCAAGTTAGTCTTTGTAGAAGAATAGTGCTGCTCTAGATGAGCATGACAGTGTGCATAAAAAGGAGGATCACAATCATTAGCTAATGAGGTTTTGAATCATATTAGACTGTCATAGTTATTAGTGAGAGGATGCTTTCAGTTTCACCTCAGGACTCAGTTGATCAGAAATGCAACAATTAATTTCAGAATCCCCAATTTCCCTATACCGACCACTATATCATCCCCTCTCTCTCCCCTCTTCCACCCCATCTGCACTCTATTTTCATAATCTTTCCTCATTTGATCTTGCACTGCAATACCAACCCACCCCAATCTCTGAGTAACAACTGTTTTTCCCCATCTAGTCAAATAGGGGGGGATTCAGTGCAGCCATTTCCATTGTTTTAGTGCTGGTGTTGATGGGATCCTGCGTGACTGCTTCTCCAGTGCTGACTGCTTCTCCAGTGGTAGCACCTGCTGAATCGCCAGCCAAAACGCCCATTTCACCACCGCCATCCATCCCGTCATCATCTTCCCCTGCTTCATCTCTTGCACCCGCGAAATCTCCCGTGCAAGTTATCAAACCCATCTACTCCCCCACTCCTGCTCCGACTATGGCTACTACTTTCGCTGCCACTGCCGCTACTCTGCAAACTGTTGCTTTCTTCTAAGGGGCTTTCTTTGGAAGTGCTGCTCTGTTTCTATGATTGTTCGTTGCATCCCCGGCTTTCATGTTTAGGGTTTATATAATTGTAGTCTGGAGCAGCGATTTCTTAGATTAGTTGCCGTTTGGATGTCAGATTTGGATGATTGTTTGCTTTGTCTTCAGTCTTCTGTGTAATTGATTCCTTTATTTGTTTTTGACATCTTGTGCCGCGGTGTGGAGGACAAATATCGATTGTCCTGGCCGACTGGGTTTTGCAGGGCCTAGAATTTGATGGTCGCCCCTGAACGGTTTTGGTTATTTACTTGGAGAAAGTTGTTTGGACAGGATGAAAGCAGAATTAATTTTTTATAATTGTAATATAAAACATATTAATTTAATTCTTCACACGTATTATTATAACTAACACACTAACAAACTACAAGAATGATGAAATATCCCTAGCAACTCATCTACTCATAATTTATATCTTAGGTTGTTCTCTTCCAAATACTTCTTTACTTTACATGAGCTTCCTTCACGTGTTGTGTGAAGTTTTTAACTTTTCCATTGATGAAATTATTATCCTCGATCTTCAAAAGGTTTATGACACCTATAGAGATGCTCCACACATTACTTGGTATGGTGCGCTTCCAATAGGACCATTTGTTAAATAATTATGAATAAAATATGCCTATGACAATATAGGGTCCCACTACATAGGTTTCTATTCCGCTAAACAAATCAAAAGATTATCAATAATTAAAATAGGTAAAATTTTAGGATTGTATTCCCTTACAAATGCACCTAACAAGTTACTAGGCTCAAACTAGAGGTGTCATTTTATGTTGTAGGGGTGATTTTCTATGAATAAAAGCATAGAATGGTAGGTTAGAGGTTACAAAATAGAAATTGTACTATAAGAACCCATACAAATTTAAAGTGATGTTAGGTTCTATAATATGGGTTCCCATCGAGTATGCTAAAATATATATGGTAGAAAGAAAGGGAGAAGAAATGACACAAATGCAATGACATGAATCTTATACCTTGTTCTCCATCATACCTTTGTTTGAGAAAGAAGATGATGGATGTACACCCAATAAGATTGATAGGTCTTCAATCACATCCAAGGATCCTCTTGAGGAGCTATTAGTGTTGATGTGTTGATAGTAGAATTTAGATACTTCTCAAAGCTACACATAACTAAGTTGTAATGGAGAGTGTTATTGATTTTGGCTTGGAGAAGGTTGGATTGATATATCTTGAGGATGGAGAATAGATGGTTGAGATTTGATTTGGATACTGATGGTAGAAGATTCATTAGAGGTTATATTTGATGAGGGATCACCAAGTGACATTATTGATGCACTTGAGAGAGGGTAGGATTGATAAAGTATTAAGGGTTAGAATTTACTTGATCTAATTTAGTAGAGGAGGATGAGTATTCACACACATATGTGATAGGATGTATGGGAAAGAGGGACCAAACACAAGTTTCTTCTCATAGACGTGTGAGGAGACCTTGGAAAGAGAATTTTGGACAAGTATCCTCAGACACGTGTGAGGATACTTAAGAATTTCATTTGGACACGTATCCTCTTACACATATGAGGACACCTTGGAAAGAGAAAATTTCATAATTGTAAAAAAAATAGAAGAAAGAATAAAAAGCCACAAACTCGCATACATCCATTCATCATTTGTTTTAAATTCAAAATTGACAGAAACAATTACACCACTGAAACTGAATAAGAATAGAATTCTAGCATATTTTTGTTCCTTGAATATTTTAATAATAAAACAATTTTCTTACTTAACATTTTGATATGAAATGTTGGATTTGAAGTTAAAGATCATTAAAATAATAAAAAAACAACACTAGCCTTGTAGTTCAAATCAATTATAGACATTATAAAAGAATAAAGATTCTTGTAAAAGCTTTTGAAAAATTTGTTAATCAATTGGAGACAATATATTTTTATTCTGATTGAGAACTAAAAATTAAAGTAATAGCAATAAATGGAACACTATTTAGTATAAAAATATGTTACAATCTCTTTCCATATCATGTCATATTTATATCAGAAATTACTGTAGCTTATTTGTTAGTACTTTTTTCAAGAATCTTGCTATGAATTATAAGAGGTTAATCTTGAAATTCATTTGAAAGAGTTTGAGAAATTGTTAAATTAATTTTGGTAGAAAAGTAAATTATAAGTTTTAATTTGTTTGGGCAGTTCATTTGAATTCAAATTAATTGATGGGTTTCACTGGAAAAGTTATTGCAATTTCAGATGAACCATCTAAACAATTGAATTTAGAATGTGTTGTCTAAACATGTATATATAAACATTACAATTTAAACAGTCTCAAAATACAAAAAGTGTTCAGTAACATAAGTTGCATAGAACATAATTATGAATGATGTGTACACACTTGTCATTACAGTAATAGATAATAAGAATTTGATACCTAACAGCCCTTTTTAACATTTAAAAAATAAATTTAATGACAAGCAAATATTTTTTTTGAAAAATGTTTCATGGTGACACAAATCAATTCAGATGATTTTTTTGGGCCTTGTTTATAACCTTTGAGAGTAGAGAAATTAGAAGAGAAGCACCTCCCATGGTATAATTCCTAAATCAATGTATGGGCAGTTTGACTGTATAACTAATTTCAAGAAATTTAAATACTAAATAGCTAATCAGCATAGATAATGAGGACAGATTATACAAATATTCTGACAGTAAATACCTCAGGAATCTAAAGATTGTAGACCATTTCTTTCTGTAAAGAAGCATTTACTTCTGCTTGACGGCTCCGCTTAATAACAAGAAGAGAAAAACTTAACAAGAAGAATTGGGAGGAGGAATCCCGGAGCTATAGAGAAAGTTGTAAATGGCAGTCCAGTTGGGATTAGAAGGCTCGGCGGCAATGCGGCCTCGAAGGATATGTTGAAGCTCCAGTATTCTGACATCTGGAAGCGTACCAAGCTGTATCCTATACTCAGATTGAACACGTTGATTCAAACTCCACAAGTTAGGCATGGAGTAGGGCCCATCACCAGATACCTGAACGAAATGGACGTCCGAAGGAATTCCGTCATAGTAATCACATAACAACTGTCCAGGAAGTCGTCCACCCTCGAAGCGAACGACATATGTCCTTACTGGAATCGCATTTGCTGGCTTGTTACATTCAAGAATTTGGTGTAACCAACGTGCTTCTGCACTTGGCCTGTCACCTGGAAGTTCGAACGAGCCAACATTAACCCACCCTGGAAACTCTTGTTCGATCTGGTCATAGAAATAAAGTGTCCTCTGAAATTCGGCATGCTGTGAAATTATTGTCCAGAAAGCATCCTTCACAACGCCATCAATCTCACCAAACTCAAGTGGGATATAGAAAATACTCGACATGCTTCTTTTACTTTCTATCTTCTCTTCTCTGCCTTCAATCCAACTATGCTTATTCTTAATTGGTATTTTCTACCAACACACTTATAACCCACTTCTGAGACTGACTGTATCTCTTCATCATACAATCTTGTAATGTTTCTTGTAAATGCTATCTTTCTTGTAATCTCCACGTTAAACATCTTGTAATCAAGTTTACTAAAAGTAACTAACTTTGTAACAACAGCACCGGCCCAGAGATTTTATTGAGATCTCAAGGGAAGTAACACTATTTTATTGAATAAAGTAAAAATAAATTTACAAGTAAAAAGATATAGTCAAAATGACTATAATATGAGTAAAATGAATTGCATTGAAACAAAAATAGCAAGACTAAATAAGGCTAAACCATGTGTTATATTTTCAAGAAAAAATCTATGGAGCAAGCTAAAAGTTTAAAATACAAAGTGGGAGCTCCCAAAATGACAATACCCATGTCAACTAAAACATTAAAAATATCTAGCTTAAACTAATTTTAAAAAATAATAATAGTTAAAAATAGCAACAAGAGAATTATATCTAATATCCAAATTTGTAAATGATTTGCATATTACAATCTAGACTAATGGCATAACCTTGTTGATTAATTTGAAGAAGCCAAACTAGGAGGTTAAACTAATATAGTTGAAAAGAAACATCTTTAGTTATTTTTGGACATAACATATACCTGAGAGGATAATGAAGCAATCTAGAAAAAAGTCATAGTAAAGCCTTACAATTACAATTTTTTAAATGAATACTAGAATTATAAAATATAGTAGTATATATATATATATTTATAATATTTTACCCTTAGTTCACTCATCCAATGGACTGTTGGTGTGGGTGCAGTCTTGTCCATAGGTTCAATCTCTTAAAAATTAGTGGATATCAAGATTTTCTTTACTTCCACTTCTAACAAATAATTGTAGACTCTTCTCATTCACCCACATCTATGAGTGGAATAGGAGTTCCTTATCCTCTTCAAGTAGCACTCCAGGTTGAGGGTATAAGGTAATAGGGTTGAGGGTGTAGGGTTAAGGGAAATTGAGGGTATTAGATTTACGGTTGAGGGTATAAGGTTTATGGTATAGGGTTTAGGGTATAAGCTTTAGGGTTGAGTGTATTGGGAACATAGGGTCAAGGGTATAGGGTTTATGGTTGAGGGTATAAGGTATAGGGTTGAGGGTATATGGTTTATGGTGGAGGTTATAAGGTTGAGGGTGTAGGGTTGAGGGTAAAGGGTTTAGGGTTAAGGGTATAATGTATAGGGTTTAAGGTTGAGTTGATAGAGTTTATGGTTGATGGTTTAGCGTATAGGCTTTAGGACCTAGGGTTGAGGGATAATATTTAGGGTTGAAGGTACAAGGTTGATTGTATAGGGTATATGGTGTATGGTTGAGGATATTGGGTATAGGGTCAATGGTATTGGGTTTACAATTGATGCCATAAGGTATAGGGATTAGGGTTTAAGGTTTACACTAGTAAAATTTGGCAAATTATAAATGACTACGTGACTAAAACTTTTAGTCACAACAATTAAAAATGATTAAATTCTACTCATTTTTTGTAACACAACTATAAATGACTAATTTGATCATCATAAGTGACTAATTTGATTGTGGGGTAAAAAAACACAACTAAATAATTAGTCACACAAATAAAAATTAGACAATATGATATTAAAGTGGATAATTAAAAAAAATCAAATTGAGGGAGTGGGTTGTATTATAATATAATATAATAATATATATTATATTACAATACAATATACTATAATATATTATAATATAATATGATATTATATAATATAATATATTATAATATATATTATATAATATTATTTTATTAGATATTATTATATGGAAGGCCATCCTTTATTTCTATCTAGAATGCCATCTTGGGGTGTCAAGGGAGAATATAATATAATATTTAATACTATATTATATTACACGGTGCAGGAGCACTCACAAGCTAAAGGGCAATTAGCACCAACAAAAAAGTGTTTGTTTGATTTTCAAATTTTGGTTTGTTGTTCCTATTTGGTTTTCCCTTGTATCTAAACCTCTCACAAATATTTTAAGCATAAGTTGTCTCATGTGCAATTGAGAAACATTGATGGAATGCTTTAAAAGAAAATGCGGTACATTATCTACAGGACCTGAGATGATTTCAAATTATGCTTTGTCAAAGACTTTAGAAACTTTCAAATGTTTAAAGCAGCTGAGTAAAGGCAGATTCCAATTCATGGAAACTCAACTTGGTATTTCATTGGAAGGAGGCTAATTTGTTCATTGATACTTTTGACAATGGTTAGAGATTATTAAAAACTCTTCTTTACCTTCAAAAACAAGGGTCGCCATTAAGAAAATACCCATGATTTGAAAGTCAAAAGATAGCAAGTAAAATTAAATTAAAATCTAACACAAGGAGGGGTGTGTAGAAGATCAAAAGACAAAAATGTGTTGTGAAAAGGCCAATGAACTATGGGAAACATTCTAATTTGAATGCTTAATAAATGTTGCCTTTTCATCTTCAGTGAAGTGTGGAATGATGAAACAAGGGAGGGCGATGGTTTGAGAAGACCGATTGGTCTTTTGTTGGGAATGTTAAAAGTTTAAAGAAAAAGGCATCGAGCTAGAGGGGATAGGTGGTTGGTAAAAGAAAAGAACAAATAAAACAACCAATGAGATTGGGCGCATAGCTGAAGAAGAGATTGGGCACACAACTGAAGAAGAGATAAGGGTGTGCAAGAGGCCGATTGAAAAAGGAGAAGAGGGCCCGTGTGAAGGAAACAAAGGGAAGATAGCAAAGACAGATGAGTAGTAAATGAGAGGAAGAAATAAAGTGCAGAGATGTGACACCATCCAAAATGGCAAGATGAGAATAAACAATTCAGAATTAGAATCTGTATAAGGGATAAAAAGCTATAGATACAGAGTGAAGCACATGGAGTCAGCCAAGTGATGGTTGTGCACATACAATAAGGAGGCGTGAGAACATAGCAGAGGGAAGATGGTTTTTGAAAACCAATTAATTGTTATTTTTTTGTTAAACTTGTATTACAGATTGGGATGTTTGTTTTAGAAAATTTGAATTCAATAAAGCATCAAATAGTTGTGTTTTTGTTGATGACTTGTGAGTGAGAGGCAAGGTTGAGGGTGTCTCTACATCATTATATAAGGTTGAGGGTGCGTTTGATGCTGTTGGTATGGGTTGTGCTGTGGGACAAGGATTTGGTCAAGATATTCATTTATCACAGGGTATGCAAGATCATCTAGTAACTATGAATGATCATATGTAGGATGATGAGGATGATATTGTTTTGGTAGATTTGGCAAAGGAGGGGATAGTTTCTAGCAAGAGCAAGGGGTCTTCTCTAGCCTTGGGGGTGCAACAATGCACAATTACGAAGGGTTTGTCTGAGCACTCTTCTAAAAGTGGCCACAAGAAGGATATAGAGAAGATTAAGCGTACTGGAGATTTGTTGGTGGAATCTGGGTCTATTAAACCCATTGATGTTCACTTTTCTCCATCTCCCCCATGATTGTTTTCTTATGGAATGTAAGGGGGTTGAATAGCACCTCCCATCAAAAGGCTATTCATGATCTAGTTGCTACTCATTCTCTAGACACTTTTTGCATTCAAGAGACTAAACTTTCAGTTGATTTCATGCTTCAGTGTGCTTCTTGTATCTAGTATTTTGGTAAGTGTCAATGCATTGGTTCTCAAGGGAGTTTTGGGGGTTTGGCTCTTTTTTGGGATCCAAGAAAGATTGCTCCACTTTGGTGGATTTCCAGTCAATCTACTATTTCCATGGCTGCCTCTTCCTTGGAAACTAGTGAGACTATTTTGGTTACTAATGTTTATGCCCCTATTGATATTAGTGGAAAAATATGGTTTTGGGCTCATATAAGGTATGTTAGATCATGTGCTCCTCATCTTCCTTGGATTTTAGCTGGTGATTTTAATTTTGTGTTGAGCTTGAAGGAGAAAAGAGGTCTAGGCTGCCCTAGCTTGGTCCTACTTCTAACCTTTTTTGGGAGAATGTGGATTTGCTTGCTTTAATTCATGCTAAGCCTTCTAATGGGGTTTTTAATTGGAATAATTGATGGAGTGGAGAGGAAGCGATTTCTAAAAGGTTGGATATATTTCTGGTTTCCTTTTTTTGATGGGAGGTAGGTTGTCTACTAGTTTTCAGATTCTTGATTGGAAGGGTTCTGATCATTGTCCAATTAAACTTTTAGTAATCTATTTTATAGCTCCCAAGAATTCTCCCTTTAAGTTTCAACTTATGTGGCTTCGGTAGTCTTCTTTGCATGATCTTATGGCCCAGTGGTGGCGTGATGGCAGCCCATCTTATGGTACTACTATGTATACCTTCGTTAAGAAATTTTAGTATGTTAAATTTCACCTTAAGAGATGGAATAGGATGAGTTTTGGTAACTTTAAGGTTATGAAGAGGAATGCCTAGGTGCGCCTTGATGTGATTACTTGCCAAATTCAGGATCTTGGTTTCTCAGATGCTTTGGATCAAGTGAAATCCTAGGCTGCAAGAGATGTGGAGGAGTGAGAGCTTCAGGAGGAGATCTTCTGGAAGCAAAAGGCTCAGATTGATTAGCTTCAGGAAGGGGACAAGAATAATACTTTCTTCCATCATTCTATGTAGACTTGTCACAATAGAAGTTGTATCTCCTCTTTGGTCACTGTAGATGGGATCCACATTTCTTCCTTATAGGTTTTATCTCATGGGGCTAGATAGTTTTATTTTTCTCTTTTTTTTGAGGATTTGCCCCCTATTGAGGATGAGGAGAATTTGATCCTTGCTTGCATTCCTTCCCTAATCTCCAAGGAGATGAATGATTCCCTTATCTGCTCAATTTCTTTGCTGGAATTGGAAGAGGTTGTTTTTGGGATGAATAAAGGTAAAGCCCCTGATTTAGATGGTTTTCCTGCTGAATTATTTCAGGAGTTTTGGGATATTATAAGTTTGGATTTGTTGGAGGTTTCCTGGGAATCTCTTCATAGTAAGCAAATGCTTCATGCCTTGAACTCTACTTTTTTAATCCTCATTCCTAAAAAGGAAGGCACTAATCAAATTGAATTATTTTGACCTATTGCTCTTTATAATGTTGTGTATAAACTTATTACTAAATTGATTGTTGAAAGGCTCAAAGTTTGTCTTCCTTCTATAATCTCTGAGGAGAAAGGTGGATTTGTGGCTGGTAGGTAAATCCTAGATGGGGTGGTGGTTGCCTCTAAAGTCATTCATTCTATGGCGGATTCTAAGGAAAAGGCTATGTTTGTCAAATTGGATATGGCCAAAGCTTATGATAGAGTTAAGTGGCATTTTTTGTAGAAAATTCGCTTAGGCTTTGGTTTTAGTCTAGATTGGGTTGATTGGACTATGAGTTGTATTACATCTTCCTCTTTTTATGTTCTTATGAATGGGGAACCTTCCTAGCTTTTTGAGGCTTCCAGGGGCCTTCATCAAGGAGATCCTCTTTCCCCTTATCTATTTATTATTATGGTTGAGGTTCTGGGCAGATTTCTTAAGTTGTGGGTTGCCTAGGGAAGGATTCAAGGTTGGTGTTGAGGTAATGGCCTATCGCAACTATCTCATCTTCAGTTTTTGGATGACACTTCTCTTATGGGGAGGGCTCGCCTTCAAGAGGCCATTTCTTTTAGGAAGGCTTTGGATATTTACCTCCCTGCTTCTGATTAGAAATTCAATGAGCATAAGTCTTCTATCTTCTTTTTAAATACTCCTCAAGCTATTCAACGATGGATTGCTAATATTTTGAGATTTCATATTGGGTCTCTTCCCCTTGTCTATTTGGGAATACCTCTTGTTGTTGGTAGGTAGCCTAGGTCTTCTTGGAAAAACTTGCTTGATAAGTTGTGTAGTAAAGTCAATCATTGGACTCACCGTTGGCTTTCTACTATTACAAGAGTTACTCTTTTGAAGTCGGTTATCTAGGCTCTTCCTATTTACAGGTGTTTTTTTTCAGACGACTCCTTTGTATTTTCTAAGGGAATTTGATGCTCTCTCATGACAATTTATTTGGAGTGGTAATTTGCAATCAGCTAAGTGGAGCCTTGTTAAGTGGGATATTGTGTGCAGGCTACAAAAAGAGGGGGGCCTTGGATTGCGTTATGCTATTTTGAATGGGAAAGCTATTATTGCCAAGTTATATTGGCGCTGGTGTACTAGTCAACATGAAATTTGGGCCTGCATTCTTACCCAAAAGTATCATAAAGATGTTAACACTTTTGATGTTCCTAGTTTTCCTTTGGAAGGAAGGGGATCTATGATTTGGAATACCCTCAAATTAGGGGCTTAGTTGGTCAATAAGGGGATTTTTTAGATTTTTCATACGAGTTCTTAGGCTATTTTTTGGTGGGATTCTTGGGATGTAATCCTCCTATTCTTTCTGCTTACCCTCACCTCCAGTCTCTTTGTGACCATTTTTTTGTTGCAGGCTGGAACACGATTGAGCATTATACGTTTGTTTGGAATATTGGATTGGGTGTTAGCCTTGGATGTAAGCACTCCTCAGATTGACAGCTAGGAGGGTCAGAGGGGGATAGGCAAGAGTTAGCTCGAATTCTTGCTTCTTAGGAATGTAATTCCATGGTGGGGAAAGATGTCCTGGCATGGAGTAACAGTGCTTTATCTAGCAAGTACTTAGTTTCAGCTGGGTATGGCGAGTTGCTTAGGTAGGTGTTTGGGGAAATTGATGTTCCTCGGTGGAAACAAGTGTGGAACAAATTTTCTTGGCCCAAGTGCAATTTTTTTTCTGTGGTTGGTGATCCAAAACAAGTGTCTTACTTGGGATAACATGTGCAAGAGAGGGTTTAAGGGGCCCTCGATGTGTGTTTTGTGCTATAACAATGAAGAGAGTGTCTCTCATCTCTTCTTCCAGTCTCCCTTTTCTAAGAGGCTTTGGAACCTTTGGCGAGTTGTGTGGAACCAAACTTGATGGCATGTCTCTTCTTTGGCAGAGTTCTTTTCCTGGTGGGGGAAGGCCCCTATTAAGACTTCTTTTCTTCAAGTTACTTGGGATCTGGGACTGAATTTTATTATCTGACATATTTGGTTGGAGAGGAATCATAGGTTTTTTGAAGATGTGAAGTTGGTTGTCCAACATTTGTGGTGGAAAATTCTTCATTCTATGGGAGAAACTACTATGGCTAAGTGTGACTTGGTTGGGGGTGTGGATCCTAGAGAAGTTGTCTTTTGTACTTGTTGTGCCCTTGGCACACACACCCAGTTTAGAACAGGGACCCCCTTTTCTTTCGCCTAGTCGGGTCATTTTTATCACTACCTCATTTTGCGTGCCCCACTTTTGGTGTCCCGGATGGTCAATGTTGCTTCAAAGTCTCACCATAAGTTGACCGTTCCTTCCCCTTTTAATTTTGTCATGTTTTGTTTCCTTCCGGGGTCTCCCTAGCAGTTTGCTTCTGCCAGCGGCCCTAAACCTAGCCAGGCTAGCCCCCTTAGGTTTCCCTTGCCGAGTTTCCCTGTTGTGTCCGCTGTCCCTGACAGTGAATGGACTGTGTCTTCCCAGACTCTGAGCCCTAGCTCTGTAATTGCCATCTAAAGTGTTGGTGGGAAATCTTAGCTGCCGTCGGGTGCCCTGGACCTGGACCTCTAGACTTTCGAGTTCGAAGTTCCGTGTAGGTTTTGCCGTCTCTGACGGTGGACCTCTGGCGGCACTCCGCCCTCTGGGCCCCGACTCTCTCTTTGCCACCATCGAGCCCTCCACGTTGAAATTTCCAAACAACCGTCACCTTGCACCCTCCCGACCGCTAGACCCCAAGTCTCCCATCGCCATTGGTGAATTCAAATTCACCAACTTCATTGCCTCGCCGTACCTCCATTTATTGAGGCTATTAATGGCGATTGGGGTATTAATAGAAGGTTCATTCTTGTCATTTTCACTTGACAGAGCCGCAAAGGGTGATCAGAGAACTTGTTGGAGGAGCCCACCGTCTTCGAGACCTTCATGCTCATCGCTCTTTCCATCATCTCATTGATCATAAGTGGATCCCACACCTCCCCGCATCGAGTGTTCAAGGTAGGTCCTCTGTTCGCCCTCCTGAACATTGTTTTCATGATTTCTCAAGGCTAAAATGAACAATAACTATCAAAACAACATGTGAAGGATAAAATATGGCACAACGAACAAAACCCATGTCCTCGAAAGTTGAGTAAACCAACGCAACATCCTCTTGACCAATTCAAAGCTTTATCTCCATGCGACCATTCTTCACAGGGGCATTCGTGACCTTCAGGCCCAGACGCTCCCCTTGCCGGTGGTGACTTAGCAGAATAGATGACCAACTAGCTTTTGGGTCTCTCAGGCCCGGGTATCCGAAATTCTGCTCCCAGGATTCCTCCCCTCGTTCTCCATCGGGGAGACATTCAATCCTATGCCGAGGGCTCCCTCTCTCGGCATAACTTCGCTTGGTCGGCAAGACCTCTCCCCAACTTAGAATCCTACGCCGAGGGCTCCCTCTACGCTACCCTGAGACCCATCATCTTCGGAAAGACATTATGCCTTTGCCAGGACATCACAACGATATCATTTTCTTTTGGTGAAGGCATGGCATCCTTATGTCGCCCAAGTTCCGGGCTTCCTTTTGCTGTTTGGAAAATTCTATTGAACCTTGAACAACCTTGACCGTATCAAGCTTCGCCCTTCGAAGCTCTATCCCACGATCGCCATTTCAAAAAGAAATCCTCCCCAACCTTCCATCTGTCGGGCTCTGGATTTCCCATTGCCACGAACACAATTTGAGAAATTCTGATGGCCGACGTTGGCCCGGTCTGCACCTTGACAGTTGGCAGGACATTTGAGTGTCAGCGAGACCTCTCTCTGAGGAGGATTTTCACGATGACTAAAACTTCTGGTCGCTGAGACAAAAGAAGACTCTCACCGAGATGCATAATCCGCTTTACCCACTTCGCTATAGCTTTCGAATGTCGGGGAGACCCTATGTCGATCATACAATGTTTTACCGAGGGCACCCACTTATTCACATGTCGCTGTAACAACCCCATTATCATGCCGACAGGGCGACTTCATCATTCCATTCGGTGAAACCCCGAGCACCTCACCAAGACTATATACCGAAACAAATAAGCTACACTGAGAAGTTATGCTTTGTTTATTCACTTTCGCCAAGACATTTTGGCTTTCTTACCGACAGAGACCTCATTGTGATATCAGTGAGACAAAATGATGTCGGGGAAACCTCATGTAGAGTGCTCTTGTTTCATCGAAAACTACCCCGAGCTAGCCCTTTGTTCGCTAAGAAAAATTAGCTCTCACACCGAAAGCCATCGTTACCTGTCGGCATGACCTGAATTTTTCATTATGACCTCCTACCGCAAACTCATGCTTAGTCGAAACGAAACCTGAATGTCATTCGGTGGGACACAACAAACCTTATGCCGATAGAATCCGACATAGTCTCACCATAAGTATATTCAAAGGGGAATCCATGCGTAAGGTTGGCGAGACTGAAGGTCTCTCACTAAGACCTTACAACGATAGCAATGACTCCCCCTGATATGCATCCCTTACATGTCAGTCGGTGTGACAAAATGAAGCCATGACACAACCCCGACAACAAAACCTCTGCCGATAGGTGAATGCACAAGGCTTGTGATTATTGAGACATCAAAGGGAGTTATGCCGTTAAAACCAGTGGCATGCAAATGTTAGAATAAAACAACATGGGTGTCGGGAAGACAGTCATGGACCTATGCCGATATGGACTTGGACATGAAAATGCATAACTCGATTGATTCAAAGGGGCAATATAGCAAACTATAAATGAAATATGCATACAGTAGAACCAAGTCATCCATGCTCAGTGTCCATCTGACTTTTGGGAGTCCTTTCCACATCTTCCATTCCGAGGGGAAAATCTTGCTCGCTCCTCCAGGCTCCACCCTTCTGACCACTGCGAGACTAAAAACGAAATTGAATGACGGACCCTCGTACTGGGTCCGGTCTTGCTCTCAGCTATCAGCAAGACATTCATCTCTCACCAAGACCTCACCCTGCCGCAGAGACCTTACGCCAACTAGCCTTCCCTTGTGACAGCCAACATTGACGCTAGGCCCAGTTCACCTCTTGGTGGTCGGCCAGACATTAGGTTGTCGCTGAGACTTCACACCAAAGATCAAGTCCTCCTTCTGATGTGCTTAGTCAATGAGACACAAGGTTGTTGCCGAGACCTTTCTCCAAGGCAAACGCTCACATCGATTGGAAGTTGAAACGAAGTGGTGGTTCCCCCCATGCCAGGCCTGAGGCTCCGGACTTTCTTCTAGCGATTGCTGTCCCAAATGATGAATGCACCTGGCCACCCTTTGATTTGCCGGGCTCCGGACCTCGGAGTTTTGCTTCTGGAATTCTGGTTATGATCTGCCATTCCCTGACGGCTATCTCCTAACAGCTTTCCAACCTTGTACCCCCGAGTGCTCCTAAACCAATCTAAGTAGGCCTAATTCAAAATCTAAGCTCAACCCACATGCTTAATCTTGGTCTTCTTAATTGCGAAACTTTTAAATTATTGAAATTCGACCGAAGAGAATCTGCGGGAGCCCTCCGCCCTATTTTCCTTTCCAAAACAACATTCATGCTAGGGAAGTTCGACCTTCTAGTCCCGAACTATCCCAAAGCCCTCAACCCAGAGACCAATGATATCGAGAGACAAAGTATCATGTTATGCTTGATGGATTATTTGAAATCGATTTCATCTTTAGAATTACTGCTAACATGGATGTTTTCGTGATCAATTGCACTCACTACACTTTTGCTTGCAGTATATATGGAATCAGGTGCGGGACCTTCGGGAGTAGCCGTCGGAAAGGACAAGGGAAAGAGGACAAGGACCAAATGAAATACCAATTCCAGGGTGAGCCACTCCACACAAAGGTTACCACAGATTGGAAGGAGATCACAGATGCCAATATCCTCCATGTCAATATTGACAAATTCACGCAAAGGGTCAGAGTCAATCCAATGACTAAGAATGCAAGGCTGATAAAACAAAGCAGAATAGCAAAGGCGGTTGGCTTCCCTCCATCTCTTGTAGCCCTGGAGCTCATCATGGCTTGTTGGTAGGCATATCAATCGGATACAAGAACAATTGTCGACCGGGATGGTAACGTTCTCGCTGACATGTCAGCTGAAGGAATCACAAAGACCTTCCATATCCCTACTTTTCAAGAAATGGAAATGCCCACCATTGAAGAATGTCAGGCAACATGGGATCATAATCCGGCAGGGTGTAAAAGGTCAATAAATCAGCATTGGCTTAAGGAAAAGTGGGGCAGTGCTGCGAAGGTTCCTCACAAACTCTTCCACAATGACTTCCACGAAGATTACCACGACTTGGTCATGATGCTAAGTAGGGTGATGGGCCTCCCTACGACCGCCTTCTTTTAGGAATGGATGGTGTACTTCATTGAGCAGATCCTTCGGGGGAATGATGATGTTACAACAAAGACCTCATTTGATTGGGGAGGTATAATTAACAACTGCTTTCATGAGTAGTTCCTCAACGTGAAGAAAAGCTCTAAATTCTATATGACTTTATACCTTGTGTACTCCCTGGTGAACCGGAGGCAATACAACGGTTTATTTGTGGCACCCAATCAGGAGCAGGGTCAGAAACTCAAGGTCTATGATAGATACCCCCAACTCCAGTACAAAAACTTCAAGGGGGAGTATTGCAGAGTGAATGACGCCTTCATTGGCCATACTGTCAGAATGATTGCTGGTGATTTCGAAAGGAGAGTTTCTCATAGTGCTCAGGAATTATTGAAGCAATATTCCTTTCTCTTCATCTAGTACCCAAAGTTCACATACATCCATGCCCAAGGCTTCACCGAAAGACCAAACATGCTGCCTCGATACCCCAACAACCGAATCATCTTACTGGAGCTTTCTCAGCAGCTCCAACACATACAAGTGATCTTCAACAACAAACACATAGCAGGGATCTCTTATCCATGACTCTAAGCCAGGGCATGTATAAGCTACAAACTTCCTAGTGTGTTGGTAACTTCGAGAAAGAACTAAAAGATTACCATTTCTACCTACACACTGCTCGCCTATGGATAGACCCACATGGTCACGTAAGAAAGGCTCTGGGGCTAGGATTCACTCATCTCCGCCACATTGAAGACTTTTGGGGAGATTGCCAAGATGATAAAGAAGTACATGCAAGGCACTATATGCAAATGACTGCGCAGTTTGTAAGGAAGGTGCAACCATTCCCCATACCAGACCAGGTCAAGGAAGACGAGGCCACCATAATGCACCCCAGGTACCCTGCAGTCGCCAATTTGCCAATACCAACAATAGACTGGGATGAGGAATTGGTCCATGACCTCGACACCATAACCAAGCCAATCTTGGCCCGTACCAAGGAGTGGGTTGATGAATGAGTGGGCCAATTAAAACAACAAGGGGTGGTCCTAAAGTACAAAGGGCTCAAGAGTGAGCCAAGTGCCACAGATGACGCTACCACCACCATTTCAACGGGCGGGACATTCAAGTCTTCCCTAGTTACTAGGTCTAAGAAGAGGAAGGAGACAAAAACGAAGCAGTCTCCTGACCCCAAGGTTTATACAAGGAAGGATTCGGGGGGCTCACCCTCCAAAAGACTTAAGAAAATAGGGGGTAGGATGGAATAGCTCTTGATACAAGATGAAGAAGTAGAAGGTACTGATCAAATCAATCCTGTCTTGGCTCTTCTTGCCCCAACTGTTGCACCACCTACCTCCCTGGCTATGGTTGCCACTTCCCCACCAGCAGTGGAAATCTCTGTCCATCTTTCCTCTTCGCCCCTGACCGAGCCTGTGATTGTAATTGACTCTTCTTCCACCTTGACAATGCCTCCTTCCTCTGCTGCCATGTCACCCACTATGTTACTCCCATTGCCTATGGTGGCTGCACCAATGCCCGCTCCCACCTTGCATGAGGCCTTCTTGAAGCACATGTAGAATATCCCTTCCGAGCTCTCCTAGATCCTGATGGATCCTACGCTTCAGGTAGCCTTGGCTCAGGTCCTCACCACTGCCCAACCTTCACAGCCTCTGACAAGGCCACCTGCAACGGAAGCCACTATGCTAATTTCCAAGGAGTGGGAAGAGTGAGAACAAGAGGCCTCAAAGCCCTTTGAGGAGGAGGTCGATGAATATCACGAGCACGCAGAGTATGAACATCGCATTATTCACAGGGTTGCCTACAAGGAGGAGGGAACTAGCTCCTTAGAGAGTGGGGACAAGGAAGATATCACTGGTGGCAAAGTAATCGTGCAAGCCTTTGACGATGATCTTGAAGAAGAACTGGCCTAGTAGCCAAAAGACACCAAATCAGAGGTAGAAAGGCCACTCTGTGAAGAAGAAGAACAACAGTAAGAAGAAAAAACTAAGGGAGAAGCCCAAAGTGTCAAGGGCCTCAAGATCGAGCAATTCAAAGAACATGCACATGAGGTTAAACCAGTTGAAGGAAAGAGAAGGGAGGAAGTGGAAAAGAAAGAAAGTCCCCTACAATAGTCATTGGCCAAGCCTCCTATTAAGTGCATTGTGTTCATCCAAGACTCTGATGAAGAAGGAGGAGATGTTGCTGAGGAAAAAGAAAAGTCCCCAGAAGATAAGAGAGCGGAAACCTTTGCCTTGACCGAGAGGGGTGAGGGTGATCATGATTCACCTAAGGGAAAATCTGTCATACCAGAATGGTTGGAAAAGTAGCTCGAAAGAAAGACCCCTATACTAAAAGACCCAAGGGCGAGGTTGGAGGCTATATTAGCCCGATCTCGAGTCACAACAAAGAAGGAAAAGAAGCTTAAGATCTGATCCAAGGTAACAATGGATGCTTCTGGGTCTCGAGTTGTGCAAGTAGCCACACCTGTGGTCGGTCAGGAAGGGATAACTTACAACATCTCCACCATCGACTTGGGGACCGCCACCAGAGAACAGAAGGTGGGGCATCTTGAGGAGTCAATGGCCATGGTGGTACATTTGATAAGGCAGGACAAGATTTCAAAGGATGAGCTCAAAGCATAGGTGACTGATTTAACAAATTACATACAACAGTGGTCATCGATGGATGACCTGCCTACCACGTCCGCAACTACACCCAAGCACTTGTCCAAAGAACAGATCGACAAGATGGAAAGAAATAAGAACTTGGAGAAGATGACAGAGGACTGGTTCTGACGAGTCTTATACGTTGGAAACATGGGAATTGGTTGGGCTATTCGGACAACCAACAAGTTCTTGGACCTGCAGCAGTCCTTGGAAGGCACCAAGAGGCTATGCACTGACTTCCCCGCAGCATACGACTCCACCTTTCCAAAGATTGAGGCCATCCTTCAATTGCCAGAGGCCACATGGGAAAAGGAGCTTGCATTTAAGAAGGATGATCATTGGCTGATGGATTTATGGCTGCGGGACTTTGGCAATAGGAAGGAAAGGTTGGAGCAGATAATGAGCAAGGTGGATCTGGATATAGAATGGATAAAGGAAATCAAGGCAAAATGCGCTTGTTATCTCAAGATGATGACAAAATATGATATGCTTGTAGTGCAGATGGATCCAAAAAAGGTGAAGCCCTACTTCCAAAAGAAAATGGAGGATGGGATGTCCAGTGAAATCACTTTGGAATTTATGAGTTTTGTTGCCCGTGCATTCGACCAATCAGAGCTATTCAGAGACCAAGGCACAAAGTATGATGAAGACTAGAAAAGGCTAGAGGATAATGCGAAGGAATGGAGCTACCAAGTGCTAAGGTATGAGATTATTGAAGTGGACAAGCTCCAGGCGGTCATCCTCAAGTTCATGGAATATGCAACATCCAAGAAGCAAGAGGACAACCCTATTGATGATAAAGAGCTCCCTAAAGAGTAGCTACAGTGAAAAGACAAATCAGCTAAAAGACGAAGTGCTACAGTGCCGTCACTAGAGGACAAAATAGGGAAAGTGACAAAATGTAATTTTAAATTGTGATATATTGGGGGTAGGTGAAACCCTATTTTGTAATGAATCTTGGCCACACAATGAGAATTAATCTTGTCCATTCATTTGACTTTTTGGTCACTATAAATAGGGCTCTCCTCTCATTTGCAAAGGGGGTTGAGTTGTTGTAAATACATGCTGCAGAAATTTATAAGGAAAAGAAATTGACTTGGTGCATTTTAAGAGTTTCTCACATGTTGCTTGATTCAATCTCCATTGTTAGATGTTTAACTTAGGTTTTATTGTTGTTCTAGTTAATTGTTTTATTGCTTTGGTAGATTTTAGGAATTATGTCCTGTGATCATGAAAATTCTTGCTGTGTAGATGACTTCTTAGTCCATAATTTTTGTTGTCTGCCGATGATAGATAGCTGTGTAAAGTTAGTCTGGGCTTGAATTCAAAGCTGCTCCAAAATTTTTATCTTTGTTCATGCATGTACATGGTGAATGAAAGGTGAAACATTTGCAGACCTTAGAAGATAGCACAAATTCCATGAGATTGTGAGATCTTTGGTTAAGTGGAATATTGTTTCCAAGAAGTTGTCCATTGCAGGAACTCCATCGTCACTATTCACAATTAGTTGTAGATCCAGGAACCTCCTCTCTTCCCTGCCCTTTTTCATTTTATTTAATGAGTAACCTATGCTAAGGTTCATTGCACATTGTAAAGCTAAATCCAATGGAAAAATGGAGTTCAAGACTGTTTTTTGAACCTACAGCAAATGCATAACAACTCTCCCATTTTAAGAACTCCATTTCAAGATCCAACTTCCCCACGTTGTAACCCATCTATAAGTCCGCCTAGTGATTCCAACAAATCACATCAAACAACTGAGATATTCCAAGCACTGTCAAGACCTGACATTAGAGACCTTGGGATAGTGTTCTGCAATCTAATTGTGGAAGACTGTCTTTCAAGAGAGGTAGTGCATCTACGCACTACGTGTGTTGAGAGGTGCATAAAAAACACATCAACAGTACTCATCTCAATCTTCCTCTTTAGCGGGGGCTACTCAAAATGTTGGTCAGATCATGAGAAACATATGTTGTCATCCCCTTTGGAAGATAAATAGGGAAGGGAATTAGTGTCCTCCTCCTCAAGGTGTGTTGAAAATCAACACTGATGGTTTTTCTCATGGAAATCCTGGTCATTCTGGTATTGGAGGTGTTGGGTGGACTAGTTCTAGGTTTGTTGAGTTTATATTTTCTATTTATAAGGGTTGTTATACTAACAATTTGATGGAGTCTCTTACCATTCTTTGTGTTGTGGAGCATGGTTGTGCTCTCGAGTGGAGACCGATCATTTGTGAATCTGATTCTTAGGTGGTAGTGACTTTGCTGAAGAGGTGGCAGTTAGAGGATGTTAGTTGACATTTGGCTATTATTATTAAACAAATTCTTAATCTGTGTGCTTCCTTGGATTCTATTTCTTTTTGTCATATTCCTCGTGAATGGAATGGGGTTGTAGATGGTTTGGATAAATGGGCTTCTAATCATTTGCAAGGTTGGAATATTGTTGAAAGGGGTCAATTACCCCCAAATTTGTCTCAAAAGTTGGACCAATTAGTGGAGAGTGATAGGGCTGTGTAATGCCCTTTCTTTGTATTGCTCTTTTTTTATTTGAATAAATTTTTACCCCTCTTTTAGTCTAAAAATATTATAATATAATATAATAAATTATATTAATATTATATTATTAATATTATAATATTATATAATAATATTATATTATATTATATTATATTATAATATATTTAATAATATTTATTGAAAGCGAGAGATTTATGATCTAAAAATTATATATTTTCGATTCCATTTTGAAAAATATGTATTAGCAGGCAAAAATGAAAAACCTATCCTGCCCTAATTTCATTTTGATAAACATTCTCTAAAATCCCTAGTCAAAACCCTATTTCTAGTTGCAGCTCGTCAAATGGAGAAGTGAAGGGTGAATACCAACGAGGAAGAGTTTGGAGGAGCTGAAACCAATAGTGGTGGGGAAATCTCCAAAAAATGGAGCAAAAGCCAGTAGCGGTGGGGAAAGTAGCGATTTTATTTTCCAAAAGAAAATTTATGCATCTATTTTAATTTTTATGCATTTATTTTCCTTAAATCTATGCATTTATTGAATAGTGTTGTGGAGCCGAGCTGAGGTCGAGTTTCAAATGGATTGTAGTGTAACCTAGAATATTCTGGGCACACATGCAGTGAAAGGTCTTGAGGACCAACTCAAATCTATTGCCAAGGTGCCATATGCGTTGGGTTGGATGGGACTTGAGGGTCATCGAGTGTTCCTGGGGTGCAATGCTCGGGACTAGCACTCGAGGCTCATACACCCCTGTGCATTGAAGGCCAAGGTGCACAAAAGGAATAGAAAGTATGCCAATTTTCTCTTCATGAGCATCTTACTTAGTTGTCCCATTCTCGAAGTTGGATGTCATAGAATAGACTTAGGAACAGTTTGCAAGCCACACCCCTAAGGAGTGCATGAAGTCGCACCAGAAATGGTTAAATTTTTCCTTAAATTTTTGTATGTAGGGGATTCTAAGAATGAACATTTTTGGTTATAAGGTTATG
>VDFB02271358.1:1182986497-1183248752 GCA_007258455.2 Sequoia sempervirens
AGTCATCCATGTATATTTCCATGCAATCATATGAGATATCTGAGAAGATACTTATGACTGCCCTCTGGAAAGTTGCAGAAGCATTACAGAGACCAAAAGGCAAAACTGAATAGGAAAATGTTTCCCAAGGGCATGTAAAAGTAGTCTTTTCTTGATCCTCAGGAGCAATCTTGATTTGATTGTACCCATTGAAACCATCCAAGAATGAGAAGTATTTTTTCCCTGCTAAATTATCTAGAACTTGATCAATGAATGGAAGAGGAAAGTAATCTTTCTTTGTTGCTAAGTTGAGCTCTCTGTAGTCTACACATACCCTCCATTTTCCTCCTTTCTTAGGAACAATGACCAATGGGGAAACCACTGACTATCAGAGATTGGATAGATAAAACCAGCTGCTAACATTTTCTGCAATTCTTCTTTAACAATTTCTCTCAAAGTTGGATTAATTCTTTTCTGAGGCTGCCTGATAGGTTTGAAGTCACTGTCAATATATATGCAATGTGTACAGAGTTTTGGGTCTAAAACCCTCATATCTCCATAGTCCCATGCAAAAGGTCTTTTGTGGGCTTGCAGCATTGTGGCTAGGGCAGTTTGTTGAGACAGAGACAACTTATTATTAATATGCAGACAATGGCCTAGAGATACTTCTATTTGTTTGGTGAGTTCATTTATTGAGGTTGCTGATAAAGGTGGTGTATGTATATCACATAATAGCAAATCATGATGGTTCTCAGGATCCAGTTGTTGCAGGAAACATTGTTGAGAGCTATTGTCCAAAACAGATGGGCTATTCAAACCAGCACTAAACTGTAGAATGTGTAGAAGCAAGTTATCTTCACTCTGAAGCTGGGAAAATGGATCAGTTCGTAGCATCATCAACTGAGCTAATGAATTGACTTCTTCAGATTCCTCTCCTAGATTTGGCCAAACTAGTTGAGACAAATCTGGCAAAGGTTGTGTAGGTGGGTATAAAGCTAATTTCTTCCTTGACTAACCATCATAAATTGTCATGTCTCCTGAACGACATCCTATAAGGGCATCAACTGTAGCTAACCAAGGTCTGCCTAGGATAATAAGATATCCCCCTAGGGTTGCCTTAGTGGACAATATGGTGAAATCAGTAGGGTATTCCCAAGATTCAAGGGTGACAATGACATCTTCTATTACTCCATCAGGTGTAACCATGGATCTATTAGCAAGCTGCAGGACAGTCGGTGTAGACCGAATGTTTGGAATATTCAAACATTCCATAGTGTGCTTGGTCATCACATTAATGGCTACACCAAGGTCAACCAAAACATTTCTTACTACTTGACCATTGATATTGATTTTTACTACAGGACTTCCAGGATCAGTATATTTTGGGATGACAACTTTCCCCAACATAATATCGGCTAAATGTCCTAGGACATGGATAGTTTGGGGGTCTTTTTTCTTTCTTCCTTATTTCTTTAAACAAGATTCTTTAATGTCTTTTCCATAAACTGGAACATCTTTGATTGCTTAAAAAAAGGAATTTGAACTTGTACATTCTTTAGTTGCTCCAAAATATCAAAGGTGGGTTCTTCAATGGTCTTGGGTGTAGTAATCTGCAATCTCTGAAGAAAAGGTGGTGTAGCCTGAGGCTGCAGGATGGGTTTCTTGGAGGCAGTGGCTGATATAGGTATATCTTCTACATGATCAGTAGGTTGTTCAACAAAAAAGTCTAAAATCTATGTTATTACAAGTGACTGTGGAGCAGGGAGAGTGGTTCCAGACCTGAGATGGATATCGTTGATATTCAAGGCATATGTTGGATATGGGTTAGCTTCTGCAGAATACATATATTGTTGTTGCTGCTGCTTGCTATTAGGATTGGGCAATGGTTGAGTAGGCATAGGCATTTGTTTTAGAGGGCCAGTATTTACTGCAGGAGTTGCAGAAGCTGCAGGAGGAGGCATAAGGGCTGGAGGTTGTGGCTGCTGAGACTGCAGGAATCCAGGTGGTTGGTTCTGCCATTGTTGAGGACCTCTCCATTGAGGGTTCTGCTACTAGTTACCTAGAGGTGGAGTCCATTGTCCTTGTGGGTGCTGCCAACCTCCTTGAGGAGGTTGCCATTGAGGGCTCTGATAATTAGGCCAGTATGGTTAAGGAACATTCCAAGATGGAGGTGGACCATACGTGGGTTGCCATTGGTTATTATAACTAGAGTAAGGATTACCAAAAGTCAAAGGATCTTGAGGCATACCTTGTCTTGGAGCCCATGGTCTCCTTTGTGCAACAAAGAAGACTTGGACATCATCACCTTCTATCATCTTAAAATCAGTAGGTAGCTGTTCTGCCTCCATATTGGCCACCAACTTGCATCTGCAGTCACGTTTCTTCTGTCTACAATGTGGACAGAACTCAACCAGGATTGCCTCAACCTCTTCATGTTTCTTGCGAGCTTGCATGGTATCCAACTACGTAGCCATGTTGTTTATGATGTCCTGCTTGAAATCAGACAACAAGTTTGTGATCTCCATCCGGGAAACTCCGTTGGAAGAAGACTTTCCCACTGTAGTTTGATGACCTCTACCCTTCTTCACATTTTCTCGGGAGTAATTGAGACATATCTTCATGAGATCATCCCAAGATGCTTGAGTGATATCACTGCCTCCCATCAGGTCCAAGGCATCTATGCATGTATCATTGATTCCTCTTAGAAAAAGTAATTTTTGAGATTCTTCATTAAGAGTATGGTCTGAATTCTTTTTCAGAGAAAATAAGAATCTTGATATATAATTCTCCAGACTTTCATCTTCCTTCTGTTGAATTCAAAATATGTCATCACCTTTACTGCCACTCTTACAGTATTCCTTGTATTTCTCAAGAAATTTTGTTTGCATGACTGGCCAACTATCGACAACACCCCTTCCCAAACTCATGAACCATCTGAAAGCTCCCTCCTTCAAGGTAGCAGGGAACAATTTTAGTTTGTGAGCATCTAAAGTGTAGTAATAACTATGACAGAGGGTATTAAACTCGAACAAGAAGGTCTCTGGATCTTCTGTGACTAAGCCATAGAACTTAGGAAGTAATGAAGAAGGAATATTCTTAAGGTTGTCATTGTTTTGTTGTGGAGTAATGGGGAATTCAACAACAGGAGGTCAATTCGGTGGATTACATGCCATGTTCACCTGACCAAGTATAGGAGCAAATGGATTTCCTTCAGGTTCTTCGTCAAATGGGCCAAATAGCAAATCAGCACACAAACCTTCAGCAAATGGGTCAATATCTAAGTCTCCTTTGTCCTCAAATAGGCTATAAGCTGGTTCAATTTTCTTGGAAATGAATGGTAAGTTGGGGAGAAATCTTCCCTGAGCGTCTCTCCTTCTATGCATGCAATGAAAATGAATGGTATTTTGAAAGATTTTGAAAAAATGACTAAACTACTGCTAATAATGACTATAGCAGGTTCTTAGATTGACACCATCCCCGACAACGGTGCCAAAAATGGCCATGCCCACAAAAAGGATATGAAAATCATGGAAAAACCTATTCTGGGAATTGGACATTCCAGCAGGTGACTAATACCTCTTCATGGATGTTCATTTACTTGTCAAACCAGGGAACGTAAACTTTAAATGGAGCAGCACAATATATGCACTAAGAACTGGTTTCAGTCATAATCTACTAAAAAATAAACACTTGGAAAGAAATTTCTATCTATGCAATAACGTAAAGTTCTCTTAACTCAATCATAGACTAACCAAAGCGGAAATCATAATAGCTATAGTTGAAGGACAAACTATAAACTGGCCTTATGCTGCAGGAAAAAACACAGGGATGGATTCCTGATGCTGCAGGAACAGTATAAGACTGAGCTTGTGCTGAAACTTCTAAAATGTAATCTAACTTGAATTAACAAAAGATAAACAACTACGCTTCTACAGATACTTACTAAGTGGGCCCCCTTAGCAAGTATCAACTAATTGACACAGAAGATTGTGCTCAAAACTCTATCAACTTTTATTCATAACGTGAAATCATTTACATTGACTGTTCTATTTCTGAAAACTAACAAAAACCTTGATTCATATTATATCTTTTACTCTTACATAATCTGCTTCTCTATCTATCTATCTATCTCCTTCTCTGATATGTTCTATTCACCCGCGCAGGAGGAACACTTATTTTTAAAACAGGAGAACAACTAACTAACTAACTAACTAACTAACAGAGAAATACGTGGATATGAAATATATCCCAAAATCGAGGAACAGACTTCA
This sequence comes from Sequoia sempervirens, assembly GCA_007258455.2. Taxonomy (NCBI): domain Eukaryota; kingdom Viridiplantae; phylum Streptophyta; class Pinopsida; order Cupressales; family Cupressaceae; genus Sequoia; species Sequoia sempervirens. Next base: position 1,182,990,748 of record VDFB02271358.1, read on the forward strand.
TAAATGAGTTATCCGTTCAACCTGATCCAAAGAGAATCTAGCACTCCACTCTTTCCAAATTAAATGTTATTTAAAATCCTTCCCAACGGTTTCGGTCAAAGAGTCTTCGCCAGAGCTTCCTCGAAGTCATGCAGGAAATGGACTTTACTGGAAGGCCGAGTTTGGCTGTACTTGACTCGATCATACTTTCTTCAACAACCTGTGAAACACAAGGCAACAGATACGAAAGAAAAGGCGCATGACACACACAATATCCATTCATTAATCACATATTTAAATCTATTTCATCATTCAAAAACTACATGCGCTATACCAGTCATTTGGGAAGCCAATAGGGTAATAAATACAGACATGTTAACATGATCGGCTATAGGAACATGAAAGTGTATTGCTATAGGATATCCCCCAATAAAAAGGTTTTAAGAGAGTTAAACAACCATAATCAACAGAAGTAAAGGTATTAAAAGTACACCATGATATCTAGATGACGAGCATATTTTGGGCTCATCAGTGGTACTCCCATTGTCAGGGATCTATCTAGATCCAACTGTTGACCTTGAAGAGGTAGAGCAACATGTCTAAATAGCATTGTCATCGTCTGCCTCAACTTGGCCCCGACACCACATCACTCAACAAAATCCCTGATATCGGCAGCTTCAGGATGCGCCATACATCCTCCAGTGTCACCGTAATCTCCCCCGTCGGCAATCGAAATGTTGATGTATCTAAGCTTAATCTCTCTATAGAGCCGTCAGCATCGCTCGATGCACCCTCATCACTGGCACCTCTAAAAAATGCATTAACCCCACATGCTCTAAGGCCGCATGATCCACACCTGTCATCGCTGCTAGAACCGCTGTCAGTGCCTCCGACCGCCGCTCATGTGTCCGTATCCACCCTAAACCCTGCATCTACATCAACCATTTATCATTACACAATCTTCCCAGCCCCGGACATCTTTACTTTTATTCTCCCCTCATCCTCATTTTTCCCCCCATCGGGGCGGTCTCTTCTTTCTAACCTCCATCGCCCAATCCCTCTCCCCCCTTTTCTTCTCTTTTCGCGGTGACTCCGCCCCTGCTCGGGGCGGCTCCCTCTCCCCTCCTGCGACAGCTCTGCCCCTGCTCTTGGGGCGTGTCCGCCCCTCCTCGAGGCAGCTCCGCCCCCTTCGAAGCATGTCCACCCTCCCCAATGCGGCTCCGCCCCCTTCGGGGTGTGTCCGCCCCGTCGGGGCGTGTCCGCCCCTCCCCGGGGCATCTCCACCCCGGGCTGGCCGGGGCGGTTCTGCCCCTCCCCAGGGCGGCTCCACCCCTCCTCGAGGCGGCTCTGCCCTGGGCTGGCTGGGGTGGCTCTGCCCCGGGCTGGCCAGGGCGGCTCCGCCCTAGCCGGGGCAAGTCCGCCTCACGGCTGGGGCAGCTCCGCCCCTGGGGTGTCGCCCGGGCGGGGGTGTGTCCAACCGCGGCCGAGTGGCTCCTCCACGGGGCATGTCCACCCGCGGCTGGGGCACCCTGACAGGGCGGTGGCCACCCCAGCTCGAGGCTTATACGCCCGGTGCCCCCCCCCCCAAAAAAAAATTCCTTTCCAATTTTATGTCATTCTGCGACCTACCCACTTTCCCATTTCCCCCCACCCACCAAACCCATGTGGTACATTTTTTACTTATCTTAAAAAACATGTTTAAATATTTAAAATAAATAGCATGGGTTTTCGTACTCACCTTGCGGGGCACCACGAAGTGGGTCCAGCATCTCCGCAGGTCATCTGCTCGGTGAATGATCTCGGTGTCATAATCTCGCGACATTGTTGCTCCGTCTCCTCTCCCTCTTCTTCACCCTTTCCTCACTTGCTACAGTAACAATGAAGCAAGGTAGTTCTTCAAATTACCTTTTAACCCCTCTTTTCCCCCCTTTTCAAATAAAAGGTATTTTTTACCTTTTATTTACCTTTTTTTTCCTTCCATTTAATCCCCTTCTTTCTCGGAGCTACCATTTGCAAACCGTACGTCCAATTGATTTCGTTCAAAAGGAAAAGTTGATTAGTTTTTCGCCCTCTATCCAACGGTCTCCTCCATTTCTTTCTATTGAGAAGTCGTCGGGGGCCCCCTTCTTTCTTCCCCAACTGCTCTCTCGAGGGGGCATACCCTATCACTTTCTTCCATCCATTTGAAGCCAGGCATTGGGGCATCCCTCTCCTTCTCTTTCAGGCTAGGGCATCAATCCCTATCACTTTCTTCATCCCCGACGTTTATTTTTCTTCGAAACATTGTTATTTTAACAATATTTTGAAGAAGGGCAAAATGTAGACACCCAAATTTGATCACTCCCATATGATCAAATTTACCTCTTTATTCATCAATTCTGTCAATATTAATTTAATTAATTAATATTGTGCTTCCCACATAAGACTCTTAAAAGTGTTTAATTTAATAATTAAATACTTTATTTGGTGCCTTTATCTTCTCTAAATTAAATAAATACACCAATTTATTTAATTTACTCATCCTAATCTATTGAATTAAAATCAATTTAAATTTCTTCTTTTCTCACTCCTTGTCACATTCTCCATAATCCATCTCTAATATGAATTAATTTAATTAATTCATATTTAGGGTGTGCATCCTCTTAATTAAGGATTAATGTCACATCCTCCTACATTTGCCACTTGTCTCTAATCTTCCATTAATTATCATAATCAAGTATTTGTACAACTTTAATCAAAGTCATTAACCATTTTTAGCACCATTTTTTAGTCAATCTTTCCATTTTTCCCTTTTGGACATTGACCCTCTTTCCCATGAGAATTTTTAATTCTCATTTATTCATCCTATGTCTCTCTCCTCCCCATGTGAATTTTTAATTCACATTTTGTCTTTCCAAGGCTTCTAGAATATTTGACATGTCACCTCATGCACATGTGACCAATTCCCACCTTTTTGGAAACCCTCTCTTATCCTTTAGACTCTCCTAAGAATGTGAATTTTTAATTCACATTTATTTCTCCAACCACCTCTCCTTTTCCCATGGAGATTTTTTAGGAATTCCAAAATTTCTCAAATGTCCCTTTCACTCTCACTTGTGGACAACAAATTTCTTTTTGAGGAGATCTTCTCACTCCCCAAGGTACTTGGAAGGTACTTATCCTTCCTCCACCTCATGTACCTTTTGGCCAACTCACTTGCACCTTATCTCCTCTTAGCCACTTCACCATCCACATGTCAAGATGTGAGGGCTTGTGAGTTCTCAACCCACCATAGCCCTTCATCTTGACCTTGTTGGATGAATCTCAACCGTTGAATTCTTTAGAGAATTCAAATTATTCTATATATACCCCCTCCTCAAGGGCATTTTGAAAGACTTAGCCATTTTGCAACTAAATGCTGCCATTTTGTGCACTCATCTAGCCTTCAATTACATTCACTTGCATTTACATCCAAGCATATAGTCAAATCCTTCATTTTTAGCCACATCAAGAGCCATCAAGGAGCATACAAATCAATCCAAATCAAGGCCCAACCAAGGAGTTTCAACTGCAAGAAGGAAGGTATAACCATCTATCTTCATTTAACATTTTCCTCTTTGCATTTTAAAATTCCTTAAGCTAATCTTGAGGTGTTTCATTATGCTTTCCATTGCATTTTAATTGCTTAGTATAGGTTAAACATTTTGATATCACAATATGAATTTAGTATATACTCCAAGGAAGGGATTAAGGCCGAGTGGCCAAACCTGTTTTACTTGTAGTAGTCTTTTCGTTTTCTTTAAAAGCTCGAGCCTTTATGAATGAAGCACCTTTCCTTAATGTAATGCTGCCAACAAAGTATATGGCTTAAGACTGGAAGGTGGCCAAGCATGCAGAATACTACATTCTATATCTACTCATTAGCCGACATGTATATCACTCTTGCAGTCACCTCGGAAGGTGGTAGAGGTCATTATGATCTTAGTCGATGGATTTCTCAATGTATTCTCTTTATGAAACCAATGTTGGCAGTATGGTTAATGATATAACCGAGGCCATGTATAATCAACATCGAGATATAAGGTAGTATATAAGGTCAAGAACACACTTATTATTACAAGTCTAAATTAATATGTATCTTTCTTATGAATGAACATTCTAAGATAGTACTTAGTTCACTAAATGTTCACATGGGTAAATATGAGTTGTTAGTCGTTATTAACTAATCTTTCTGTCTATGGAAAGGTATGTCTAGTAAGTCAAGATTATGACTCTTACTTTCAAGGTTGATACAATCGAACTTTTGAACCATAAGGGATCTTGGGTGGTGATTATGGTAGTTTTTGTAATAAGTTAAAAAGTGGAATAAGGTGGCAAAGATTCACGATTTCCTATTACTACAATAACCCAATGGTCGAAAAAAACCCAAGATTAGCAATCATTGGAATGATTTTCCTCAAGGTGAGACATAAGGAGAGACTCGTAACTCAATTCTATATGATGGTAGTAATCTATTATTATTGATAAGGGTTTATGTGATAAGGAGGTTGTTTATGAGATCATAACTTAACCTCTGTTGAAAGTCAGTAGACTCAAGTAGACCAAATGGTCAAAAGCAGATTATTATATTTTATAAATCAAACCTTTTTAAGGGATGAAAGATTGACTTAGATCAAGACTATTGATATGAAAAGATAGTATTCTTTGAGATAGTATAATGGTAAGGAAATACCTCAAATACTATGTTTATTCATGTTACATAAATGTGAAATCAAACAATGTCAAGTGGTCTAGGAATGACTAGAAGCATTTTGTTCTTATGAATAGTTACACTAATGTTATTACCCTTGGAAAAACAAGGATGTTTTATATTTCCATGTATTGGGTTAGCGAAGCTGAACCCTAGTATTGAAACAAGGAGGTTATAGGAAATCTATAACTCTTACGTCAGATATGACATTGCACACATTTATATTGATTGACTGTGAAAGGTCGAGAAAGCCTTAGAACAAGACAGGAAGTCTTTATAACACCTTAAGAGATTCTATGACAATGTTGAAACTTGATTTAACACATCAAAGATGTTGGTTATTGAATCTTGAGAGTAAATGACAGGAAGTCATAAACTCTAGATATTGCAAGAATGCAATAAGGGACTTTTAAAGGGTTGAAATACCTAAATCTTTACATTACATGTATATGCTAGAATAATGATTAGCTCTAAGTCAAATTGGCTAGAATGGTTTTTCTATACAGACAAGTTTGTGTCTAATGTACCAATAGAGTAAGCAAAACTACAAAATGTGATAGTTCTAAGTCGAGTCAGAGGTGTGTGTCTAGATGGCATGACCAATCAGAATGGTCATACTTAGCTAGAAGGGATCTAGAGTTGTATGGTCGATTGAGTTTTGTAAGGCACATCACTAGGACTCAGATGGAGAAACTAGATAGTTCCTTATATCTATACTCTTCGAGAAGGGTCAGGTCACTTCCAGTTGAGAAGTGCGCAGGGGACCACTTGAGTCATGTTGTGCATGTTTTGCACACACGCCCCGCCATAGGCAGGGACCCCCTTTTTTTTGGTCCCGACAGGATGCTTTGCTCTTGTCTTGTTTGCGTGCCCCATTTTCCAAGCCCAAATTGGTCATGTGCCATCAACAATCAAATTCCCCTTACCAAATCCACCTACTTAGGGTATTCAAATCCAAGGAGAAATAAAGTCGCCCATCCCCTTTTTGCCTTTTGTCTTGTTCCTGCTGTTTGGAAACATCCGTGAACCCCCGTCGCTCCGGTTTCCACATTTTTTACTTTGGGGCCAACTTTTTTTGGATTTGGGATGTGTTTGGGGTCCCTAAATGAACTGCCAAGGTTTCGTCAACGTTCCGTTAAGTTTCGATGGTTTTGGAACTTTCCCTCCAGAATTCCCTTCCTCCTTAGTTGTTTGGAAACATCCGTGGACCCCCGTCGCTCCAGTTTCCACATTTTTGACTCTAGGGCCAACCTTTTTTGGATCTGGCATGTGTTTGGGGTCCCTAAATGAATTGCCAAGGTTTCGTCAATGTTCCATTAAGTTTCGATGGTTTCATAACTTTCCCTCCGGAATTCCCTTCCTTGGCTGTTTGGAAACATCCGTGGACCCCCGTCGCCGATTTCCACATTTTTGACTTTGGGGCCAACCTTTTTTGGATCTGGGATGTGTTTGATGTGCTTAAATGAACTGTTAAGGTTTTGTCAACATTCAGTTAAGTTTCGGTGGTTCTGGAGCTTCGTCCCCTTTGGCTGTTTTGGAACATCCGTGGAGCCCTGGCGCCCTGGCCTCCGAGCCCGACCCCTACGTGGCTGTTTCTGGGACTCTGTCCTTCTTTGGCCATTTTGAACATCCATGGAGCTCCGGCGGCCCGGCCTCCGGAGCTTGGCCCCTCCATGGCTATTTCCGAGACTCCGTCCCTCCATGGCCATTTTGGAAACATCCATGGAGCCCCCGCAGCTCGGCCTCCAGAGCCCGGCCCCTTCGTGGCCATTTCTGGGACTCCGTCCCTCCATGGCTGTTTTGGAAACATCCGTGGACCCCGTCGCTCCAGTTTCCACATTTTTTGACTTTGGGGCCAACCTTTTTTGGATTTTGGATATGTTTGATGTGCTTAAATGAATTGCCAAGGTTTCGTCAACATTGTGTTAAGTTTTGATGGTTTCAGAACTTTCCCTCCAGAATTCCCTTCCTCCTTGGCTGTTTGGAAACATCCATGGACCCCCGTCACTCCGGTTTCCACATTTTTGACTTTTGGGCCAACCTTTTTTGGATCTGGGATGTGTTTGATGTGCTTAAATGAACTGCCAAGGTTTTGTCAACATTTGGTTAAGTTTCGATATTTCCGGAGCTTCGTCCCCCGTTTGGCTATTTTGGAACATCCGTGGAGCCCCCACGGCCCAGCCTCCGGAGCCTGGCCCCTCCATGGCCATTTCTGGGACTCCGTCCCTCCGCAGCCATTTTGAACATCCGTCAGCCCTTGGTGACCCGGCCTCCAGAGCCCGACCCCTCTGTGGCCGTTTTTAGGACTCTGTCTCTCCATGGTCGTTTTGAGCTTCTAGATTTTGTAAAATGAGTCCAATTTTAAGGAGGTTTTTTGGGCACTCTTCCTTCCCCTTTTCCCATGTGCTATAATTGAATAATCTTAGTTTTGCTATGTTTTGTGAGGTCTGGGAACTTCCCTTCTGGTTTGTTGTCCCTTGTTCGTTGCTCGCCCCCTTGGGCCTGCATTGATGCTTTCAATCCAAATGAGCCCCAAATATGAATATTATGATCTTTTGATGATGCATGGATGGATCTAACAAAGATTTTGCAAGATTTGACTAACATTTTCCTTAATTTGTGTATGAAAGCACTTACAACACTTCATGCATGTCGGATTCAAGGAGCCTACTGCAGGTCCGTTAGGAGACCCATCGAGAAAGCTGAACAAGGAATGCACATAGCTCCTGTCGCCATTCATTTCATGTTCACCCCTCCCGCTAGCACCCACCAACAGGGTCGGCATTAGAAGAAGGCCTGTGCCAAGGAAGTCAAGGACAAAAATGCAAGGGGGTGGCCTTGAAGAAAGCATAAGGGAGTTGTTCGCTTGAATCAGGGGCAACCAATCAATTGATGCCAATCGTCGACGGGCTCATTTGATCCAAGGAAGAACACTGCAAACACATCAAGTAAGAAGGCAGCTTTCAAGCAACTTCAGCTACAGTAAAAGGGCAATCAGCTAAATGACGAAATTGTTACAGCACCTGGGCACTATATGACAAAACAGGGAAAGGACAAATGATATATTTTAAAATTGTTGAATATTGTGGGGTAGGTGAAACCCTAATGTAATTGAATCTAGGCCATTCATTGCAAATTGATCCTAGTCATTCATTTGGGCTTTGGAAAACTATAAATAGGGGCTTGCCCCTCATTTGTAAGGGTTGGAGAACTGGTGTAAAAAGCATTTGCAGCAATAGAAGACAACATTGCATGATTTTATGGATGTTCTCTTTGATTTTTCTCATCTTGCATACATGGTTCTACTTTCCATGTTAGTTTTAGTGTTAGTTTTTTTGAATGGAAGTGATAATGGAAATTGTTGTTATGGTATTTGATGAACTTTCAGCCCATACTTTTAGCACTTGTTGATGACAAACTGTTGTGTAAAGTTAGCCTGGGCTTCTTTATTCCATTGCTGCAACTTAGTTTGATTGCATGTTCATGATGTGCATGTGCAATTTGAAAATTAACAGACCTTAGGAGATTGCACTAGTTTTGTGTAGCTGTAGGTTCTCTTGGTCAAGAAAAACTTAGTTTTAGGGAGTTTGTCTACTATAGCAGCCACCATTGTTACTGTTCATTCGTAGCTTAGGATTAGAACAACTTTCTCAACCCTTCTCCTTTTGCTATTTCTTTTAGTCCTTGATTATAGTAGGATCCAAAGCATCACCATGAAGCTAAATCAGATGAACTTGATGATTTTTAACTTGTTTTGAGTGGATAACAACTGTTTATTCACTTCTAGCACTTTGAAACTGCATTAGCAAACCCAACTTCCCATGCTTTGTAACTCATTCGTAAGACTGCCTTGTGATTCCAGCAAATCACATCAAACCACTGAGATATTCCAAGCACTGTCAAGACCTGACATTAGAGACCTTGGGATAGTGTTCTACAATTTGATTGTGGAAGATTGTCTTTCAAGAGAGGTAGTGCACCTACGCACTACCTGTGTTGAGAAGTGCATAAAAAACACATCAACAAGTCTGTGGTTGGAGGAAGAGCACTCAGATGATTCTCTCCCTCTGTAGCAATAGACTCTCTGAGGCTTGTGAAGATAGAGATCAATATTCCAAATGCAGTGAACCCCAAGTTCTGGCTTACGACAGTCAAAACCTATGAGGTAAAACTATTCTTTATGCTAAGTGTATCTCATGTGATATAAATGAATATTGTAAAGATTTATCTTGATTCTAGTTATGATTAAATGTGAATTCCAGTTTGAATTTTATCTGGAAAAGTTATACTATATTCTTGTGCTTATGCAAATGATTTAAAAAAAATTCTCTCTCATGTTTACTAAGTTTATTTACCTTCTAGTAAATTCTTGAGATTACTTGAGTATTAAGAGGATGGATGTTACAATGATGCTTTAGAAAGAGAGCTCACTAAAGAGAGAGGAAGACACTTTGAAAAGATGTCTACTATAGATAGTGCCAATCTAACGGATGTTAAGCTTCAAGTTAGTTGACGAGACACAAGGAAACAAAGATCAAGGATTAATAAATAGGCATAGGGAGGTGGAGACCAGGGATTAACTAACTAAAGGGAAAGAGAGGTATTTGGAGCACAAAGACATAATTATGGTTCTCCTCCATCTATCTTACCTATTATTCATTTTCATCATGTCTCGTCCTCTATAAAAATATCATGTCATTTGGTAAGATCCCATAACTTTTGGTACCACAAAGATACTAGAGATTATGTTTCGTAGCTTGCCAATGGCTATCATGAGGGTCCTAACAAAAGAATGATACAATATTCAAAACAGAAGAAAGTTCAAGATATATGTATGAATCAACTACAATAGAGTTCCTACCAATTTCCTATGGAGTGTATCATCAACTATAGGGGAAGAATACTTAGTGAAAATCTTGACTCTAGATTGATAAGTCCACTCAATTTCGACTCATAGTTTTCCATGTTGAAGTTTCGTAGAATATATTAAGAATAGTTTAATTGATTAACAAAAATTCCTCTTGTAGACAAAGAAAATTAAAAAAAAAACAAGCTAGTCATCTCAAAAGACTCCATTAAGTGTGCTTTTAGATCATGAATCTTCTTGGTGGAAGTCTATGTGATGATTAATTTGTCAACATAGAAAACCAAAATTAGGATTTTCCCCTTTTTTTTGAAATATTAGGCTTAACACCAAATCATATTTCTTCAAAAGTAAAATATTGCACCACTAAGTCTGTAGTGCAATTTGTTAGTGTAGTATTAAGTCTACCTTAGGGTTAATTATCCAGGTGGTTTTTTTTGTATTGGGTAGTTTTCTCACCCATCACATATTTCATGCCTTTAAAAGGCTAGTACATGCTATGTAATTTATTATCTCATCTCAACATTTTCATCTCTAGGGAAATAGCCTTGCGTTGCTTCTCTCATCTATGAAGATTTATTTGCAGATTGTACTCCTGGGAGGTGATTGACACCAACATAGTATTAGAGCCTTCAACCTGCACCTTCTTCCTCATTGAGAGTTTTCATTAGAATTTGAGATCATTTATTTGCTAAAACTTTTTTACTAGCATTTGAAATTTATTGAATTTATGTTAGTGTGAATATTAAAGCCTTGTATCTAGTTATTTATTCCACTAGGTAATTAGGGGACAAATTCACATGTTAAGTTTACATAGGATATAAAATTCCTTCTAGAAGTCTTAGTTGGATTTTCTAGAAGCCTTATCTTATATATGCAACATTTCCTAGGTAGTTAGTTAGTTTTCACATGTGATAAGATTAAAACACTTGTCATGATATTGTCTAATCCTATCTCACTCCTTGTCATGTGTGTGAGAGAGAGTGAGAGAGAATGGTGAGATAGAGAGAAATAGAGAGGGAGGGAGAGAGAGAGAGACAGAGAAAGAGAGAGGGAGAGAGAGAGGGAGAGAGGGAAGGAGAGAGTGGCAAGATAGAGAGAGAGGGGGGTAGGGAAGGAGAGAGTGAGAGAGAAAGAGGGGGATGGAGAGAGAGCAAGGGGGAGAGAGAGCATGGGGGGAGAGAGAGAGAGAGAGAGAGAGAGAGAGTGGCAAGATAGAGATAAGTAGAGAGCGAAGGAGAGAGTGAGACAAAAAGAGAGAGAGAGAGTGAGATAGAAAGAGGGGGGGAAAGGAGGGAAAGAAAGAGTGAGAGAGAGAGAGAGGGATAGAGGGAGGGATGGAGGGACAGAGGGATGGAGGGACGAAGAAGTAGAGAATAACTTCTTGGGTCTAACCACTTCTTGGTGCACCATAGAATTAAACAACTGAAAGGCTTCCTATTGACAAGAATAAGAAAAAAATCTTAATAATTTTCTATATATACTATGAGGTATATGGAGCTAAATTGTGTATTTAAAAATTGTTGGAACATGGTTCTAACCTAGGTGAATTCTATAAAAAAAATAGTTTCAAATCCTAATATCCCACTACATTCACCAATTTCTAATCAACTAAGATCCCATGAAGGATAAGTTGACAGCGTAAGACTAGTTATTGGTAGTAAGCCACTAAATTTTGGGCTTCAAATTTATTTGTAAAAAAAATAAAACTATTGTAAAGATATAATTATGTAGAAAAAAATTAAAAGTTACAATTTAATTATGATCATTATTCCTATATGTTGTAGAAAGTGAAGCTTTTATAACTTTAATATGGTATTAATGTTTGTTGTTTCCTAGAACTACTATACCTACCATACAACATTCACTCACATACATATAATAATACAATAAATCAACGAAAACTAAAGAAATAATATAATAAAGATAGAATTATTACCCCTTTTTATTAGAAAAATCTGACATAAATTTATTATAATAACTATATTTCCTTTTCACAATGATCTCCATCAACCACTAGCTTTCTATATACCTATATAGATAAGGAAGAGGATAGAGATAAAATTTAAAGAGTAGTGTCTAAAAGAATGCTTGTCTAATGTTACAACAATTTTTGGATTAGATTGCATCAACGTTTTGGATCACACTTTGTGATCCATCATCAAGATGAAAGAGCTCAAGGAGAAAAGTGGTTGGTTGCAGACCAAGAACAACCTAAATAGAAGATAGGAGGGGAAGGAGGAAGGGAAGGCTACACAAGGACCAATGATAACAAGAAAAAAAAGATTTAAAAAAAGAAAAGAAAAAGAGCTAAAAATATAAATTCAAAACAAAGCAAGGAAAAGGGTTAAATATAAAGACATTAACAACTATCTTATATATATAAAAATATAAATTCAAATACCAAATTATGCAAATTGTAAAATAAATAAATAAATTCAAATACAAGAAATTTTTACAATTAAATAAGAACTCAAATACATGAAAATATACAAATAACACACATGCACACACACACACACACAACGAAAGGAAAAAGAAAAACTAAAAAAATCAGATGAAAAAGGAGAAAGAGGAGAGATAAAAAAAGAAGAAGACATGGAGAAGGGAAAAATACAAACTCAAATAAGATAAGAATCAAAGAATATATATAACGAAAGGAAAAGGAAAATATATACCTATACATATATGAATCAAAACATAAACACATAATTAAAGACACACAAAAGAGCTAAAAATGGGAGACCAATGAAGTAAACACTAATGAAACCAACTAAAACGAGAAAAGAAAGGAAATAGAGAATACAAAACAAAGAAAGGAAAAGGGTTAAAGATAAAGACATATATATATATATATATATATATATATATATATATAAATTCAAATACCAAAATATGCAAATAGACAAATAAATAAATAAATTCAAATACAAGAAATTCTACAATTAAATAAGAACTCTGATGAAAATATACAAATAAAACATACATACATATACAGATATATATGTATATGTATATGTATATGTGTGTGTATATATATATATATGCATGTGTATATGCATGTGTATGTATATGTATACCATGAAAGGAAAAAAGAGAAACTAAAAAACCAGATCAAAAAGAGAAAGAGAAGAAAGATATAAAAGAAGAAGACACGGAGAAGGGAAAAATACAAACTCAAACACTCACACACAAAAGAGAATTCAAAAAGATAAAGGAAAATAAATAAATGTAAAACCCAAAAAAAAAAAAAAAAATTATATATTTATAGATATATGTGTGTCTGTGTGTGCGCACACGTGCTTTATTATGATGTGGTTTAGCGAGAGGGGATATGGAACAATTACTATTTGATCAAGAGAGCCATGGTATATAGACTAGTAGAAAGGTGTCAAAAAAATTATTATGGACAGGAGAGCGGATGAGAACTCAATAAGATGACACAAAAAATGGTGAAGATAGATGGTGAATATTGATGTCTACACATAGCGCCTATAACCAAGTTTTCACTATGGTACTTGCCTAAGGCTTCATAGAAGTGGTTTTCACTAGAAGGAAATTTTTTGTACCTTTTTTTCTTTCCATTTTTCTCTATTTTTTGTTTTTTTTTTTAAATTTCTTGGTGTACTTTGATGATTATGCATAGAATTTCTTAAGGTTCAGTGTATATATATACCTTTTTAAATGTGTGTGTGTGTGTTTTCCTTTCTTTTATTTAGCCCCTTTCCTTGCATTGTTTGTATTCTCTAATTATTTGCTTTGCTCCTTTTTGTTGGTTCCTTATTGTGTACTTCTTGAATTTTTTTTGTTATTTGTCCTTAATTTTTTGTTTATATGTTTAGATCCATATATATATATATACATTTTCATACACATATATGTATAGGAAAATATATACTTTGAATCTTATCATTTATGACATTGCTTAATTTTAATTTTATTTTATAATTAAGCTATTACATATTTGGTTTTTTGTCTTTTATCTTATTTCCTATGTTTTATTTTTGTTCTAATTTTATAGCCTAATTTTTAAATTAGTAATTTGCTAATAGATTTATTTATTTTAGTTGGTTTACCATTTTATTTTTCCCTTCTCCTGTTGTGTTCTACTATTTCGAATTCTTTTTTTTTTCCTTATAGTTGGTTTCATTAATTTTTTGCTTCTTTGTCTTCTTTTTTAGCTCTTTTTCTTTATTTTTAAATCTTTTTTGTCTTGTTCTCATTGGTCCTTGTGTAGCCTTCCCTTCCTCCTTCCCATCCTATTTTCTATTTAGGTTGCTCTTGGTCTGCAACCAACCACTTTTCTCCTTGAACTCTTTCATCCTGATGATGGATCACAGAGTGTGATCCGAAACGTTGATGCAAAAAAATCTCACGTGACCTAATCCAAAAATTGTTGTAACATTAAACAATATTGATTGTAGAAACTTGATATCATAGAATGAGTCTACTTAAGAGATAGTGAACTAGTAGAATACAACTCCTTAAAAGTAGTTAACTTATTAAACACATCTACTTAAGATAGAATTTTACTATTATAACATGCAAATAAATTAACATTAATTAGTGCATTATCTAGAAATTATTATAATGAATATTCACAAATTATTACAAAGAATATTTATAAATTATACTATAGTAATTATACATGTGTATCTTAAAACCACACAAAAATGTTTTAATAATTAAATACATTAACAATTTTCGCTAAAATTATTATTTGGCTATATGCTTTTTCTTTTGTTTGTATACACCTTGCTCATATTTGCCCATGAAGACCTCTTTGATTGCATTGGAAACTTTAGTTGTATTGGCATAGTTGGCATTCCTTTATAAATCATCCACACTCATTACATGCTTCAAAATTGAATAGAATGACTCCATAGTCAATTGACTAAGTTCATAGTAGACCACCAAATTTCAACATTCTACAATTTTGTAATGAGTTACTAAAATCTCGGTCAATTATTTTTTATATTTGAATCCTGGTCAATTATTTTTTTATATTTGAATCTTAACATAACAATTATTGCTCAATTATTTCTGAATTTCGATTGTGTAAGTTTTTTTACATCAATGTTTCAGATCACACTCTATGATCCATCATCAAGATGAAATAGAGAGTTCAAGAAAAAATGATGGATCACGGAGTGTGATCCAAAACATTGATGCAAGAAAACTTACACAATTGAAATCCAGAAATAATTGAGCAACATTCTATATAGATTGTGAAAATCTGTTATCTCTTATAACAATCATTATTTTAAAAAATCAATCTATGGACTTTACAATTTGAACTTGTTTCTTATCATAGAATTGTGCCTTTATTTCTTGTAGGGGATATAAAGCTACACGACTTTTTAAAAAAATTCTATCTTTAAATAAAGTTTATTATAGAAGTTTTAAATTTCTATATTGTGAACATATACTATTCAAATTCTATGATATTTTATTAGGATTGAATTGCATAGTTTTTAATTCAATCTCAATGACCTATATTTAATGGGTAATGGTTTACAAGATCCTGTCTCTCATGAACATGAATAGTCTATTTAACACTCATTGCATCTAGATAAATCTAATTAGAATTAAGTATTGAGATTTCTTAAATCACTCATCTTAATACTATTCCAACTCAAATACACTAAATCATAAAATTTCCACGCAATACAACCCACTTAACTTACTATCCAATTTACTAAATCTTTTAACATATCTTATATCATATCTTCTATAAACCATTTATTACAAAACTTCATTGCAGGTGACACACTATACAACAACTTCTACCCAAAATATGCACATAACACTACCCATATCAATGTTCTCTTCTAAACAAACACATTTTTAAAACAATATAAAGAGAGAGATTCCATTTTAAAGAAGTTCATTCAGGCGGAAGTAAATTGGTTTTATTTTAAAAATTATGGGTACAATGCAGCATCAGATGTCCACAATGAATAGAAAGAAGGGGATATTTTTATTTAATCTTCTCTCGGGAGAGCGTGAAGGATCCCAAGTACAGAATGAATTCCAATAAAACTATAGCAGCTAATATAGCACCTATATTATTGCTGTAACCCACATATAAATCTGTGTGTCACGAATGAATGAATGAATGAATGATCTCAATCTCCATACGATTTTGATTAACTAAAGAACCCAAGGAACAGATGAAGCAAGGTAATGGTGAAACCGCAAGAGGCAATTAGAGAAGGAAAGCAGCGCTTCCCAACAAGACAACTCCAGAGATGGCAATGTTGTGGACTCCTCTGGCAGCTGAACCGCTTTGTTGTGGAGATGGGGCTGGGCCTTCACCAGGGATTGATGATGTGGGGGAAGGTGCTGATACAGAAGGCGCTGGGACGCCCCCTCCTTGTGGAGGAGAGAAAGCGGAGGAAGAAGGTGCATCTGCGGGTGATGGGGATTGAACAGGGGACGCCGTTGGAGTCTGGGCTATGCAACATTCCATCAATCCTACCACTAAAAACATCGCCACAATTGCGCAGAATTTTCCCATATTTTCTCCTTGTCTAGCTAAAGAATTGCAATTACAATGGGCGTTAGTTGTGCTGATCAATGAAGTTCAACAGAGCAGAGGAAAACTTCAAATGTTTGTGGAGAAAAAGATAGTGAGAAAGCAGTTATATAGCAGAGTGTAGAGGTTTCCACGTGGAAGGTAGCTCTTTTACCATTTCCGCCAAATCTCATGAAAGTCTTGCTTTCCCAAGCATGGGACATCCTGTGGGTGGGCTGCTTCGTCTCTGTCAGCTCGCCTAACATTCCACCGTCCAATGTAATCTGTGGTGATTTTAAGCATACAACTTGGTCGGCTGTTAACGTCGGTTACGGTTAGAGGAGAGGCGTGAGACTCAAATACTTGGTCAACTAACATATTTATCCTTGAAATTTTCTTTTAAATTTTACCAATAATGTTGATGAGTCGAGCTTTCTTAGGCTTAAAAATGGGCACTACACAATTTTCTTGTAGTATCTTCTTTATTTTTTTCTCGAAATACACCTAAATTAGTAGTCGCATGCACATGCATGCAACAATTAGTTGATAGGTGTGTACCACAGAGGGCGATTCAGTGGGCAAGTAGAACGAAACTTTTATGTGGAAAGGGAAGAGGAATGCAAGAATTCTATAATATTTAGAATTGTTTGATTGAGTCGAAGAGAGCGTATTAATTAGTCAATAGGAAGTAATGTAAGGTTAGTTCATATCTCATTGGCTAGGGGTGGGACAGTATGAACTTTTTTCATGAAGAGGAGAAATCGATTTGTGCATCTCGACATAAAAAACCAGCAATTGAAAATAGATTAATGAAAATGTAAAATAAAATTGTAGGCCATGTTGGATGAATGTAATTAGGTACAATGTATCCATTAATTTTAATTTTAAACAAGTAATTGTGAATAATTTTTATTTTATTAATATGCAATATTTAATGATTTTAGTTACAATAGTTAAAGTTTCATTGCAATATAAACACAAGCTTTGAAGTAGTGCACGATTTTAAATGTGTAGCGAACATCAGGACTTTGGAGACAAACCTTTGTTTCTAAATATGGAACCAATTTTTATCTTTTCCTCTTCGCCAGCTCGATTAGTAAATTTATTCTTTAAAATTGATAACTAGAAAATGTAAATAGCCTGAACGGGTAGTAGAGTTGGCTTGGGCAGTGGGTTTGCTCCCCATTGGTCTCAGGTTCAACTCTGCTCCTAGGTTTAAGAGGTGGGACTTCTTGCGGGCGGGGGGATCTCACCCGCAGGGGACTAGTCTCGCCCTAATTCGCCCCAGGTACCCAAGGTAAGGGCTACTGGGCTGCTGGGTTGGGCCGCGGGGACACCCCTGTTGTATAAAACAAAATTTGAAAAATATAAATAAAATATATATTTTTTTTTATTTTTTTTTCTAACAACAATAGTTTTGTGCCAAAATTTTAGGTGTGAGATAATTTTATCTCTATTTTAGTTTTGTATTTATTAGCGCTAGATGCACATGTACATTTTAGCTTTTTGTCTAGGTTATTCAATCAATTAATTAATTATTATTTAATAATGTTAAGATACATATGCATAGAAATATAAGGCAAACTTTTTAAAGAGTTATTACACATGCCTTTAATTACTAATATTGCATTTAAAAGTATTGTTTAACAAAGGTAGTGGATAACTTTGGGTATGACATATTTTTGAAGAAAGAAAGATGTTTGATATTGGATACTTTTTATAATCACTATTTAGTGCATAATTTTGTAAATTAAACTTTTTACAATTACTATTTAGTGCATAATTTTGTAAATTAAAGTTTTAGTATGCATGTGTTTTTTGGGTTAGTAGTAGTAAAATAAAAATGGGACAAGTATAAAAGATTGAAAAGTAGTCAATTACGAGGAAATTTGAAATTTAAAAATATCAAATTTTAATGAATTACTTCATAGTGCAATTGAAGACTCAGTTAGACCATTTTTTATTAGAAACAAATAAACAGGCCTCAGTAAGAGAAGAGTGTGATGACGCAATACATTTTTTCCTTATTCTTAGAATAAATGAATAAAAGATTACACATGTACCTATGTAAGAACAAATATATTGTGTTAAAAGTCAAAACACAAAACCCATGCTCGTTATCCACCCTGCCATATTGGCATCATGGAGCCTCGGGGACTCTAGCCAAACCACCGAGCAAGAAAAGTATGAAACGTCCATGAGAAATTTTGTGGAGTTCCATTATACATTACACAATATCATAGTTGAGAAAAATCTAGTGTTTTTTTTGTTGTAGTAATTTTCTGTAAAAAACAAGCATCATGATTTTGGAGTGCTTTTGTATGCTTTAGCCTAATACATGCAAATAGAAGAGAGTGGTATGTCAGTGGATAGGCAAGCAAGATCAAGAACAAACCATAAAAAATGAGTAAGTATATCGGTAAAATCAATATAAACAATCTGAAACTGGAAATAATTAATAATATTTACAACTGGTTCACTGAATTTTTTTATTGATAATGGAAAAGTTATGTACTTACATGTATTGTTGACAGTGTTTAACAAACACGAGAAACATTGGATTGAGTTGTTGAAGTATTAAACAATTTGAAATAGACAATTTAGAGTGAACTATTTTTTTTGGATGCCTATTGTATATGTGCAACATTATAAAAGAAATCATATAGATCTACAATAAACCAGGTTAGAGATATACATATACATATACATAGCCATATACATACATATACATACATATACATATACATATACATATACATATACATATACATATACATATGCATGTACATATATACACATATACATACATGTACATATATTATTTTAGGTTGAATTCTCATTGGAGGGTTTGAACATAGATGTGCTCCAAAATGTGCAAAAAAATATATTGATTAAGTTGTATTGTTGAAAGAGCCATTGTGATCTTCATTCAAGAGAAGACTATAGTAAAAAAACGTCACTGGCTATTGGTTCTTATATGTGCCCATGTTTCACAAATATATTTTTGCATCCACATTTAGGCATGGAATGTAGATAAAGTCATTTTGCATAGACGATTAATTTATTGTTCATGTCTTCTTGTTATATGTTTCTATCTTTAGCGTTACACCCATTCTACAAACTTTAAAGAGATTACCGTTGTCTTTTGGATGGAAAAATTGCAATTAAAATGAGAGATTGTTGTATTTTTTTTCCCTTGGTTTATTGTTTTAGTTATCTTGGTGCATCTGCATGCACCTTTTTAGTAATTATACAGTCTCTATAGTGTGCAGAATGAAGGTTTGTGGATGGCTCTCTAGTTGAAACAAATGAGAAAAAAAGAATATCATGTAACATATTAATACAAGATTCGAGCTACATTCTTTGGCAATAAATATTGAAGACAAGTAGAGAAATTGTATAAGAGGTGTTAGAATGAGTAATTTATTGTTCATGTCTTTCGTTCTCTACTTATTATTCATTGTCATATGTTTGTATCTTTGACGTTAAACCCATTTTGGAGACTTCAAAGAGATTGTGGCTCTGTATGGATGGAGAAATTACACCTAAATCTTCTTTCTTTCGTAAAAAAATATGGCCAGGGTTAGTAATTTTTTCACCCTTCATTTATTGTTTGTAGTTATCTCTATGCACCTTTAACGTTATACCCATTAACATAGGAGCAATTGCAGATTAACATAGGAGTAATTGCATATATATATACATGAAGAATTTTGGAGATGAAAATAGTTTAGTGGTTGTTAAGTGTTATTCTAATAGCTCTTTTACAATTTCTCTATTCGCCTATAATATTTAGTTGCAAGTAATGCACCTCAAATTTTTAGTTAAGTTTATGGCATTAATACCCATTTTGTGTAGGTATTGGAGCCCATTGGCTTTACCAATTTCTATTTAATGTGGTTGACTTCCAAAAAATGTAGCTTGAATTTTCAATTCACAACTCAACTATTACATAGACTGGTTATGTTGTATTAATATGTTTATTGTGGTTTTTGGATCATGTGCCATCTACCTATGATTCTAAATTATTTTTCTAACAGTTCTTTTACAATTTTTGTATTTTGTCTATAATCGGTGATCCCACAATAGTGGTTTACAATTTTTGGCCAAACTGGACACTGGAAATTTTTTGTAACTAAATCTTCACTTTCGGACACCTATAGCGACTAAACCATGAGGAATTTGAAGATGATGCAAACTAGAGTTTTATGAAATTTTGTCTATAGATTCTAAATATATTTTTTAGAATTTTTGGAATCAGATTGCACTTCTTTTTCCATCTCCCTCGAAAACTATTTTTTTCAGAAAACAACATTTTTAAAAATTGACGCTCACCGTATAACGCATAACTTTTTTCCATGAAGGATAAAATTATAATTCTTTTAAATTTAGATTCATATCTCCAATATCTAGTGCTTCCACTTGGTTAGATAGTTTTTATTTAATCAAGTTTCAAAGTCAAACTAATTATAATTCAGACATAAGCATTGTATAGCGTAAATTTTTGTATGCATCAAAATTCAATTTTTTTTCTCTCTGTTGGATCAAGGACATCAATATCTGTGCACTCATATTTTTAGATTTTTTTTTTATAATCTTCTATTTTTCACATGTGAAGAACATAGAGCTTGATTTTCGGTGAAAAACCTACATTCACGAGAAATAAAAAATAAATATAATAATAAAATAAAATTTATTTAAAATTATACTTTTTGGGAAGCTTATAATAAGGACTACATTAATACAAAAATAAATTTTAAATGAATTCATTTGATCCCCCAAAAGGTAAATCAAAAGTGGGTTTTTATCAGCATTTTGATAGGTGTAAAGGAGACTCCGTTATAGGTATGGTTTAAAACTAGCGGGGTTCTATCCAAAGGGGTTTGATTTAAAGTAGTTTGATCAAACCCTCTTCAATTGGAATGCTTTAAATGGAACTTTTTAAGGCTTAAATCATTATATATTCTAAAAATATGTGATTTCAACCAAAATTTGTTCCTCCCAGAAATTGTAAACCAGCTTTGTGGGATCACCCTAATATTCAATGCCAAATAATGTAGCTTGAATTTTGAATTGAGGAGCCGACTGTTACATAGACTTCTTGTGTTCTATTAATATCCACTTGATTATAACAAACTGTTAATTATTGTAGGTCACCTATTCTATTCTCCATGGTGTTAAGGTCTATGTAATGTGGATTTCTGACCATCTATGCTTTTCCTATGATTATTAAGTGTATTTTCACTCATATAATAGGTACTAGAATGACAGTTATCTAGTGCTAAATATTATAGAGAAAATCCATATTTATTAGAATTGTAAAATATGTAGTATATAAGAGGCAAACAATGACAATGAACAGTGTGCTATGGGCATGTGGAAAGAAGAGTACCATGAAGAACAATTTGTCATGCAAAACTTCAAACAGATGAGGGGGAATAAATATCATGGAACATATTGATAGAACACATATAACATGTTGCATCCAAAGAAAATAACCATGACAATTAATAGTTTGTTATAAGGAGCTTGAAACAAATGAGCAAAAAAGATTATCATGAAACATATTGGTATAAGACAAGCAACCTATGTAACCGTTGCAAGATGTATAAGAATAACACTTTAGAATCACATGTAAATGGGTTATGAACAAGAACCATTCGCCTTTTTCCAAATTTTTTGGCTTGTGTACATTTTTCTACCTCTTTTAAACTTGTATTTGACGTGGATTTTTTGACCACCTGTCATTTACCTCTTATTCTCAAGTTTTTTTGTAATAGTTGCTTTAGACTGTCTCAAATGACAGATCATGTAACAAAGATTTTATATGGAAGTTTAACATATGGAGAGTTTCTTATATAGAGTTTCTACTGTACAAAATTCATATAGCAATAAGGATGAACACAGATAACAATGAACAATAGGCAAAGGGCACGAAGCACACACAAGCCCAAAAAGAAAGAAACTAGTCAAAAGGTATAGGTCAATCTTATGTTTGTTGAAGAATATAACAAGTAAACTACAACAATAAAGACCTTGTTACAAGTAGCTTCAAAGAGATGAGAGAAAGAGAATATCATGAAACATATTAATATAAAACAAGCAATCTATGTAATAGTTTCCATTTACCTATTGGCTATGTGTTTGAAATCTCCACAAGGGTTTCCATCAGAGCAGTCGTGGTTAGAATTTTTTGGTGTATTTAGATTTTTTTTGGTTAGCTGAAAAGGAAACTATACAAACATGGACAAATGTAATGTGCATAATAGACAATGTTTATTGTAGTCAAGTGCATGTAAGAATCTGTGCATGAATGTATATATATAGCAACAAATATATGGGGGCTATCTAACCATGCAGGAAGAAAAGGGTTGAATGTATAGCTCAGGAAAATACAAATCTATAAAACAAACCTTGTTTACACTTTCAGCTATGGTCATCTTTCACGTACCAATTGTCTAACACATGGGCTTCATATCTCGTCTCCATCTATGTTTGCATTGAGGCGAATATGATATTTCTGCAAAGTAACATTTTTTTTAACAAATTAAAATATATATGCCTATTTAGATGCATAAAGAATGAAAAAAAGGAATTGGAAAATGACTTACAACAACAATAGAAGCCGAAACACCATGGGTTGTGGGCTGGAACAGCTAGGAAGCTCTCCAATCTGGTATCCAATGGAGAGGTATGGCAGCTTTGTTGAGTAGCCTAGTATGAAACCAAAACCACGGTGTGTCATTTCAGTATGCAAGCAAAATAATAGACATCTTTATATTACAACAAAGAATATTACATGTACTCCCTTGTGTGACATCGAACAATAATTCCAGGATGTATCAACCCTGGTGGCACCGAAAGCATGCCTTTGTGATTCTGCTATACAAAGTGACCAGTTCCACAACCGAAAAAACCACGTGGCCAACAATCTCGAACATCATTGTAAACAAGGCCAAGCAACCCGTCGAAAATAGCATGGATTTTTATCATAATTGAGGAAAACAAAAAGAAATCTAGACAGGACTATATATTTTTGAATGCAATATATAGGAAGAGTGAAAGAGTGAAATGATGGAAAACAAGAATTTTGTACATAAAAATTTGCAGCTAATTGAATGAAATAAAGCTAATAGAAAAGCTAACAAGAAGATATAAGAATATGTGGAAGCAAAGCATCAAGCAAAAATGTCAAAACTGAGGGTATATAGGTATAGAAAATAGAAAACACATGGTTGCAGAATTTTAAACTTATTAGTCAAATGGAACAATTATTTTTTTGAGAGTATGTGCATATATAGTTTAATATACTGAAATGTTCAAAACACGTTATTGAATTATACAAATTTTGGGCTCTACTTATTGTTGGTTGCAATCTCTATGCATCGTTGACCCTTGAAGTTGTTTGTATTTGCATATGTATCAATTAGTAATAGCTATAACTATATGTTTAGAGTACTGCATGTTAAAATCGGTTGAAAGAGAATTATAGGTATGTTGATAAAGAATTGCCATCATGCAATTTAAAAACATTTGGACAAACATGGATAGGTGGAATATACAGAAGAGTGTATTCTTCTTAATTCCATTTACAAAAACTATGACACAACAAAATGTTGAAATGAGAAGTTAGTAGATTAATATTTATGGGTGTATATTTGCATATTGAATTTCACAAAAACTATACTGTTGAAGGTAGAGAAGATAGTAAACAAGAGAAAAATTAATCTTCAATGTGTAAAGTTAAAGAGGATGCAAAGCATTGAATAAAGTCTTGCCCTTTGCTTATTCTTTCTTATTATCTCTGTCCATTTTTGGCATTATACCCATTTTACACAAATTATTACATGGTATGGTTCTACAAAATTTAGCTTACAAATCCTTGAAAAGAGGATGGTATACAGTTTGGACCAAATGCAAGAGTAATTGAACATTCCAAAGACTTTTCTATAAGTCGGTGCATGAGCTAGGGGAAAAATCATTTGGCAAGGGTTGGAGTTGTTCAAACCGCACCTCTTCATTGCGATGTCTAGCAGTGTATTTGTTGTCGCTAAGCCTAGAGTATCTTTCAAATGAGAATGATGGAGCAATGTGAAGTGTTTCAATTGATTTAACATGAGTGATAGCTATAAAATTCAACCCTTTCCTCTCTTTTTTGCCTATGTTTATCGTTGCTCTATATAATATTAAGCCTTGTGCTTTATGTATTGTGATTCCCCATGCCATTGTGAGTGGGATTTGTGTTTGAATACCCCGAGTTATAGCTGGAATAGGGATGTCTCTTGGGTTTTCTGGGTCCCATGGTGGGCCAAGGTAATTTTGGAAGCAAACAACAACATAGTCAGGTGGATCTGGCGGTTTATAGTGTGCATTGTATAGAATAGCTATAACAAGATAAAGGGATCCATTGACCATGCCAACTTGAATCCATAAATTCATTGTTAGCATCACCTGTTCACCAACACAAAGCAACAGTTCTAGGAGAAGCTGGTCATCATCTCCATGATTAGATGTTTGTTGTGCTACTCAAGCAATATTAATGGTTTTGGGCAAGTTTTACTATTTGATCATTTTTTTGTTGTGGAATATGACTAAGTCATTTGTGGCAAACAAATGTGTGGCAACAACAAACTGTTCTCTTTCTATGGTTGAGAGCATTTTATTTGTTTGTTTCATAAGCTCTTCCCAGTCATTGTAGAGAGCCTCACCATTTCTTATATGGAGAAGAATTTCCTGAAACTTTTGTTGGGAAGGGCTATCTCCTTTTTGGTGAAAAATAGTGTCTAATGTGACCGAGACTATGAAAGTATGCCATAAGGTTATAGTCAATGATAGTGAAGCATAAATAGGGGTATTCGTGACAGGTAGCAACTGGGAAAGATTACCAACAAGGATGATGGAAAGACCACCGAATGCCTCCCTCTGCTTATCAGGGAATGCTTGGCTTAATCAACTATCTATTTTTAGTGGTAACTTCGGGCCTAGAAAACTCATTTCATCTATCAAAATGTGTTGAATATATTTAAATTGTTCTTGGAATATTGTCAATGTCTGACCTTGCAAAGGATTCATATCCTTGATGGGGATTCAGAGGGCTATATGGATTATGGAGGCACATATGTTGTACGCAACAACACCTGTGGGAGCCAATGTGAGAAATGAGCTATTGGATCTATTAGTAGACATGTTTATTTGTTGTCTAATACAATTTATCAAAAAGGATTTTCTAGTGCCAGTCGTCCCTTGAATGATCATGTGGAGAGGGTCTTTGGGGAAAGGCTGCATGCGATGGGACTGGATGATTTGAAGAGCCAATTTTTTTTTTTGTGAAAGTTGATGGAATGATGTATTTATAGGAAAAAATTATATCGTAGCTTGCTCACTCTATGCCCTGGCTAATGGGATGAACTACAAAACAATATTATGAAGTTGTTCAAGCACATGGTTTGTATTCCATGAATGGTTCATATCAAAGTCCCGCCTACCCAATAGCTGGAGCTAATTTATACTAAAGTTAGTAGTTGCACCAAGCCAAGAGAAAACTTCCCATTCATATTTATCCATAGAATGTCGATGGTTCAAATCATCACTATCACTGCCATGTTCTTCTTCAATCATGGATGCAACTAGAAGTCTATTAGCATGCCAAGGATAATAACTAGTTGTTTTTAAAACTTTCCAATTTTGTATGATCTCTTGTTTGGGAAGAGGGTATGTGCAGGATCATCATGGAAAAAAAAAAGGCCCTTAAGTGGCAAAGAAATTTAGAAAAATTAGAGTTCAACTTGACATAAAAATTTGAATAAGTTATCTATATTATTTCAAAAATATGTAAGAATAGAATATGTAGAAAATTGAATGTAGTTTCTAAACTACTAGGTTTATTTAAAAATAAATAAATCTGTTTGGTGAAAATTTAAAATTTGAATGCAACGTTTGAATTTCAGGGAAAAAAATAAGTAGGTGTCTATCTGACCACCCTAACCACAATAAAATATTAATATTTTTTTAATAAGATTTTAGATATAAGTAGAGGACTCATGTCCCAATGTGATGCATATTTTTTGTAATTTTTCCAAGTAAATAATTAATTATGAATTTTTATTGCAACTTTTAAAAATATAAAACTTCATTATGTCTAACCACCTTAACTTGTTCAAAACTTCATGAAATTCATCTTTTTTAATCCTATAGTATGTGAAGCATAGAATGTGACACATGTTTGATTCAAAAATGTGATACCGTTTGAAATCTATAGATGTTTTTCAATCAACCTATCAATCAGGACTTTAATTGTAATTCAAATAGAAAAATAATAATAATAATTAATTAAATTCAAAGTAAAGCATAGTTTATATTGGTGGAAAGCTGGGAATCTCCTTTAAAAACCCTTTTTATTTCATCAATTTTGGGTGAAAAAAAGTCGTCAGCCACATGGACCATCATATCACTTACATATCGCCACTTTTTGGCCC
This sequence comes from Sequoia sempervirens, assembly GCA_007258455.2. NCBI lineage: Eukaryota > Viridiplantae > Streptophyta > Pinopsida > Cupressales > Cupressaceae > Sequoia > Sequoia sempervirens. The sequence continues at coordinate 1,183,017,312 of VDFB02271358.1, forward strand.
ATCATGATCCTGCACATACCCAAGACCTATATCTATTTATATGTTTTAGAAAGGTTTGTATAACATAAGTTCATTCCAACAAAATGTCTAAAATATTTTTGTATCTTCAACGAGAATAGTCTTGAACAACGGGTACACAAGGACAATTGTAGGTTGGTGTCTCGGTTACCATTTAGCCTTTTTGCATTGCTATGAATGTGTATATAAGTAGATTAGGTCAATTAGGGATACACCAAATTGCTTTGGAGACCTTTACATATAGCAATGAATATAATTTTTTGGCAAGTCTTCATCAACGTCATCTTTATTTATACAAAACCATGCTTTTTTACCAACATTCAAACGAACATATTGTTGGCTTGAAGTGAGAAGAGGCAATTTTTGTAACATATGGCACGTCTCCTGTGTGGAGATGTCACACTCCACAAGAATATTCATCATGAATTTTTTATATGCAAGCAATGCTCTATCCTCTGACTATATTTGTATTTGCAAGCCTTTTTAACATATCAAGATAATTTTATGATTTCTTCTCAAATTTAGCTACATATTTAGAAATATAATTTAAAATGATTTGCCTAGAAACAACTGGTTGGTAGTCAACATTGGCATGCCATATCGCAAGCATGGGTGGGCTATGAATATTTAGGTGATCATCATTTCTTGTTGGCTTGTAGGATTTGTTAGTCTCAACATTAGATGTCAATATAGAGGTAATTTATTGCCAAGGTGTTTTATACCAACATTGTAACTGCTCTCCTTTTTTCCTTAAACAAGTATATTCAAAGCATTTTGTGTGCCTTTGAACTGTATTTAGTAGCTCTTCATAATCTATGATTGGATCACTAGAAAGAATTTGGCTTGCGGAAAGCAAGCATCAATTTTCTTCAAAACAATGATACATTTTGAGCAATCTTTGTGCAGAGCAACATGGATTCCAAGCTGAAACATATCTATCAAAAAAGTACCTTTCCATGGTAACATCATGGTGATTGGACCAATCAAGAGTGCCCGTGTTGGGGGCTTCTAGAAGCCATAAAAATCCATGCACATGTGTAGAGCCACAATGTTGCCATTCATATCTGTACCAATAATTTTTTGCATGCAAAAGATTTTCAATCACCTCTTCATAGAAAATTGAGAATCTATGATGGAGATATAAAGAGTGATATGTGGATTTTGAACAACACTATTTGTTAGTGTCTTTGTTGAGGGCTCCATCACCAATCGAGCCACAAAGGATAAAACATTTTGCAAGTCAACCCATTTTGTGTCTGCACAACTTAAAGTGAAAAAAAGGGTAGGTATGCCAAGTTGTTCAATCATTGCAGAGAGTTGCACCCAACAAGAGTTCCAAAAAGAATGGGTCCTACGCAACGATGCACCAAAATGCATCAACTGCTCAACTATCTGGCTATTAGAAGTAGCTTGAACATGGAAAACTTTAGTGGCGAATCTTCGCCAATTGGCAAATTCTAGGAATCGGCCAAGTTGAAATTGGAAAATTTCTCACACCCAACAGGGTGTCCAATTTGCTCAGATTTTATGAACTATAGGTCCAATGCATGTCCATTGACCAATGACTTTTTTATGAGGCATATTTAAGCAACAAATTCACCATTGTCAAACTATGCGTTTCAATTAGACTGACTAATATTTTTGCCTAGAATCTCGAAAGCATTTAATAAAACACCTACATATTCGCCAATACTATTAAAACATCATTGTATCATGACCCATTTCGCCAATTAAAATTTACAAATAGTTGCTTGTGAAGACCCATTTCGCTAATTAAAAGATATAAATAGTTGCTTATGAGGACCTATTTTTCCAGTAACATTAAAAAATAATTACATTTGAGGACACATTTCGCCTTGAAAATTACAACGTATCATTGTATAAGCACGTGAGATTTGCCAAATTTTTAATATACCATTTAAAAATCTCGCAGAATTCACCAAATATGGAATCATGGATTGATATAAATACAATCAAAAGTGTTATTTATTCTTATACATTTTTTTCAGTTATGAGGTTCTACTTCTCGATTTGGAAGTCAGCGAAAGCCGAAAACGTAGACTTAAAGGTGAGTGATCATTTCTTCATAATGAATTAGTTATAATAATAAGTTTTCTTTATCTCTTTTCCATTCTTGCTTTAGTATTAAAGATGATATTGAGAAGGGAATGGGATCTATATTATTATTCTCTGTCCTTAAACAAGAAGACATTTTTTTCCTATTTTTATTCAAAGTGAGAGATGAATATGTCAAGCAAATCAAAGATCAATATGTCGAGTGACTCAAGCAGCAAGGGTAAGGCTCCTACCGCTACTCAAGGTGGTGAAGAGACTCTTGTTGCTCCTCAGAATCCTACCACTCCTCAAGGTGGTAAGGCTCCTATCGCTCCTTAGACTCCTATCTCTCCTCAAGGTGGTGAAGAGATTTATGCCGCTCCTCAAGGCGGTGAAGAGACTGGGAGGCCATCAAAATGCCAAAAACTTAGACGTACCATACAGTCTTACTTTGGAATTGCCAAAGCTTTTGATCCATCAGGTTAAGATGGAGTTACATCATCAACTCTTCCACCAAATATTGGTAGCATTCACAATACCTCACCGCCACCAGAAGGTCAAGTTGAGATTTCCATTGATTTAAATCAAAATGTATCAAATCAGGATCACAATACCACAGAAGATGTTCCAAGGGATACCCTAGGCCCAATTAGCCAGAATGAGATAATTGACTTGGATGAGGATGATGATGTTGGTAGCAAGAAAAGAAGAAGCAAATAAAAAATGGGGCACAAGTGGGAAATGACAAGGAATTTTCAACTTGCTTGGTTGTCAAAGTACCCATTCATGGTACCAGTAGGGATTGACAATGCAAATGATATTGAAAAGGAAACATTGGCCAAATGTACGATTTGTAGTTGGAAATGTGTAAGAGCCAAGATATTGCTGCTAAAGATTGACACTATAGAAAAATATATCGGTAAATTTTATAAAAAACAAATCATAGACAGAAAGGAACAATCAGTCATACAATGGAAATCGAAGGAAGAATGTCTTCATGTTAGGTTTCTCACGGATTACGAAGATCATGAAAAAAGAATGTTGAACATTGCTGCATGTAAAGGTACACTTGAGGCTCAATTTGGAAAAGCAATGGAAGCAGCAAATATGTCAAAAACTGTTCAAATAAGGTTGTTTTTTATATTTTTTTGAGAGGGCATCCTATTACAGACTACCCAAAATATTCTAGTTTATTATCTTTTTTGAATGTTCCTCACTATCCCTTGTCACATTGGTTAGTAAATGCTAGATGGGAATGTAAAAACTATCTTGTTGTAGTTGAAAAGGAAGATTTAAAGGAGAAAGTAAAAGAGTCAAATTTCATTGCATTATCTAAATTAGATGAAGTTACTGTGGTAGACAATACTTCTTGGGTTTGTATGCATTTGTATATTGTAGAACGATATGTTCGCTAAGCTCATCTTCTCTATGTTCATAAAATGAAGGATAGTTCAACATCGCAAAATATATTTGAACTAGTCAAGAAATCTTTGAATGAAATTTCAGGTATGGATGAGTTGACAATTTCCAAAAGTTGGTGTGTGTAGGAGTTGATGGAGCTGCAATGATGCAAGGTCAAAGGATCGGTGTTTGTACAAAGTTACAAACTACTTGTGCACCATACATGCTTGGCATTCACTGTGTAGCCCACATAGTGAATTTAGCATTCAAAATTGTAATCAAGCTCCCTACAGTATCAAAAGTTAAAAATATAGTTCGGAAGATCCACACATACTTCTACTGAAGTCCCAAATGTTTCACAAAATTTCAAAATTTTGCTGAGGGAATAACACTAGGAAACAAGCTTCTCAAGGATGTCGATACCGGATGGATCACCCTACATGGACCAACACAACGAGTTTTTTCAGAATATCAATCCTTGATTGGAGTGATGTACGAGCATCACAACACAGTAGACAAAGCTCTTGACCTCTTACACAGGTTAAGCAATATAAAGACACTCTTGACTTTAGCTAGTCTTTTCCCCATGCTTGATGAGATGAACAATCTTGTGAAGAAATCCCAAGACAAAACTATGTATATTAATGAATATTCCAATCTACGTAAACATACATGCTTGGCCCTTGATCATCTATATCTAGATCTAACACAACGAGGCCCAAATTATTTCATGTGGTGAAAAATTACTGATTTGAATAATCTTGATAATTATTTACAGTTTAATGCAAGCGGTAACTTATGTATCTATGTACATGGATATGAGATACCAATGTACCATTGTAAGACAGCCATGCGCTCTAGCAGAGAAGTAGCTGTTAAGGAGGAAGATTTTAAAGGAATTGTTAAATCCGTTGGTGATAATTTGGAGGAAATTGCAAAATATCTTTCCTCAGAGATACGTGAAAGATTCCCTTGACATGAAATACTTGAAGCCATGGGTATGGTGTATCCTCAATTTTGGGAAAACTGAGAGAACGCAAAATATTTTCATGATCAAGTAAAAATCTTGATCGAACAATTTTCAAAAAGTGTAACATACGATTAGCAGAAAATAGAAGGAATTTTAAATGAAGCTAAGCTTAGAAAACAATCTAGGAGTTTTGCAACAACTATGAGGGACTAGTATAAATCCATGGGAAAGGAGAAGGTCTTTGAACTGGGATCAATAAAAAAGGTTTGGAAAAACTTAGGTCATAGTGAAATATTGTGTGGTTCGATATTAGAATATTTCAAACTTGTTGATTTATGTCAAACAATGATATTGGGGTCAGTGGAGGATAAGAGAGTTTTTAGTACATTGGGGTTTTTGAAATCAAAGTTAAGAAACAAACTAGACAAGAATTTGGAAAATTGCTTGAGGTTGAAGGGAACTACGTATAATGTCTTTAATTTTCCTTTTGAAAGGGGACTTGCAATCGAGAGGTCCACATGTGAAAGAAGGACTGGGTTTTGCAACACTCCAATTCCAAATTTTGGTACTAGTGGCAGTGGCAGTGGCAGTGTGACTGGGACATATGAAATTGACACAAATCACACAATGAATGTTGAATTTGAGACACAGGCCGAAGAAAATGAAGAGCAGACTTGGAATCAAATTCAAGAGGACTCTTTTACTTTATCTGATGATGAACGTTAGTTTGAGGAACTTGACTCTGTTTGGGAAATGGAAGAGAATTAGTAGCTTTTAGGCATTTACACTGCACTTCATGGATCAATTTCCATTGCTCCATACTATAGTTGATGATATTTTATATTGTATTCAATGAAATTGTGAATCATTGCACTTCATGATATTTTATTTTATATTGCACTTCATGAATCATATTCCAAAGTCAAACTGTAGTTGATGATATTTTAAATGTTGTATTCCATTAAAATTGTGATATTTTATATTTTATATTGTATTCCATGGTATTAAATTTGATATGTGATTCTGCATCATTTTTAAAGAACAACACTTATCACACTACTTGTAAATTCCTATTGCATTTCCATTCACACAATCTTTGATAAATAACTGAAAGGAATATTATTAATCCATTCCTTGAATAGAAGTTAACAACTCAACATCCATAACTTATAAGTTATAAGCTAACAAAAGCTAACAGTTCAACATAAATAACTTATAACGACATCCACACAACTTAAACAATAAAAGCTTAAGCTACCAAATCACCTAAATTATACTGAGAAATCCTTATGCATCCATCACCATAAAATCCTTATTCATAGATAAACATTCCACAACAATGAAACTAACCAAAAATATATCATTCCAATAATAGACAATCCGCTGGCAAACTACTCAACAAAAGTACAATAAATCCACATGATACACACCATAACTCAAAGATTACGCATGCATGAACTTCACCATTGTCTTTCTATATTGAAATAAGAGAAAAGCAATAAAAATAGCAGAGTTTTTTTTGTCTTGATAATGATTTCTTGAAGACAACCATTTTAGAAATTAAAATAAAAAGTGTTTCAAGTATCAAGAGAGCCAAATTAAATAAAATAACATAAAAACTAAAAACTAAACAATGGTTCCACTCCCAACACTGACTCCTTCACTTTCAATTATTTCCACCTCCTTCTCCTTCAGTAATGCCTCCTGTGCCTTTACTCTTTGCATGTATTCTTGGTACTTGGTGACAACTTCAATAATATCCTTGCTCCCTAGCGTTGTAGTAATCTGTAACCTGGTTCTCCATTTTCCCAAAGCATTTTCAGACTCAACCAACATCTAAGATCTTTTCTCTTCTCTAGATTTATAAGTCTTTAGATGGATCTTCATTCCACTGAGTTTCAAGAAGGACTCCCATGTCACTATAGAAGGATCAACTATTTCTTTATTGAATATCTCTCTAAACTTCAGAGAGATCTCTCTTATATCTAGAATGTTTTCATCAAACTCATCAGTAATTTCCACTCCCAGAATACGACAATCTTCTTTAATTTCCACCAACATTTCATAATATTGATCTCAAGTGTGTTATTAATTTCCTTCACCAGATTATCATACATATTCAATTTCCATTCCAATAAATCGAACCAGAAAGGGTCTATCTCCTTTGGATTATTCACAATTTTCTTGCCAATTAATATCTTCAGATCCATAGAGTTCAATTCTTTCATTTCCTGAGAGAGCACATAGAGACTAGTTTGATCTTTTCTGAGCTGGTGAAGTTTTGTTACTAACTCCTTCCTCCTGTTAACAACTCGAGTGTAAAAGAGCACATATTTATTTAGAAAGAAGATAGCCTCTTGATATATTTTATCGATCCCCTCACAAGAAGCTTTGGAATAACTCAAATTCTTTTTAATTTTCTCTATGGTGAGCACATTGATGCCCTCTACCTGAGAACTTGAGGCTTCATCAAATGTAGGAGGAGTGGCCATGGAAGAAATAAAGTTACTCAATGCAAGGACTTGAGATTACAGTTTTATATTTTTTTTCTTTGTGTTTTCACTCTTGTAATCAAGGTATTGATTGAATAATTGGCATGGTACACATCACCTTCCAGTGTTGGAGGACCCATATCAACATGTGTGACTTTGTAGTCCACCTCTGTTATTTCATCTTCATTTAAATCCTTCACAAGGTCAGCAATTTCTAACATTTGATTTCTAGAAGTAGCATTAGTCACCATTCTTGACATCCTCCTGGCTTTCTTAGGTTTTGAAGAGCTTTGAAGTAACTTTGAAACTGTATCCACTCCAACTGTCATTGTAGGAATATGCTTTCTCTTCTTCTCCACTTCTTTTTTCAGCCATCCTAGGGAGGCTACTACCAAACCAAAATCTTCATTTCCACTAATAGTTTCTTTAGGAGAACTAGGAGTGAAAGGTGGATTATCAAGCAAAGAAGAGGGAAATTCAGATAGAGGAGGAAAGATATTATCTTCAACGATCTGTTGAAAGATAGCTTCAGAATCTACAACCACATCTTTTTTTATTGGTCTTCTTCTTATGGGTAGGAGAAAGCACACTGTCTTGTTCACAGATGCTCTTCAACTTGACTATTTATTTTGGCCTATCACCATCACCTCCTGACTGAGTATTTGCACTAGAGGACCTAATAGAGGGTTTCCTCAATGATACACTTGCACCGGATGCTTTCGTAGACCCCTGTTCATTCTTTTGTGATGACTTAGGCTCCTGAACAGGACCAACAACTTGCCGCCATTTCCCATCCAACCAGTCTTGAGTTCTTTTAAGCACTAGGGTAGCACACACCCTCATATCTAAAATTTCACTTTGGCTCCAATCAACCCTAGGGTGGGATTTATCAAGAAAATTTTCATATGCAGGATATATGATTGTTGAATCCTCAGCTACATTTTTAGAAATGTTAAATGACAGATCGAAAGCATGTATTCGTTTTCACGTTAACCTCATATAATCTCTTCTCAAAACTTTTTTCTCATTGACACAATCTTCCTAGAAATATTTGATAGATGGGTGATGTTGATATAAGCTCCCTCCATAGAGATTATGCTTCACAAAACCCTTAGTGTCAAAAGTAGCTCTCATAGACATATTCTGGAGGTTATATTCCTTGAGAATTCCTTCAGCTCCCTTGGCCATCTAGTTTGTTTTGCACATAAAATACGGGGTCTCCAATGGGAAGACATACCCTCATTTCCCCATGTTCTTATACTTAATATTAACCATGGCCATTTGTTGACAAACTTCCAGAAATATCAATAAATCTTCAGGATACTGAGGTAATTTAAATGGGGCTTTCTCAAAACCCCCTATTCTCAGATAGGAAAACTTATCAAATTGGATATAAAAACTCCTAAATTTTGATAGAAGAGAAATCAATTTAGGGGAAAGGAGGATTTCTGGATTTCCATCTAGCTTCCTCACGACCTCCATTAAAATGCATCATTAACACGAAAAAATCACCAATTCCAAATTGTTTAGTGAACTAAGGAAAGCATTTATACACAGGAATATTAGAAGTTGGGGTTCCTTCTGGCTCCAACGTAGGCGAAAAGGACCTCTAACTACCTACAATGTACATCAGGAAAGAACACATACAAAAAGTAGCAGTCTTATGGAAATTAATTAATTGCTCATTCAAATGGAAGCAAATAACTTCATCCTAGTCAATGAAAATGTTCTCATCATAGACTATCAAGATAAACTGGTACACCCAATCCTCAAATAACTCAACTTGTGCATTCCAAACAATGTGGTGTAGTAAAGCAATAGCATCTGCAATTTCTCCCTTAAAATGCACTCTTTTGAGTTTACTCGGCGGTTGCGACTTACCTTTCTTTTCAGACTTCAACCAGGTTTTGGCCATGGAGTTCTTACACCATTCCTTATTCACTTTGAAAAATTCACCTGCTACTGTGACAGACATGTCTTCTATAGGTTCCCTTTCTGGAATCCCTAGCGTGCGGGAAATAGCTTTAGGAGAAATTTTTGCAATTACAATCCCGTTTGCAGCTTTAATTTCCTGTGTCTACGAAATGTACCTTCTCACACATGCACTTATCAGGTCCACACTCAACACAACTTCTGGAAACCCTCTAACATGAGCTAGCCTGCTTTCTAAGAGTTTTATATCCAGCATAGACTTTTCTTCCCTCTCTAGGCACGCCCAAAATTTGTCTAACTTAAAAATTTTGAGCGTCGTATCCCTTACGTTGACCCAGCATTCAATCTGCATAAGTACAAATTTGAGGAGAATGAATGTTTGCACTTGAGAAGTGTTGGCCTTGGAAAAGAATGAGAATGCAAGCTAAATGTTTGAGTAAAAAGAATGTTTGCACTTGAGAAGTACTAGCCTTGGAAAATAATGAGAATGGAGGCTAAATGTCTAAGTAAAACTTCGCCACCCACTTATGTCATTATTTTTGATAGGACGTGCTTTAAATGTGGCATTCAATTTCATTCCTCAAAAAGATAGCCTTTAAGCCTGCATACTTTTGGAAATTCCTAAAAAGACAACTCAAGTTTAGTCTGTACATAGCATTCAATGAGATGTTAGATGATGGAGCCTTTGAAAGGAAAGATAAGTCCATAATGTCGCGTGGTCACTGAAACTTGGAACCTTAGAACCAAAGTCTGAAGTTTCAAAGTTTTTGAAACCTCCAACCCACCGACTAAATCCACACACCATAACTCAAAGGTTATGCATGCATGAAATTAAGTTACTCAGCAAAGTGAACCAAGTCAGGGAATCAAGTAGTTATAAAACTCGGAGGACTAGTGACTAAGCTTGATTTTCTCCCTTATTTTGAGTCTATCGTCTCTCCATCAGCCAACTATAACATTTTACATGAATTATTAATGAAATCTAATCAATGATCTTTCATTAATCTTCTTTGTCATTATGCATTGATGTGTGTTTTAATTTTGGCTCTAGTTTAATGAACCAGTTAAAGTACCTTGATTAAAGCATGAATTCATATAAATGTTTAGTGTATCTGATAAGTAGTCATGGAGATTGAGTATTGATGTGTGAATTGTAATGCAATTTCACTAATATTATGGATTCCTGGAATTAAAATCACCTTATAGTTGATATTTTAATTTTGTTAAAAGTAAAACTTGAACATGTACTTAGTGATTCATCACTCAACTCAATGCTTAATAACATATTAACAATAGTATTAGTAGCATATACAAAAATGAACATCAACAATCATTTAAAGTGTATCTACTAGTTGAAACCACTACCAGAATTTTTCTTCAAATGATAAAATAAATAATATAGATAATTTAACATCAACACATTACTGAAGTCTAAGTTGGAACAAAGACAACTCTACACAGAGCTGAGTTGGAACTTGGAAACTCGTATTATCAAAAATCAAAAATCAAATCACTACAACACATTTTCTAGCAACTTCCATTGTTCAGGTGGTGGAATTGTCATTTGTTCTAATTGATGTTGTTTGACTTGAAGATTTATTAACAATTCATGATTCAAATTGGAACCTATCTTGGATTCTTCAGCCAATTTTGCATTCAAGGTTAGAAATGGTTTGATGGAATCGAAGTAGTTCACCACATCTGGGTTCTGAGGAAACTAGCCCAAATCAATCTTCATTGCATCCTCCATCTTCTTTCTGAAATCATTCTTTCCAATGAATCGCTCATTTGTGTCAAAATCCTCTGGAAAACCAAGCTTTGTGAAGTTCCTTACCTTTTCATCCACCTTCTTCATCTTGTCTATAGCCAAATGCAAATATTCCTTTGTTTCACACATTCTCAAAGACTTTTCAATGATAAATGGCAATGCGATTGATGTAGCAAGCCGATTAGTAATCCCTTTTGATTTCAAAACATTGCCACTAGCTTTGTAGACTGTTTGTTGAATTTGATTTGCATATTTCTCTAATGCCAACACATTATTATTGTCCACTAAATATTTGTTGAGCTTCTTATGATGTTGTCTTATTGCATCAATCAATTGAAACATGTCACACAAATGATCAATCCTCTACATTATTTCATCCCAGGTATTTTGTTTCATATGGCTCATTGTCTCTCTACAAAATGTAGATAACTTATTTTGAGAAGACTCAATTTTAGTTTTTGCTTCCATCAGCTCTACCTCCAATCTTTCATTTCTTTTTCTCTCCAATTTTTGTTCCCATTGTGTATTTCCATTCACAATGCTTAGTATTAGTTTTTCTAATGTGTATTTTTCCTCATCATATTTCTTGTTTCTCTCATCTAGCCTTTGCTTCAATTCATTCACTACAGTCTCATTCTACTTATCCTCTTTGCTTGTTGATGCAGAGGAAAAAAAATTTATTCTTTTTTCTAATTCTTTGCCCTTGTTATTTGCTACTTTCCTCTGTGCTTTCTCATTTGCTAAGTCTACCTATAAATTTTAAATTCGAGTCTATAACCTTTTTTTATCTCTATCTTGCTTTAGCAATGATGTGTACACCAATTCATTGTTCTTCTTTGATACATTAATCTTGTCAATATTTTTGAGTCCAGAAAAATCAAAATGAATATTTTTCACCTGGAATTCAAATTGAGCCATCTAATTTGTTGGTTTGTTTTGAACTATGGGAACAAGAAATATGTACTCCATGATTTCTTTATTTGTGTCAAATGTGGGTAATACCATGGTTGTTGCAAGCTCTGAAGTTACAATAGATACACTCTCCATTAGTTACTTCTTTTCTTTTTTATTCATGTTTGATTTCTTTTTAAACTCTTGAATGTAATCAAAATCTAGGGACGCAGGAACAATGGAATGCTTGAATAGCGAAGGAATAGGAGTAATTTCAGTCGCTAATGATGTCGCATCCAAACTAACTGGTAGTGAGGGAGTGCCTAGAAATAACTCCTTTGTGGTGGATCCATTGGTAGTGTGACTTGGACCTGTCAAAATCCTTTGCCTCTTCTGTATGCCTTGATCACTTGGTGTTTCTATGGTATCTTGTATTGTTGTCCTCTTGTGTGTAATTTTTTGTTGTAGCACATGTCCTAGTTGTGATTGTGTTTGACCATGAGATTGAGGATGAGGATTTGAAGCTCTAACAAATTGACGTGTATGCCCTAGGTCTTCTTTTTCACCTCCAAGCCCAATGCCAGATTTATCAATTTCTTTTCTATGCTCTACATCTATTACCATCCAAGGGCCTTGTCTTTGGGATCTCAAAGGACCACCTTCATAACCTATTTTCTTAGCTATGGCTCCTCCAGTAGTAAATGCTTCTTTTGTGGCCTCACTTAAACCAAGTTTGAAATTGACATGGCTTTCTTCTTCCCTATCATCATTAGATTCATGATCACTTTCTTTATCTTCTTGTTCATCTGGATACTCTATATTCCATAATTTGCTAAACTCACTATCTTCTTCGTTATCTCCATACTCTGCAAGAGCTCTTGGATCACCTAGATCCTTCCTCATAGACCAAAAGGCAATAATTTTTTATCGTGATCAATTTTTTTTTGTAACTTCCTTCTCTAGAGAATTTGGCATTTTTACTCTACTAGATGGTTTAGCACTTTTTTGATAAAAATTATTGTACCTCCTGATTGTCTTTCGATGCAATGCCATAATTTCTGCTAACAATTGTTCAAAAGAAATACCATTCTCAGTAGCACTTTTCTCCATTGCAATTTTCACCTCATCCTAAGAATCCTTGTTTCTCAAGTTTTCAAGCAAGGGTTTACTTTGATGTTGAATTCTACTTGCATCATTCTTATTGAGAACAATCATTGATTTAATGGTGTCACATGGATCATACTGCCAGTGACAGATAGCATCAAAATCAAAAAAATTCAAAAGATTATGTGCCACACTAAATGCTTTTCTCTCGAATGTGATGCCTCCACATGAAAAAGGTAAAGAAGGAAATAAGGTCTTCTTTTGCTGACCGATAAAGTGTAGTTCATCAATGCTCTGCATCTGCCTTACATATTCCAAAGAAAAAACCCTTTTTGTCACATGTATTGGAAGTTTGTATGGTTGTACTCCTAATCCATAAAATCTTAGCATAGTATATTCTTCCATTAAGTACCAATCAACCAGTTGTATTTCTTTTCCTAGTTGAATACAATTTCTACATGACATAGGTAATCTAGGCATTGGAGTATTTGTAATTTCTTGATGTAATGGAGCCAAAAAGTAGTCTACAAAATGACTCTAGTTCATTTGAGAATCATGCAACCTTATAACAGTGGTCCATTCATATACTGGATCCATTTTATTTTTCTCAAGATTACTATAATACCATAGGGCTGAATTTGAAGCTTGTTGGTCTGAAACGTTCCTCCAAATTTGAATAGAAAAAGATAGCACAAGTAGGTTGTGAACCTAAATGTCTTGGTGGAACCTCCTTTAATCATTAAAAATTGTTTATGCATGGATTCTACAATGTGCTCGATAAAATTATATTTGACATGTGGAACACCATAATGGATATTATACACCATTTCAAGGAGGCATGCACCCACTTCCAAATTGCTATCCAGTTCGAGGAAAAATTCTAGCATGGAAATAGTATCCTAAACCCATGGTCTAAAATTATCCAAATCATAAGGAGGCTTATGATCACCTTTCAATTTGTTTCTATCTTGAACTATTCTATTTAAGAAAGAATTTTTCTCCATTTCATCCACTGCTTCATAATCACTAGCAAGCTTTTCTAAGTCAATGTGGACATTTCCAAATTCCTTGGTTGTAAACCCCAACACTTTTCCAAGTTCTACATCAATGGATACCAATTCTTCTTTGCTATCTTTATTAACAATTTCTCTTTTGTTATCATCATAATTTTGGGCACAGACCATGATAAATTTTGGGCAAGGGAATACCTCATGTAACATCATGCACCCTAATCTAGTTACCCATGGTGCACTGATACTATTAACTTGCATTTTGTTTGAGGCCTTATTCTCAGATAAAAATATAAGTTCTGAGGTACACCTACCATAAGTTTCAGGATCATAAATGTCATGGCATTCATTGGTGAAACCTGGGGTTTTAAGTAATTTTGCATAATGTATTTTTTTATCCAACATTTCTCTAGTGGTACTACTGGTAGACATGCTTATACAACATGAAACTATGAATTCCCTATTATTCCTCCTTAATTTTTCTTAATTCTTAAGTCTCTTAACCTAAACCCAAACTTCAAAGTTTGGTAAAATAAGATTTTAAGAAATGTCAAACGATGAAACGTAGTGGCAGGAATTCTTTCACTTACCCAAATTTTGATTCTTGAAAAGAGTAATGCTGACAGTCATGGAAACTGGGTTACTAGAATGGCTTTGTTGGAAGTGGAACTGTGAAACCCATAACAGGGTGGTGCACTGCAATGAGAAAATTGAAGACTGAAATATCCTTGTGTGTCAACCCTCTCACTTAAAAATAAAATCACTTAGCAGTATAAACTTAAAGTGCTTTTTTTTTTAACATTAAAGTGAAATTATGAATGAAACTAAAATGTCTGCATGTTTCTTCTAGACTACATAGTACACAATTAGTACATGGTTGTCACTGACAACATTTAAAATTAAAACAAGCCATTTAGTCTTGCATTGACAACACATTCTAAACTATTGATCTTTGTAAATCTAACGATTATGGGGTGATTCTAGAGGTTTAAGTTTGCAACCCTAGCACTTTGATGCATTTCATTCTAGAATGCAACTACAACCATACATCAAATGTTCATCAAATGGTTGAGTAATTTATGAATTATGATATAAATAATAAACATGTGTTTTAAAGTTGTTTTAAACTTTAATGCACTGGGATTGACATTAAGGCCAAGGGGCTGGTAACTTAACGTTGCAAAGGACTTAATAAAATGAATAATGATACTAGGAACTGGGGGAGAAGGTCAACGATAAATTAGAAATCAATAACATTTCGGTAAACCCTAACAATAGTGACAACTTTTAGTGTTTATAATGTTATTTTGTCAATTTGATGGCAACTTTCTTTTTTTATTTATATTGCTTTATGTTTTACTTTTAAATCTACATGTGATTATTTCATAAATAGATAATACTTAATTTCTTAAAGGAAAGAAAAATGGATTTGAATAGATTCATAAACACTGAACTCAAAAAATAACTCTTTACTGTAAATTTATAACAAATATTAACACAACACAACCATTTATTTTATTACAATTGATTTACAATGTCCCATTATTACATATCTTTTTAAAGATGAGTAGTTGTAGAGCAGGCAAGCTCCTATTTTGTATAAATAACATAAGTCACTTTACATAGACACAATTTATTCCAAGCTGTTGCTCATGACAATGGATTACAAATTGATTCCAATTTCCAAGGTTATGTTGGTGACAACATAATACAAATGTGAAACTAAAAATAAATGCATGATTCCAAAGCTTTTGCTGGTGAGAATGTAGTACAAATGTGGCACTAAAAACAAATGCAAGGAACTCACCTAGCCAAAAATATTGGGGAAATGGGAGTTGTGAAGATACAAAATGTACTTATCCCCTTTGAGAACCAAATTCATGTAGAAGATAAGGGGTAGTAAATTGCTCCCATTAGCTTCTACTTGCAGTCTCCATGCATCAGGATAGCACTGTGTTGTAGAAAAATGGGCCCTTTACTTGACATGGGATTAATTCATGATAAATTGACTTAATGAGGCCTTGATTCAGGTGCTGTGAGGCATTTTATGCATCCACCTAGGTCTTGGGCCCTTATAAATTGAATAGCATGCTTGTATTGACGTCTTGTAAAGGAATTTCACACTTTTCTAGAATTAATTAACCTATTTCTCCCTAATTTTCAAAATTATAAAATATATTTAAATACATCATTAATCTAGAATATTCTTAATGTAAACTTAATGATAAAAAAGTGTTGTAATGTGTCTTGCACATTCACATTGGTTTTTGTGCCCTTCTAGGCTATGTGGACCTCATTTTAGTGTTGTCCCAAGCTCTATTTGACATTTACATCATCAAATAATAGTGCTATATTAACCCATATTGTGCATTCTGAGGCTTAAATTGATCAAATACCTGATAAGATGGCATTTTAGACCTTATTTCCTAATTCCTTGGCTTCTTAGTTGTCAAATTGGCACCTGTGGGACCCATTCACAGTGCATGGTGAATCAGTCCCATCCAGGTGGGACCCATTCACCATGTGTGGTGAATGAGTCCTATCTGGCCCCCATTTTGACCTTTGAGCAGGAAAAAGTGAAATTTAAAGTTTATTTTCACTAAATGTCAACCTGTGATGAGGTATAATCAGGTACTAAGGCACAATTGTCTATAAATAAGTATTTTTATCCTCATCTATTCATCCAACAACTCATTTTTACATCTCTCATCATTAATTCATCATCTATTTTCTCATCCAAGTCAAGCAAGCTAGGGGTTCTGCATTAGAAGTCTTCAAGTTAGCTTTCTAAAGCATTCAAGGGTTGAATCTTCATATTATGTTGCAAAATTTCAAAATCAAATCATCATTACAAGGTAAACATCTCCATTTTTGCATGTTTCATTACTTTATTTCATCACTTTGGTTTAATTACCTAAAAGGGGTTTGACTAAAGCAAACACCCATGCCTTAACAATCAACAATCTCTCTTTCTTGTCTTGTTTGTTTGTAGATTTAGGACTCTTGGAGGCTTAAGAATCATTGAAAATTTAATTTCAAGGTTAATCAAGTCATCTCCTTGTCATTCAAGTCAAAATATCAAGAAAAAGTCATTTTCAGACCCGATTTCGGCAGTTTCTGAAGCAGACACCTATGGAAGACAAAATTGTAGATCTAAAGCTACAAAATAAAGTATTGAATTTGAAAATCAATGCAGGAGGACTGATTCACCAAGCATGGTGAATTAGTCCCATATGTAGGCCTGAAACTTGATTTTTCCATAATTCATCTCTCGGTAGTCAAAAACCTGTTTCAAAAAGTTTTCACCAGAGCAAGGACTAATTCGCCCTAGATGGTGAATGAGTCTTGTCAGGCTTGAAAATCATCATCAAAAGCATTCTAGAATAAATTTACAGTCTTCTTCAACACCCCAGGAGCACTCTATTCAGTTTCATCTATTTTTGCTTCCATCTTCTTAGGTTTCTAGTTCATGTTTGCATTCTACACTATGTTTTCCAACATATTGTATTAGATTAGTTTTCATTCATTTATTTGCATTTGTAAGCTTTAAAACACATCCACATACTCCACATTTTCTTTCCATCCATTCATACATTAGTCTTGAGTGTTAGCAAAGTCATTTTGGCCCATTTTCCTCTCCTTCTAGGTGAAAAACCCTAAGAAGGAGCTAGAGATTTTGGGTTGCCAAAATCTTTGTTACATTTTGGTGAACCTGACATTTGAATTCCTTATTTTATGATTTTGGAGTCCATTATTTCATCCTAGATTAGCTTACATTTCATTTTGCATTAGTTAGCTTGCATTCTAGGGTTTCATTTTTGCATATGTAAAAAGTGCATAATAGGTTGCATTTTTGCTTCTTTCATCATTGAACAGCTCTGAAATTCTACATTTTTCATTTAGACCTGCATCATGGCACTTAGTACACATCAAAAACACTTCTAAATTTTTGAAAATTTTGCAAAAAATCAGTACTGGGACTCATTCACCATGTTGGGCGAATCAGTCCCTGTCTAGATTTTTGATTGTTTGTTTTTGCATCAGAAACTTCATTTCTATGCTTCCTAAGCCTCCTAGCATCATATAGTATAATTCTAGAAAGTTTCTGACACATTTTTTTTATGCATTTAGCTCAAAAACATCATTTTAGATTACTCATTCTTTAAATCACTTCATTTGCATACATCCTTACATCTAAAAATGCTTTCATTTCTGCAATTTTACATAACATTGATCAAAGTACTTTTCACTTTTGCATATACAATATTTCTATTCATAAAGCTTTGCATTAGTTTGGTAAAAAAAAAAATTAATTCTTCAAATCTTGCATATATTGGATAAGAGTGTTTTGTACCTTTGCATATACATTGTTCCTATTGCTGAAATATTGCATGAAATGGTTACATTTTCTTTTTATTCTTATTCAAACAATCCTAGTACCTTGCATATGTAGACATGTTAAGAAACACTTCCTATCCCTTCCCTATGAGAGTGTTTTAGTGAAAGAGAATACAACTTTGGCCATTCCTCACAATCATATTTGTTCTTCTCCTAATATCTCTCCTATTGGCAAAGAAGATATTTTAGTGATAAAAGAACCAATCAATGAGGGTGTTGAGAATCTAAGTTGTTTATCTCCTTTTACCTATCTTAGTGGACAATACATTGATCAACAAGACAACTTAAACATAAATAATCATGATAATAACATTTTCCCTTCTCATAGTATCTCTCATAGTTATGAGGTAGATGCTTTGTTTGAGGAAGGTTATGAATATTTTAGTTATCCTCCTCCTATGGAAACCCTTATGGAGCACAATCATTCACCCATTAATCATTCCCCTACTAGCAATGAAATTCTTTTAGAAGAACCAAACTTTGAATGTCAACAACATTTGGCTTGTAGTTCTTCTAACAACTACTCTCCTAGGGAGAATATCATAATGCAAAACAATATGACGATGGGAACACATCCTTCAACCACTAACCTTACTTTAGGATATGATAATCAAGTGCCATTAGAATCCCCTTCAACAACATATCATACCAATCAAGACAAAAAAATTGAGGTTATGACAACACAAGTGGGATCCCCTTTAATTAGTGAGATTCCTAAGTCACCTTCCATTAGTGACAAACACAAAAAATTCGAAGCTATCTTGAAATCCATGATGCAATCTACTCATAACAATGTTTTGTAGCCACTAAGTTGTAACTTAGTGACTCAAACATCTAGAGTACCACACAATACTCCTACACCATTACCTTTTCCTCAAAAAATGCCTAGTGTTGAAGATCTTATAAAGACTCCTGCTAATATATCTATATGGGAGCTTATTCAACTTTCACCTACAATCAAACTTCTCTTTCACAAAATGTTGGGAATACAAAAGGAAGAGATATTAAATTATGTAACCTCCTCCCCTCATTCATTCCAATCCACCCAATTAGAACTCACATTCCCTAAACATGAATTACCCTCACTTGAGATTCAACACAAAAATGATCCCTTGGTGATAAAGGTGATCACTAATGACACTTTAATTAGGCACACTCTCATCAACAATGGATTAGAAATTAATGTTTGTAGCATGGACCTCCTACACAAACTTGGCATGGAAAAAAATCTCATTCAACTAAATGATGTTCATATTCATGGCTTTGACAATGTTAATAGGAAACTACTTGGGATGATCACATTACCTATTGAGGTTGGACCTGTCGTGTTGCCTACCTTTATTCATATCATGCAAGAACCTCTTCCATACAATATTATCCTAGGTAGACCATGGATTCATGCTATGAAAGGAGTTCCCTCTACCCTTCATTGTGTCATGAAGTTTTAATACAACAACAAGATATACATGATTGATGCAGATGAGTGAAGTTATGTGTCCACTAATCACAACACTTCCAACTCCCCTAATCCTTCCATTCCTAGATTAGAACTTGAACCTATACAAACTGGTCCTAACTCTTCACCTACAAAAATATTTTGTGATAATTGGGGGTCATTAGATTCTACACCTCCTTCCCATAATATTTCCAAAATATCACCCTCATGGTCCAAAGAGTCATACAAACAATTCCTTTAAAAAAAAATTCTAGTAGTCATTGGAGTTTTACACCTACCTTTAAAGGAGGGTATGCAATATCCCAATCTCAACCCAAACAACTTTGTCTTCCATTCACTCAACTTAACTCTACCAAATCACCCCATGGTGGTGATGGGGGCAATATAACTCTCATCCCTCATGACACAATGACACACAAAATTCAAAAGGATTTGTGTTCTTGTAAAGCAACCAATCCTTCTCATCAACACACACTCTCCTCATTTAATTACAATAAATTTCCTCCATTCAAGGCTCATCTTTGTCCTACACTCAGTGGGGGGTAAGGGGTCCGATAGCCTTGTCCTCATTATTCACTTTCCGCTGTCTCTTTTGACTAGTTGTTAACCTTTCATGAATGTATATGAGCAAGCTTGGGATGCGGATGACATGTCTTAAGATTGACTTGCATGTGACATACTACCCTTTCTTCATGACATAGATTATCGAAAACATATGACTTGGCATAGGGCTTTCCGAGCAAGCTCTCATGTCTTCTTCTTTCTTCTACTTTAAAGCAATTGCTCATAGTACGGGTGCTCGCAACTGCTTTAAAGTGGGGGGCATACATTACCATAATTCATTTACAATATTTGTCCCTAGTGTATCCTTGTCATTTATATGATGTGTTTATTACTTTGTGGATGACATTGGGTGTAATGTCCTTCATAAGTGTGATCTTTCTTAGAATATTACATTCCTCTTTGTGCTTTCATGCGACACACTACATCCCCTAAGTTGTGAATATACTATCCTTTGATTGGTCCTCTCTTGGAGACATTAGGCACAATGTTCCCTAAGTGATTGACCTTGCATAAACTAAACAAGACTCCTTTGAACATCTTTTCACATTCTACATTTTACATGAAATTTTAGCATTTTTACATTTTGCATTTATTTTCTCCACCTTGCATAACACAACTGGCATGACTGTGGCACCTTTGTCTTTTTGTTCATTTGCATTTTTCTTTTTGGTGCCTTGTTAAAGTTATCAACGGGTATAACTTTGATATGGTTGAATGGGAAGCCCACCTAGCAGCATGACTTTTCCCTATAGCCACTTTTGTGTTTGTGAGTGCATACCAACTAGCGTATGTATCTTACTTTTTGGGCTTTCTCACCCCGCAAACAACTAGTTCCATGGCCCCAGAGTGAGTACACATTCTTTTTTTAAAAAACAATCGACCAATATCTCATCTACAACTAGTTGGATAGATGATCGAAGCTTGATGCATCTTTTCAACTTTCTTTATTTTGTCATTGCATGATTTTGCATCTTGATAGCTTGACTTAGGATCTTGGATCCAAGGGGCTTGGCCACCTCCTTTGATCTTTTTCATTCTTTGTTATCTGCATTTGTACACTTGGATCTCTCTTCAATGTCTACTTTAGTGTGAGTTTGAAGTAAGTTCATACTCTCACTAAAGTGGGGGCTAAATGTGTCAAAGAGAAATGGACCCTTTGCTTGACATGGGATTAATTCATGATAAATTGACTTAATGGGGCCTTGATTCAGGTGTTGTGAGGCATTTTATGCATCCACACTAGGTCTTGGGCCCTTATAAATTGAATATCATGCTTTTATTGACATCTTGTAAAGGTGTTGTAAAGTCTTGTAATGGACTTTCACACTTTTCTAGACTTAATTAACCTATTTCACCCTAATTCGACATTATAAAATATATTTAAATACATCCTCACATTAATATCTAAATATTCTTTATGTAAACTTAATGATAAACAAGTGTTGTAATGTGTCTTGAATATTCACATTGGTTTTTGTGCCCTTCTAAGCTACGTGGACCTCATTTTAGTGTTGTCCCAAGCCCTATTTGACATTTATATCATCAAATAATAGTCCTATATTAACCCATATTGTTCATCTAGAGGCTTAAATTGATCAAATACTCGACAAGATGGCATTTTAGACCTTACTTCCTAATTCCTTGGCTTCTTAGTTGTCAAATTGGCCCTTGTGGGACCCATTCAC
This sequence comes from Sequoia sempervirens, assembly GCA_007258455.2. NCBI lineage: Eukaryota > Viridiplantae > Streptophyta > Pinopsida > Cupressales > Cupressaceae > Sequoia > Sequoia sempervirens. Next base: position 1,183,039,056 of record VDFB02271358.1, read on the forward strand.
CATGCATGGCGATTCAGTCCCATCCAAGTGGGACCCATTCACCATGTGTGGTGAATGAGTCCTATTTGGCCCCCATTTTGACCTTTGAGTGGGAAAAAGTGAAATTTAAAGTTTATTTTCACTACATGTCAGCCTATGATGAGGTATAATGGGGTACTAAGGCACAATTTTCTATAAATAAATATTTTTTAACCTCATCTATTCCTCCAACAACTTATTTTTACATCTCTCATCATTAATTCATCATCTCTTTTCTCATCCAAGTCAAGCAAGCTAGGTTTCTTCATTAGAAGTCTAGTTAGCTTTCTAAAGCATTCAAGGCTTGAATCTTCATGTTATGTTGCAGAATTTCAAAATCAAATCATCATGACAAGGTAAACATCTCCATTGTTGCATGTTTCATTACTTTATTTCATCACTTTGGTTTAATTACCTAAAAGAGGTTTGACTAAAACAAACACCCATGCCTTAACAATCAACAATCTCTCTTTCTTGTCTTGTTTGTTTGCAAATTTAGAACTCTTGGGGGCTTAAGAATCATTCAAGATTTCATTTGAAGGTTACTCAAGTCGTATCCTTGTCATTCAAGTCAAAATATCAAGAAAAAGTAATTTTTAGGCCTAATTCTGACATTTTCTGAAGCACACTTGTGGAAGACATAATTACAGACCTAAAGCTACAAAATGAATTCCTAACTTTGCAGATCATTGCAGGAGAATTGATTCACCAAGCATGGTGAATTAGTCCCATTTGTAGGCCTAAAACTTGATTTTTCCATAATTCATCTCTCGACAGTCAAAAACCTATTTCCAGAAGTTTTCACTAGAATAGGGGTTGATTCTCGCTAGATGGCGAATGAGTCTTGTCAGACTTGAAAAGCATCATCAACAACATTCCAGAATTAATTTCCAGTCTTCTTCAACACCCCAGGTGCACTCTATTCAGTTTCATCTATTTTTGCTTCCATCTTCTTAGGTTTCTAGTCCATGTTTGCATTCTACACTGTGTTTTCCAACATCTTGTATTAGATTAGTTTGCATTCATTTATCTGCATTTGTAAGCTTTAAAACACATCCACATACTCCACATTTGATTTCCATCCATTCATACATTAGTCTTGAGTGTTAACAAAGTCATTTTTTCCCATTTTTGTCTCCTTCTAAGTGAAAAGCCCTAAGAAGGAGCTAGAGATTTTGGGTTGCCAAAATATTTGTTACAAGCACTTATGTCCATTAGAGCTCCTCATCCTAGTTCAAAACCTATCTAAGAATTTAGGTGAACCAAATCAACTTCTTTCCAATTCCACCAATTCTGAACTTGAAGGAAATTGGTCTTTTACTTTGTAACTACATAATTGGAGGTAGGAGAATTTAGAGTATCCCCAGTAATATTGTTATCAATCAGATATGCACCCTATGTTAAATTTGCAAAAACTTAATTATTTGTTGACACATGGAAACCTTCTTTAGATGTGGGTGATCTGAACGAAGAAGGAATCTCCAGAGTGAGCTAGTTCTCCAAATGATATATTCTATTCTAAATGATCTTTTGAGGGAAAGAGTTAGAAAGATAATTGAAATGAAAACTATGACTTAAAGTGATTTTCAGAACTTAATGATGACTTTGGTTTTTTACCCACAAACAGCTCTCAGAAAACAACAATACTTCACAATCCCTCATGAACACTCAACACATAATTGATTTGCATGGAGATTCAGGCTTAAACACAACATGCAACTTGTATTTATGAACTTTTTGCATCAAGAACTGCAATTTTAGGACATAACAAGGATTCTATAAATAAAAAGCACAATATAACATCAAACTATAACTACAAATGACATAAAAATTGAGAAATAGGAATGCTGCTTTATTCAACTGAAAGAGTATCAAAAGTCTGAGTACAAATTTCTTCTTACAAAACTCTTTGTTTCAGCATGAGAGGAAGAAAAAATGAATCTGAACTAAGAAAACTCTAATTTTTTCTTCCAAATATAAAAGCTCCAAAACCCTAATCCGAGCTCAGGAAGAAAGCTCTAAAAAAAGCATCTAAAACTGCCCCAAAATGTGTAACAAAAGTGGAAAACTCACACTTTTTGCATGTCCATGTTGAAAAGCACCTAAAAATAGGTCCACTTTGCTTTAAAAGAAAAAAGAACAGCTTATCCTTATCCCATCATTCTCAAATTTTCCCGAGAGGAAAAACAATCTTTTTTGCTTTCTTCGAACCGCTAAAAATAGCAAAAAAAGAATAAAACAATTTATAGGATATTGTTTTGTCTTTTGCTTTACAGTGATTTGTAGCTTTTGATCTTCTCAATTTGACCTATTTTTGCAATTAAGATTTTGGAAATCTTTGCAAAAATACAAACTTCAATCTCCATACAATTTGATTTTTCTTAATAAAAAATCATAAAAAACACAAGGGATAAAATTTATTTCTGAGTTCCAATTGATTTCTAAAAATCAATAAAATAAACCTCAGGAATATCCCTAAGGTTTATTAAGACAAGGCATTGATGAAAGGAGAAAACCCTAAGGCTCTCTAGTCTTTTGAAAATACATTCAAATGCCTATCCTAAAACTTAGGCACATAATACAAAATGAAATTTGAATATGGTCGACCTAAGTTATGAAGAACTCGGCCACCATAGCTTTTGACTTAGAAATTTGATATTTTAAAACATTTATAATAAACCCTAAGTTCGAATTAGAGTTAAGAGGACTCCAAAACAAAACAAAACCCTAAACTTTTGACCTCATTTCATTTGTGTTTTTTGAGAGAATGGTCTCTGCAAAAGCCTCCGCCATGAATTAGGGTTTCATCCCTCAAGCTCGAACTCTCCACTATTGTGCTACTTCTAAAGCATCTTCATAGAGAAATCTACAAGGTAAGTCCTTTTGTTTACAAAATTGATCATTGACTCCCATTTTGAAAGCTTCTTGTGGTCTTTTGGCCGCAGCCATTATACATCTCCTAATGTTTTTCTTGTTTTCTTTTCTTTCACTGTTGACCTTCTATCTATTCGAGGCTACCATTGAAGGATTCTTTCAAGATTTTACAACACCGATGAACATATTCTCCCTCTGCAAACTTGGGTAAGCTTTCCAATATTTGAGCTTTGTAATCTCACTTTATTTCCTACCGATAAGAAACTCAAAGAATAGCTCGATAAAAGCAAAAGAAAATATGTTTGTTTCTATTGCATTATGGGCGTAGTATTTCATTATCTCTATAGAAATAAAGATCTATGCACATTAGGGCCGCAACCATGAATAAGAACTTCATTGTATTTGAACATTTCCTTATACATTGTTTCTACTCCATTGTTCCTCCTTCATTGCAGGTCGTGGCATCACATCCCTGTGTTCTTCATTTCTGCTTTGGATAAATTTATGTTGTGAAGAGCTTGAACCATTGTTGTTTTCACTTGTATTTGTATTTGATTTCAAAACCCTAAATGGGTATTGTGGCTCTTGAGAAAATAAAATGATTTGGGCTATGGCATGATTCTCATTTCATTTTTTTGAAGGCACTTGTTATATTTATTTGAGATCTGAAACTCTCATTCTATTTTAATAGAAGAAACCCAAATGCGTTATGAAACTCCTGTAAAGAAAGATGATTAATGAAAGCATCTATTGTATCATTTCCTTCACTGGACAAAAACTTGAAACCCTAGCATAGAAGAACTCCTTTCAGTGGTTTTGAACACACAACCTAATATAGGTTTCTAAAGTTTGTAAAAGTATCACAATTCTAGCTATGGCTCATTGATACAACATGAAACTTTTATATTGTATCTTCTTAAAATAGAAAGACTAAATCCCTTTTTGCATTTTCATTCTTGCACAAAATTTAACCTGAAGCTTATGAAAAAAATGCGTCTGCATCTTAATTGATATTCATTCCAAGTCAAAGAATAGCTCGATAAAAGCAAAAGAAAATATTTTTGTTTCTATTGCATTATGGGTGTAGTATTTCATTATCTCTATAGAAATAAAGATCTCTGCACATTAGGGCTGCAACCATGAATATGCACTTCATTGTATCTGAGCATTTCCTTATACATTGTTTCTGCATCTTTTGTTGAATAAAACTCGAATGAGTTTGAGCAAGGGCATGATATTGAAGGATATTCTCCTATATGGAAGTAAACATGAAAATTTCTATGTATCTCCTTCATTTCAGGTCGTGGCATCACATCCTTGTGTTCTTCAATTCTCCTTTAGAGACATTTATGTTGTGAAGAGCTTGAACCCTTGTTGTTTTCTCTTGTATTTGCATTTGATTTCAAAACCCTAAATGGGTATTGTGGCTCTTAAGAAAATAAAATGATTTAGGCTATGGCATGATTCTAATTTCATTTTTTTGAAGGCACTTGTTATATTTATTTGATATCTGAAACTCTCATTCTCTTTTAATAGAAGAAACCCAAATGGGTTATAAAACTCCCATAAAGAAAGATGATTAATGAAAGAATCTATTGTATCATTTCCTTCACTGGACAAAAACTTGAAACCCTAGTGTAGAAGAACTCCTTTCAGTGGTTTTGAATAGGTTTCTGAAGTTTGTAAAAGTATCACAATTCTAGCTATGGCTCATTGATACAACATGAAACTTTTATATTGTATCTTCTTAAAACAGAAAGACTAAATCCCTTTTTGCATTTTCATTCTTGCACAAACTTTAACCTGAAGCTTATCGAAAAAATGAGTCTGCATCTTAATTTCTGTAAGTTCGATCTGCGTAGGATCTAGACTAGATTGCAGTTTAAATGTTTAAACTTTTACAATGCTTTACAATGTTTATTTCAAGTTAATTAAAATGAAATTAACTTAAGGAAATAACATAAAGAACGTAATCAAGGTGATTATAACAGAATGAAAAGAAATGAGAGACAGAAAGAGAGAGAAGAGAGAAGTGCAAACAGTGTTTGATTTCGGAGTTCGTCACGAGAGTGACTACGTCTCCGGGTCCACTCCAATAGAGTGTGACCGATCCGATTAATCTCCAAATCAATTACAAAAGCACCTCCATCATTCTCCAAGCACTTCGGCAGCGTAACGACGCTCTGATATGCGAGAATGATCTGAAAGAATCTCCACAAGATCTCTCCTTTGACGTCTCAGCATTAGGACTTCATCACCTGAAAAGAAAACTTGATTCAATCCTCACCTCAAGCCCCCTTTTTATACAAAGAATTTGCTCAATTTGGCTCTCAACCAATTGATTTGCAAAATATTCTCCAAATCACCTTATCTCTCCAAAATACATAAAAATCTGCAAAAATCTCATAATCCCCCCATTTTACATAATAGATATTTGAAAATCTTTATCAAAAAATCCCACTATTAATTCTAGCCCCTAATTCACTTGTTCCCGGGCTACTATTATCTATATTGGTTACACTTAATCCTTTAAAAAGGATTATTGTTTTTAAGATTTTTTAATTTAGGGAGGTTGTTTTAATTTATAAGGCAATCGGTTTTTCGATACAATACCCTAAATGCATTGATTTGTTGGCTCAACTGACCACTTATACTGTCGCCGGTGAGTGCGGGTTCAACTCATAGGTACTTTCCCATGGATTTCGAATCCCAGTACGAGAAAACAAAACTATGACAATTAAATACTAGCGGCAGTTATGTGGTTTGTTGGTAAACCGGAATATTCGCGCATGGGTGGTGGAGAGTTCAAATCCCATGCCTAACTTTTTTACTCAACAAGCTGACGAAGGAAAGAGTGGACCTGCGAGCGCCTTGGAAACTTGCTGCGTGGCATCGCCCTTCCTTTGCTGACATACCACATCGCGCACGGCTTTGTCGATGAATCGGATGCCGTTAGCAGGAGATAATTTCACTTTGAGCCCAGATCCACATCACACGCCCGACCCGCGTCATCTTATCTGGCGGTATGCGCCACATACCTCTTTGGCCCGGACTTCTGGCGGCCGAGCTTCTGCAGGACTTCTTTGCGACTAGATGTCTGGCCCGACCGTGTCAACTCGGTGGATTGACCCGGCGTCATCACGCCACATCCATCGGCGTAACGTCGACGTATGCGGACTGATGCGGTGCCGCGTGTCGACTTCCGGTGGTCTACCTACGGTTCGTGCAGTTTGTTGGCGTCGGTATGCGGATGATAGCGTCGACTAGCAGCACTTCAAGTCCACCAAGTCAACATGAAACTTTGACCAGCTGCATCTTGAGCATACGATGTCGGATTTCGACGAAACGAACACCGTCGGAATCATCTCGACGAGCCCTTCGACTTGACGCTGCTTCCGTCGATTTCCGAATCAATCATTTTTTAAACTTCTGACATACGATCCTAGTTTGGCCAGAAGGTTTGGTAGCCGCCAACTCGCGTGCAAAGCAGACTCGCTTTTTGCTCCGTTCGAGGGATAGCGTTGGAACCCGGGGCGAGCTCTTCTGATGGTGCAGTTTTTCGAGAAAGCGAGACACTTCAATTTCAGCGAAAATGTCCGGATCGGTTGCCATCTTGCTCCGCGAGGGCGCTTTGAAAATTTCAAAACTTCAATTGTCCAGCATGGTGTACCTATAGTTTATTTTGTTCTAATCTCTTATCTAATGCACTTCTATACTTAAAAGATTCGCTCTAAGCCTGTACTTGTCACCTATCTCATGTGATATGCAATAAAGTAACTATTGTAGCAATTTTGAAATTGACTCTAGTTCCTTATACTTTGTTACTTTGACTGTCATGCCACCTCATGTTGCTTCCAGTTTGAATTTGTAAATTTTCAGTATTGTCCTCTGTATGCAAAACTGTACATACTCCTTTTGCTTTGATCCCATGCAAAGATATCTTTTTTTTTAAAATGAAACAAGCTTTCAAAAAATGTGAGTGTAATCTTTGTTTCATAATGTTGGCCAGCATATTCAAACTTAGAATTATTTCCTTTCTGTACTCTCCATGCATTGACTTGATTATATCAATGCTCTATGTCTTGGTACTCTTCATGCATTTTTATGTTCCCCTAGGAATCAATAATGAGGATGTGACCGAAATTTCTGCATGGAAGATCTTGAAACAAAAGAACTTAATCATGACATTCTCAAGCTTTTCTATTTTCTTCAGCTGTACTTATTGTTTTCAAACGAGGAATTATGTATTCCTATTCACTATCACATTATGAGCATGAAACAAATGCTTAAAAAACATGAATAAAAATGACCAAAACACTATATGGCAGCAAAGATGCAATAATTTGACAGTATTTAGTGATGCATTTCATCTTAATTGAGTTCATTGAGTTCATTGTTCACTTGTAATTATCATTTCATTTTCCAGACTTGATTGTTATGAATGAATAATGTACTCAACTACTTGATAACTGAAATCTTTTTTAATCCTTCATGAATGGATCAGATGAGCATGATATTGTATTTCCTTACTCAGCCCACTTTCATGTTTAAGGAGTAGCATGTCGAGCTCTACCCTTGTGGGAACCCGTTTTACTCCACATGCTTTTTTCTTCATGAGATGATCAGCTACATGACTTTCCCTATACCTGCATAGGAAACAAACAATGTTAGCATAAAATAATGATGTGACATTCCATTTTCAAGCTCTTATTTCTACACTTTTCTTTTTAGTTGATTCCATGCATTTCGAGGAATGAATTATATTTCTATTGGTAGAGCATGTAGTATAACTCATATCCGGAGCTCTAACAGGACTTTCCCAATTTTCTGCAGGTACGCTAAGGATCGAAAGCAAGACAAAACAAGTTGCAAGCACATCAACTAAAGATCATAACACATGCAATGATGGATATGTCTTCTGCTATTTGCTTCTTATTTTTTTTCCACCTTCAATTGTAGAATTTATTTTTCACAATGAATGGAATCAACTATCACCACAACTTGTGTGGATCCTTTAGTTTCTTCTTTCATTTCCATTCTGAAAGAAATGCATCAAAATGAAAATTTGTACCATCATTTGTATTTGCAAACAAATGAAAATTGTAATGTATAAGCATTGTGAAATAAATAAAAGTAATTGTTTTGCCTTATCATTTGTGTACTTTTTTTCTGTATTTCACTTATGCTGCAAAGCATTGAAAAATAATTTTGAAACTCTATTCACTAAAACAACTTGCATAACTAGAGTTCCATAAATCTGATACAAACAACAATTTAAACACATGCAAAAATTAACTAAACTTCCACTTTAGGATAAATCCAACTAATCAGCTCTGCCAATTGAGTTGTAGTGAAAATTGGTAACATTTTGGTGATTTTCGCTAAATGCTTGCCTGCTAAGCATTAGATTAGTTGTCTTAATACTTCATTGGGCGTTAAGTCAAATCTGCCCCTTCATGAAACTCATAAATTTGAACAACACTCCAAACAGTAGCAAAACAAAACCAAACATAACTGAAAGCAACTAATAGGCCCTGATGGCCAAATAAAACATGCGCATCAACGCTTAGGGAAAACAAAACTACTGAAGGAAATGTGTGTGAAGCACTTATTTGTAGCAACTACTCTACCTTACACTAACTGAGGCAAAAACTATTTAAACAAAGCCATTAACTGGTTCAAAAAAGTAACTGCTCCTCCTTTGCAATCTGTATAGCTCAATCAACCTGGGTGGCAATTAGACTAGTTATGTTGGTTTTGAGAAGCTATGGAATCAAAACCAGTAGCATGACTATGCAGATATGGTTGATATGAAGATGGATAAGTAGGATTTTCATGATATGGTGGATGGTATCACATACTATCATGAAAAATTGACATGCTTGTAATTCAAAGGCTAAAAAACAAGAAAAAAAATTAGAATATTTTAAGAGCATACCGATGCTTGATCATTCTAAAACCAGAAAAAGTTTCTTGAAATTGCCATGGTGTTTGATGATTTTTCCTCCAAAGGTTGATAATACTAAAGAAAACACCCGACCCTTCAGTAGGTGCACTTCTACGTGTTGTTCACAGTAGATTTGCTTGAAAATTAGAGAACGGAGTCGCTAGGTATGTTATTTTCCACCTCCAAAGGCTAAAATTTTGTTGTGCATACCAAAAAAGTAGCTTAAAATATTGATGTTTTCCTCTGAAACAAACTTTCAGTGTCCCACCGGCTATGCCAAAAACTATTATCAATCAGATATGCACGCTATGTTAAATTTGCAAAAACTTAACTATCTGTTGACACATGGAAACCTTCTTCAGATGTGGATGATCTAAACGAAGAAGGAATCTCCAGAGTGAGTTGGTTCTTTGAATGATATATTCTATTCTAAATGATCTTCTGAGGGAAAGAATTAGAAAGATAACTGAAATGAAAACTATGACTTAAAGTGATTTTGAGAACTTAATGATGACTTTGGTTTTTTACCCACAAATAGCTCTCAGAAAACAACAGTACTTCGCAATCTCTCATGAACACTCAACACATAATTGATTTGTACAAAGATTCAGGCTTAAACACAACATGCAACCTGTATTTTATGAACTTTCTGCATCAAGAACTACAATTTTAGGACATAAATTTTAGAGTAATAAGTTATTTCACTTAATTAATTTAATCATATTGGTTAATTAATTAAGTCACTTATCACTTTAGTTACTTAAGCTAAAACTAGGCACATTAATAATCAATTTTTTATTAATTATTAAGTGTGCACACTAGGTTTTCCCTTTTAGGTTCCACTTTAGGGTTTCTTGATCTCCTTTTATAAGGATTGATCTCATTGTAATTATTAGAGGAGAATATTTGTAGCTTTCATATCTTCTTGAAAGTTTTCTCTCTTCTGTAACTTTTTCTTGTTGAAGATAATTGCATATATTTGTTTTCAGATCTCTTGTGTGGAAGGTGTCTTTGTTTGTGTTTGATCCTATGGCTCATGGTTTTGTCCTTGTTTCACAATTCTAACATGATATCAGAGCATGGATTTAGCAAACCCCTTCTTGATTTATGAGGTTTTCTTCTTCAACAAGGGTTGTAGGCTTTAGATCTGAATACCCCTTGTTTTTTTTTGCAAATTTTGGAGGTGGGCATTTTTCAAAGCATTTTTGTGTAAAAAGAACCTCGCCGTTGGATCTAGAGCTGTCGAGAAAGTCAAATTTGGCTTTTGTTTTGCTTGTTTTCGATTTCAGATGCCATACCTACAAGGTTTTGAAGCGGTTACTTTGTCTCCAGATCTAGAGGGTAGCTATATTTTTGGTGTGTTTGGAGCTTGAACGGACATCACCATCATGCTCAAAAGGCCCAAAAACCCCAAGATTGCCTGTCAAATCATCGAAATTCGAGCAGTTGACCTCTAAGGCAAAAAAAATTGCTCGTATGGTTGTGCACGTGAATCGAGGTAAACATTTCGTCAAAAAAAATCATTTTTCTGCAACAATAAATTGGTTGCAGTTTTTTAAATTGTAATTTTTTATTTTTTTAAAAATCTTTAAAATTTTTATTTAAAAGTCAAAAGCTTTTTTAAAACAAAAGGCACAGGGTACAAGGTACCCTGTGCAGGTACGTACCTGTGCAGGCCTGGACATACGTACTTGTGTCCAATGGAGGCTGTGGGGGTGGGGTCCACGTGCCCCCCTTCCCACACATATATATATTTTTAAATTATTCATTGTAAATATTTTTTAATTATTTAAAAAAAAAACAATTTTTTTTCTATCTTAAGCCCACCTATGCAAATGCGGTGATGGTTGTTTGGCCATCAAATATAGGCTCAGATTTTTTCTGCAATAGTTGTATGACCGTCAAATTTAATCCAACATTGGTTTTTTCCCCTTTGGAGCTGTTTTCTTCTAGAGGTCGTAACTTGGGCATACGATATCGTTTTTTGGAAAACAAGATATCGTCGAAAAGCTGGGTCTGTCAAATTTCTAGTGGTGTGATTCTCGTTGTTTTATTTTTTTGTTGGTGCATTCTATAGCCTGTTGAATTCAAAGGAGTTTTTTTCAGTCCCGAGCTCATAACTTTTGACCCGTTTCTCCATTTTTTGTGATCTCAGCAGCATTGGAACCATTTTTCAGAGCTCTTTAGTTCCATCCATGCAACTTTTCCAGATTGTTCTCCAGGTACATTTTATTCAGATTTTTTTTTTAGCACTTTGGTGGATTACTTGGACATTTTAGCTCCTGGAAACTTTTCGTTTGTGTGGGATGACTTTTTGTTGGCTGTTCTATATGTATTTCCAACTTTTTGTCCTATTTGGACATTGTAGACATCATTTGTAAGCAATTTCTCTTTTGTAAATGCACTGAGATAAAGTGCCACAACATTGTACAAGTATATTTGGGATTCTTGCACATCACTTTGTGCCTTGTTGTACTCGCACTATGATATAAAGTGTCATGGGGGCTGATGCTTTCCATTGTTTTCCTTCATACCTTTCTCATACGTATGTGACTTTTGTTTTCACATCCTTTCTATCAGCTTGTACTTTCATGTCTACACTTTAGATGCTCTTGGTTCCTCTTCATGCACTACTTTCTTGCATTTTATTTCAGCGTACCTGTCATGCCTCTCCCTTTTCAGCATTATGGGGGGGTTTCTACTATTGGTGTTAATGTTTCCATGGTTTCGTTGGAGTGAGCTATATATACAGTATTTGTTCCTATGTACTAGGCAGATGCAGCGGCTGGTTACCCATGTATTTCGATGAGATGGATCACTTACCATATGGACACTCTTGCATTCTTATTTCTGGAGGCAACCTTCCATTCTTAGTTGATTAGTGTTCTTCAGACTATTGGTACTTGTGCCATCTATATCTTCGTTCTAGGTGTTTGCATTTATTTTCCATTTGATTCGAGTAGTGTCATTTGGGGCACTCATGTAAATTGTTTTCTTCTTGATCCTGATCATCCTATCTTCAGAGGAGGTTCTTCTTCGGCACCGTAGCAATCATCTTTCAACAGAGTTTGTAGCTTCTTCATGCTTCTGTGGTGTTCTACATGTTCTTCTTTTTCAGGACATTTCTTTGTTTGGTTGGAGGCTTCTTAGTCCTTCACACCTTGATTTGGAGGCTTTTCATTCCTTCAATCACCTTTGATCTTTTCTTGGAGTGGAATTTTCCCACGAGGTTTTCTCTATTTCTCCGCTTTATAGAGATCTTCTATTTGTACATGGGTACCTTACTTGGCCTTGTTTGTTGGGACCTATCTTTGCTTTCATGCATCTTTTCCTTAGTGTTTTAGCTACTTCCTAAGTTCATATTAAGGGGGGTGTTAGAGTAATAAGTTATTTCACTTAATTAATTTAATCATATTGGTTAATTAATGAATTCACTTATCACTTTAGTTACTTAAGCTAAACTTATGGACATTAATAATTAATTATTTATTAATTATTAAGTGTGCACACTAGGGTTTCCCTTTTAGGTTTCACTTTGGGTTTCTTGACCTTCTTTTATAAGGATTGATCTCATTATAAGTTTTCTCTCTTCTGTAACTTTTTCTTGTGTGGAAGGTGTCTTTGTTTGTGTTTGATCCTGTGGCTCGTGGTTTTTTGCTTCTTTTACAATTCTAACAATAACAAGGATTTTGTAAACATAAATCACAATATAACATCAAACTATAACTACAAATGGCACAAAAATTGAGAAATAGGAATGTTGCTTTATTCAACTAAAGGAGTATCAAAAGTCTAAGTACAAATTTTTGCTTACAAAACTCTATGTTTCAGCATGAGAGGGAGAAACAATAAATCTTATCTAAGAAAACTCTAAGTTTTTCTTCCAAATATAAAAGCTCCAAAACCTTAATCTGAGCTCAAGAAGAAAGCTCTAAAAAAAGCATCTAAACCGCCCCAAAATGTGTAACAAAAGTGGAAAAATCGCACTTTTTGCATGTCCATGCTGAAAAGCACCTAAAAATAGGTTTGCTTTGCTTTAAAAGCATAGAAAATAGCTTATCCTTATCCCATGATTCTCAAATTCTCCCAAGAGGAAAAACAATCTTTTATGCTTTCTTAGAACCGCTAAAAATAGCAAAAAGAATAAAACAATTTATAGGATATTGTTTTGTCTTTTCCTTTACAGTGATTTGTAGCTTTTGATCTTCTCAATTTGACATATTTTTTCAATTAATATTTTGGAAATCTTTGCAAAAATACAAAATTCAATCTCCATACAATTTGATTTTTCTTAATAAAAAATCATAAAAAACATAATATTTATTTCTGAGTTCCAATTGATTTCTAAAAATCAATAAAAATAAACCTAAGGCATATCCCTAAGGTTTATTAAGACAAGGCATTGATGAAAGGAAATAACCCTAAGGCTCTCTATACTTTTGAAAATACATTCAAATGCCTATCCTAAAACTTAGACAGATAATACCAAATGAAATTTGAATATGGTCAACCTAAGTTAGGAAGAACTCAGCCACCATAGCTTTTGACTTAGAAATTTGATATTTTAAAACATTTATAATAATCCCTAAGTTTGAATTAGAGTTAAGAGGACTCCAAAACAGAACAAAACCCTAAAATTTTGACCTCATTTCATTTGTGTTTTTTGAGAGAATGGTCTCTGCAAAAGCCTCCGCCATGAATTAGGGTTTCATCCCTCAAGCTTGAACTCTCCACTATTGTGCTACTTCTAAAGGATCTCATAGAGAAATCTACAAGGTAAGTCCTTTTGTTTACAAAATTGATCATTGACTCCCATTTTGAAAGCTTCTTGTGGTCTTTTGGCCATAGCCATTATACATCTCCTGATGTTTTTATTGTTTTCTTTTCTTTCACTGTTGACCTTCTATCTATTTCAGGCTACCATTAAATAATTCTTTCAAGCTTTTACAACACCGATGAACGTATTCTCCCTCTGAAAACTTGGGTAAGCTTTCCAATATTTGAGCTTTGTATTCTCACTTTATTTCCTGCCAATAAGAAACTCAAAGAATAACTCGATAAAAGCAAAAGAAAATATGTTTGTTTCTATTGCATTTTGGGCGTAGTATTTCATTATCTCTATAGAAATAAAGATCTTTGCACATTAGGGTCACAGCCATGAATATGCAATTCATTGTATCTGAGCATTTCCTTATACATTATTTCTGCATCTTTTGTTGAATAAAACTCGAATGAGTTTGAGCAAGGGCATGTATTGAAGTATATTCTCCTATATGGAAGTAAACATGAAAATTTCTATGTATCTCCTTCATTGGAGGCCGTGACATCACATCCCTTTGTTCTTCATTTCTCCTTTGGAGATGTGAGATGGGGTTAGAAATCAAATAGCATAGACAAAAGTGACAACCAACACTTCTAAGCTATAAAACCTCATCCAAACAAGATAATACAATCATATGAAAGGAGAAAAATGAAAACATTGAAATAAAGCACTCCCCATTGAACTTGAATCACTTCTCTTGCTCTCCGTCTTCTTGTTATACAACTTTTCCCTCAGATTTGTTTAAACACTTGTGCAAAACCTGCAAATGGTAGCAAGAAAGTTGGAGACAATTAGCTGTTAAGCTGAAAATGGAGAAGGAAGGTTGCTTTTATAGACAACCCTTCAAATGGACGGCTGAGATTAATCCTCTAGAAGGATTCCAAGATCAATGGTCCAAAATTGATGCACCAAGAATATGCTATTCTTGGAGGAATCATGACAGGAAAACATGCAAGGACATGCAGGCTATGACAGACATGCAGGGACATGCAGGCTATGACAAGGACATCCAAACTATGACATGAAATAATGACAGGGTATCTTTGACCAGGTGGAGCTGCATAAATAATTTATTTTAAATTATTTATTCAAAATGGAGGAAAATGACAAGTGGCAAATAAATAATTTATCCAAATTATTTATTTAGAGAAAATGACAAAAGGAGCATTTAATCAAATTAATCAATTTAATTAAATGGGGAGGTGGAAATTAGACATGGTTAATTAATTTGAATTATTTATCCAAAAGAGAGGAATGAAACACAATTAAATAATTTTGACAATTATTTAATTATAGAAGAATAAAAGGTCAAATAATAATAATAATAATTATCTCACTATAGATGAAAGATAAATAATTAAATAAATAAAAAATGATTTATTTAATTATTGAAGAAAGGGATATATTAGTGACACAATTAAATAATTTTAATTGATCAGGATAGAATAAAGATGAGAAGGTGAATTAATTAAATAATTAAAAATTATTTAATTAATAGAGGAATGTTGTCAAACTTAATTGAATAATTAAAGTTATTCAATTATCGAAGGACAATGACCAAGAAAAATGACGCTTGTGGACTTAGGACATTTTTCAGTTTCTACAGGAGACATTTATGTTGTGAAGAGCTTGAACCGTTGTTGTTTTCTCTTGTATTTGCATTTGATTTCAAAACCCTAAATGGGTATTGTGGCTCGTGAGAAAATAAAATGATTTAGGCTATGGCATGATTCTCATTTCATTTTTTTGAAGGCACTTGTTATATTTATTTGAGATCTGAAACTCTCATTCTATTTTAATAGAAGAAACCCAAATGGGTTCTCAAACTCCTGTAAAGAAAGATGATTAATGAAAGCATATGTTGTATCATTTCCTTCACAGGACAGAAACTTGAAACCCTCGCATAGAAGAACTCCTTTCAGTGGTTTTGAACACACAACCTAATATAGGTTTTTGAAGTTTGTAAAAGTATCACAATTGTGGCTATGGCTCATTAATATAGCATGAAACTTTTATAGTGTATCTTCTTAAAAAAGAAAGACTATTTATCCCTTTTTGCATTTTCATTCTTGCACAAAATTTAACCCAAAGCTTATCAAAATAGTGAGTCTGCATCTTAATTGATATTCATGCCAAGTCATATAGCAAATTATTGTTTATGGAACAAAGCATATGAAGAACATTCACCTTTCTGTAAGTTGCCATCCTGCTCACAGGAGCACTTTGAAATTTTCAAAACTTCAATTCTCTAGCATGGTGTTCTTGTATTTTATTTTGTTCTAATCTCTTATTGAATGCACTTATGTACTTAAAAGATGCACTCTAAGCCTGTACTTGTCACCTATCTCATGTGATATGCAATAAAGTAATTGTTGTAGCAATTTTGAAATTGACTCTAGTTCATTATACTCTGTTACTTAACTGTCATGCCACCTCATGTTGCTTCCAGTTTGCATTTGTAAATTGTCAATACTATTCTCCGTATGAAAAATGGTACATAATCCTTTTGCTTTGATCCCATGCAAAGATATCCTTTTAAAAACAATGAAACAAGCTTTCAAAAAATAGTGTAATCTTTGTTTCATAATGTTGGCCACCATATTCAAACTCAGAATTATTTCCTTTTTGTACTCTCAATGCATTGACTTGATGATATAAATGCTCTTTGTCTTGGTGCTCTTCATGCATTATTATGTTCCCCTAGGCATCAATAATGAGGATGTGACCAAAATTTTTGCATGGAAGATCTTGAAACAAAAGCACTTAATCATGACATTCTGGAGCTTTTCTATTTGCTTCAGCTGTAGTTGTTGTTTTCAAACAAGGCATTATGTATGCCTGTTCACTATCACATTATGAGCACGAAAAAAATGCTTAAACAACATGAATAAAAATTACCAAAACACTATATGGCAGCAAAGATGCAATCAATTTGGCAGTATTTAATAATGCATTTCAGTTGAATTGAGTTCATTGAGTTCATTGTTCACTTGTAATTCTCATTTTGTTGTTGAGACTTGATTGTTATGAATGAACAATGTACTCGACTGCTTGATAACTGAAATCTATTTTAATCCTTCATGAATGGCTCAGATGAGCATGATATTGTATTTCCTTGCTCAACCCGCTTTCATGTTTAAGGGGCAACATGTCAAGCTCTACCCTTGTGGGATCCCATTTTAATCCACATTCTTTTGTCTTCATGACTTGATCAACTACATGACTTTTCCTATACCTGTACAAGAAACAAACAATGTTAGCATAAAATAATGATGTGACATTCCATTTTTAGGCTCTTATTTTTGCACTTTTCTTTTTAGTTGATTCCATGCATTTCAAGGAATGAATTATATTTTTGTTGGTAAAGCATTTAGTATAACTCATATCTAGAGCTCTAACAAGACTTTCCCAATTTTCTACAAGTACGCTCAGGATCGAAAGCAAGATGGAATAGGCTACAAGCACATCGAATGAAGATCATAACATAGGCAATAATGGATATGTCTTATACTGTTTGCTTCTTATTTCTTTTCCACCTTCAATTGTATAATTTACTTTTCACAATGAATGGAATCAACTATCACCACGACTTGTGTGGATCCTTTAGTTTCTTCTTTCATTTCCATTATGAAAGAAATGCATCAAAATGCAATTTTGTACCATCATTTGTATTTGCAAACCAATGGAAACTGTAATGTATAAGCATTGTGAAATAAATAAAAGAAATTGAGTTGCTTTATCATTTGTGTACCATTTTTCTATATTTCACTTATGCTGGAAAGCATTGAACAATAATTCTGAAACTTTGTTCACTGAAACAACTTGCATAACTGGAGTTTCATAAATCTGATATGAACAAAAATTTAAACACATGCAGAAATTAACTAAACTTCCACTTTAAGATAAATCCAACTAATCAGCTCTACCAATTGAGCAGTAGTGAAAATTGGTAAGAAATACCACAAGATCTTCTTCCTAAATCCTTATTAACCCAAAAAGATGAAAAACCTTATGATACTATCCACTATCACTAACCCTATTTATGGGCCACCAGTGCCACTACCAGCCCAATTCGCGCAAACCAAAAAACCAACTTAGTTGATTCATGTGTCTTAAGCCTTACATGTACAATTAAAATGTTTAATTTGATTAATGTCTGGATACATGCAAACTATACCTCAATTTGAGAAGCTGTGAAAATTGCCAGACTCTAGTGACCACTACCAGTGCCACTAAAATGATATGAAATCATTACAAATCTTGTTTCATTAAAGCTATGATTTTTCCAATCAATCGCTTCAGATATTCAAAAGATAAAAAATTTGAATTAAATGAAATGTAATATGTCGAGGCATTGAAAAGAGAGAAATGAGCCTTGACTCGCCACGTGTCTGTATCTAATGGTTCTAGTGTTATTCCAGAGGTTTCAATTTGCAAGTCTATTGCTTTAGAGATTTACTTCTGGAATGCAACTACAGTCATCCATAAAAAAATCATCGAATGGTCGTGGTTATATTGATTTACCTTTACATCCTTTGTGTAAAACATTCTTAAGTTTTTAAGCCTTGGTCCTACGTTCTTCCTAGGTGGTCCCTCTTTTAAAAAAAAACTTTATGCATGTGCATACTTCTACCACTTAGGTTCTTCTATCGCTCATCACCAAAATCTAACCCATCAGGTTCATTACCATGATGATGAGCCTTGATCTTGCCACATGTCTGCATATAACGGGTCTAGTGTAATTTCAAAGGTTTCAATTTGAAAATCTAGTGCTTGAGAGATATAATTCTAAAATGCAACTAAAGTCATCCATCAAAAATTATTCAAACGGTTGTGGTCCATAATGTCATGTGGTCATTGAAACTTGGAACCTTAGAACCAAAGTCTAAAGTTTTGAAGTTTTTGAAACCTCCAACCCACCGACTAAAAAGATGACCAAGAAAGACTTACAGGTAAGGTTAGGAAAAGCACCAAAACCTCAACTTTGGTGAATTAAGATAGGAAAGGTGGCAAGGACGGTGCATTTATGAAGCAAAGATTGCAGGCAGATTTGAGTCAGCGGACATGACTAGATGATCGATGGGTAATTAATATTGGTACGTGGAGAGTTTGGAAAATTATTACCTCACGGCCCTCGATTAGCGAAGTTAAAAATAGAGTAAGGCACACAATTTTTTGAAAGAGTGGTGGTGGTGGTGATGTAGTTGTAGTAGTTTTCAAATGGAGGCCAACTTCACTCTACATTCGAGGAGGCAATTAAACTCGTTTTATGGTGACGCTTATGACCAAAGATTAATGGGGATGTTTTTATTCACTGATGGGAGGTTGGTACAAAGTGTGCAGATTATTTTGGGGAAATCCTTTGGAAATATGAGGCATAGATATAGGAATAACATGGATGTATACTTATTGATTATAGCATGGGGTTTGGACTTGGGGGAATTGACAAGCACAATGAGAGAAGTGATGCAGATGATTGTGCATAGAGATTTCTTAGAAGGATGAGAATCAATACTTGAATGGGTAGTTCCAGGTGAAGGTTTTGATGATTGGGAAGGCTTTGAAAATGTGGAACTGGAAGGGGCAGAAGGATGCACCCCTTTCATGCGTTGGCTGGAGGATGAGATTAAAAATTGATGTAGGTAAGAAGCAAGGTTAGGATGGAAAGCATTGAAGCTATTTATAGAGTTGATGAAGGTGGAAGCAATTATAGCACAGTTGATAGCACAAGAGAAAGAGGAGGCAGAGCACATGGAAGCATAGGCAAAAGTGGAGGCAAAGTGTATGAAAGCAAAAGGATAGAATATGAGGAAGCAGAAGATGAAAGAAAAAGGAAAAAATGCGAGGAAGCGGAAGATGAAGGGAAAAGAAACAAGGAAATTTGTTTATGAAACAGGTAGAACTAGTTGAATTTGTAGTTTTTGTAGGGTTTTTGCAGAATTAACGCAAAACTAGTACTAAATTTTTGGCTTGCTAGGGGGTTGAACCCTATTACGGTTGTATAGTGTGAATAGTAGGAAGGGTAAGAGAATGATTAAAAATATTTTTGAAATATGTAAGGTAGTTACAGATAGTTTTGGAACTGGTTTTAGTTAGGTAGGGTTACTTTTTCTATTATGAATCATGTTTAGATGCTTCTTTGAAAAAACTATTATAGTTGTACAGGTGATTTTTGGATGGTTGATGAAAAGTAAGCAATGAGGAAAATGATGTAATCTTCATTTTCATGCAATACAAAATACTATTATCGACCAAAAAAAAATCTAATGGTTCTAGTGTTATTCCAGAGTTTTCAATTCACAAGTCTACTACTTCAAAAATTTACTTCTAGAATGCAACTACAACTATCCATCGACAATTCATCGAATGATCACGGTTATATTGATTTGCACTGACATTTCGCCACTGCATTTTTTTATTAGTTTGATATTATGTTTAATTCGCCATTGTTTTTTTCTTAATCATTTGAAAATAGGTTTAATTCGCCAATGAATTTTATTTTTTAGTTTGAAAAAAAGTTTTAATCACCAACAAAATTATTTTTTCTGGTTTGGAAACAGGTTTAGTTCACCAATGGAAATATTTTATTGGTTTGAAAATAGATTTTAATTGCCAATAAAAATATTTAAGTGGTTTTAAAAATTTTGAATTTCGCCAGGATTTTCCATAGACTTCTAGCAATTAGAAAAGATTCGCCAATGCAGATTTTTTTCATGAAAAATGAAAAAACTCGCCACTAAAATTAATATTTTATTGGGAAGTATATAAGATTCACTAGGATTTTACACCTTCGCCAAGGGGGGGTTTCTTAAAGTTTTCCTTGAGCTTGAAGGAATTCACACAATATAGACAATGACCTGGGGATTTTGTCTTCCAGGTCTACTCTAACAAAGAAAAAAATAGTTTGCTAGCTATGATGTCTCATTGTCAAATTGTAGAGGAAATACCTAAACTTGGCACATTTTCCAAATCTGTGGTCAAAATATCTCATTAAGTGGAGGACATATTCATGCAAGTTAATTTTAACATTCCTCGATTGGAGGGGAAGTGTTGCTCCAGTGGGAAACAATGTTGGAAAGGCCATTGTAAATAAACCCTCAGTGTTGTATTCATTAACAGGAGAAGAGCTAATTTCAAGCCAACATAAAATATTCTGGTCTTTTTTTTAATTTGCAATACCTATTTGATTGCTTGGAGCTCTCATTTAGCATTTGGAAAGGAAGGGATAAATGATGAAAATTTTGAAGATCCATTTTCATCATGAGCAACATTTGTTGAGCTAGTCAATGGCATTAGGTCTTCATTGGAAACTTGCTCTATTGTATGCAATAAATTGGACACATCAACATCAACATTGAAGGTAACATATTAAGAGCATCAACATCAATCTCAACATCATTGTAATATTTTCATATTGAATTTTGTATTTCAATGCATCCATGTGACATGATGTTTATTAACATAGCAATCATAATTATCGCCTTCAATAGTGGTTTGACATACTATGACAACCTCAAGATCTTGCAAGAGGCGTGGGAAAAGTTTTGTTATGCTTGAGATATCTTGAGAAAATCTTATTGTGTGACCACTATATTTAAATTGACCTCCTCTAGCGTGGGACACTTGCAAAACCAGAGCCACCCTAGCAATAAGCGTTTCTTCAACCTGTGTTAGCTTTTTTAGCAACAATGGTTGTGGGCTTGGGTCCATGCCATTTGTAGAGCTAAAGTGGTGGATGCCTTTTTTAGAATACCATCTTACACATGTTGCTAATGAACCCGACACATGAGTGTGCATCCCTATGTAACTTTCTCTACATATTTGACAAATAGAAAAGTTGGACAGTGTATTTATGTAGTCCTGAAACTGTATCACCATAGAAAGGTAGCAATCATTGAATATTTCTTTCAAGCATTGTTGCTTTCTTGGTGCAGCAGGGAGATTGCTCTGAGATTGTTTATAAGGGGCGGCATCTACCATTGCCAATGGGCACTGTGAGGGAAGATTGGCAACAGGTAGAGCCATAGTTGTGCATGGTGTAGCTAGCCTTTGCTCCATGTATTTTGTGCGGCACTTCGCACAAATTTCCTCTTTATGTTTTCTATAGTACAAATAGTTTAGTTGTTGTTTTTTACCCTTTCTAAATTCAGCAACTGATTGGGCTATGGAATTTGAATGTACTCACACAGCCTAATAGTATACATACAAGATCAACCATATTAGCATATATGAATATACATGTATAACCATAGATATATTTAAAGTACTAATTACACATAAACATGTAACAAAATACATATGTGTATCCATGTGTATATAAATGTATATGTATGGATGATCACAAAACAAATAATATAGTTTGAACATTCTGATATATAAAAATATATACAAAAGGATTTTATAGTTTTTTGTGTTAACCATTTCCACTATTTTACTATTGTTATATCCCCCGTTTAAAATAATACAATGACCAAGGACATTATGGAACGCCCACGTAGAATTTCATTGAATTCCATCACACATCACACAACAACCAAGTAGGGGGTAATATGTTGTCTTCATATGTGATGTATCATATTCTATTGTTTCGACAATAAAAATCAATCAAAGTATACTTTCCCACACTACAAAATTGAATATTGCATTTACTTCAACTACCACCACCACACAATAGTGACAGGATGCATCAACAATCGCGAAATCAAACACTTACCATTCAGCTTCTGCATATACATATGCATATACATACACATACATATACATATGCATATACATACACATACATATACATATACATACACATATACATATACATATACATATACATACACATATACATACACATATGCATATGCATATACATACATATACATATAGACTTACAAACAATGACACGATGCATTAACCCTCACGTAGGAAAACACTCACCATTAACCGCCCGCATAGGAAGGCCACCAACTCCACCACCGCCAACCCATGTAATCATGAAGCTCCACGCCCCCATTAAAAAACTAGGTCAAGTCGCCGCCAACTAGGACATGTACATATACATATACATATATGCATATACATACACATACACATACATATACATATACACATCCATATGGATACACATGCACATAGATATACATATACATATACATAGACATATACATATACATATGCATATACATATACATATACATATACATACATATACATATACACATACATATACATACACATATAGATATACACATATACACTCCCTGCACATCTATATGCTTTGTTAGGTCCACCCATGTTTGTATACACCTTAAAGCGAAGAAAACTAGAAACAATTACACCCAATTTGCAATAGGTATAACAAAAAGGAAACTTGTACTTATGGAATCAAGATTTGAAGGCCGGTGGTTCATGCCCTCAGAGCCAGAATCTACAACGGGAACCGTGGTAGATCTCAACAAATCAATATTGGGGGGCTCTAGAGACCCATCCACAAAACCCAATTCCATAGACATAGTTTTAGGAACTTTTTTCAGAGAAAAAAATGTTACAATTTGAGTTGACTAATTGACAACTCTATTTCACAATAAAAATAAAAGATTAATGTATTGCAATATCCCAATGGAAATTGGTTAATAGCTTAGAAATATCGATCTATAACCATTCCATTTCTAAAACTGAACAAACAATACAGGATACAAGAACAAGAATAGAAATGGACTTTTAATACTATCAAAACACTAGGGGATACATCAACAAAAATAAAAATGATAAATGCATAACGATATACCCCTGTATGTATCTGTTTATCTTTGAGGTTGCTTATATATGTATCCATACCATTTTTTTATTATTTTACTATATTTCTACACATAGCTTTACACATATATTTGTATATGTTGCTACCTAGTCCTTTCAACCTTTCTTAACAAAACAATAGGCTATACAACAATAAGACTATAAATGATTGAGTACATATATGCATTGAATCTCCCCTTTGTCTCCACATTTAAAAACACACACATATAACCAAATATATATATCCATATGCACACATGTATACACCTATTTATATACACATTGCTATATCTAAATAGATGTGTATAACATACTTTTTCCTCACTATGTAACTCCTCCCCTTGAAATATATGAAGAGAGGAAACATCGAGATTGAATTTTCCATCAATTATCTAGTTAAGAAGGGTATAAATTCAAACCTTTTGTTTCCTATAGGATATTGTCCACTGCAAAGTAAGGCATTACTATAGGGAACAAAATGTTTAAATTTGTAGCCCTCGCAGCCAGTCAATTGATGGAAAATTCAGTCTGGATGTTTGTTGTCTTCATAAATTTCAAGGGGAGGAGTTATTAATCTACAATTGCTCCTATGTTAATGGTTGCAACCTAAAAGATGCATAGTATCGGCTTCATGTGGGATGTGCATAGCATGCAAAGTGAAGAGCAAGCAAAGGGAAAAAGTTATGCAAACTAGCAACATGTTTTTAACTTCAAAGCTTATTAAAATATATACGCCACAAGGGGACTCCTAGCCACCTTCAAACACTAAAGTGGAATGGGAAATTATTGCTTGTGCTACTAGACAATGGAAATCAAGATGGCAGCACCAAGTCAATGCAAGCTACACTTTTTTTAGTGCTCTTTGAATGTATTTAGTTTCAACAGGGACATTCACTGCCAAGGCGCAATCAATTTTACATATTTCTTATGAACATCTTACACATATTGCACCATTAAATTCTCTATTATTAACAACATCTCAATGCTATATCATTTAACGCTATGGTTGTACTATAGAAATTTTCTCAGAAGGTAAATAATACTTACATATGCTATTTTTAACTCTTTTCAAATCAAAGTCTACCTAAATACAAATAAAGATAGCATACATAGCTATTTAGATATACATGTGCATATTTAAATTGTTGTTGCATTCTCAAATGAGACATAGTTTTCTTGGTCTGTATATATCGATATATATTTCTTCCTATATGTGTTTTTTCTAATTTATCAAACGGGGAATTCAATACATATATATAGACGTAAATTCGAGCTACAATACCTGCCAGTAAATATTATAAACAAACAGAGAAATTGTAAAAGAGCTATTAGACGACAAATCCTATTCACGGTTGAGCTGATGAAAATACCAGTGGAAACTTCAATTAAATAGCCTATCAGCTAATAATATAAAGTTGAACAGATAAAAGAGCTATTAGAAAAAAAACTTAAAAGCCGCAAAACTATTTTTTTCTCCACGCTTATACAGATGTCTTTTCAACTTGCCAAATCAATTATTTAAACCCAGTTCTTTATCACCATACCTATTTTCTCTAGGCCATGACAATAATTATATGATGCAAGAATCTATGAAAATTGTGTATAACACCACAAGCTTAATTGTAAATTTGAGCTACATTGCTTGCCATTAAATATTATAGAGAAATAATTTATGCAACATACCCATGTAAAATGACTTGTAGCAAATAATTGTCATTCTAACACCTCTTATACAATTTCTCTATTTCTCTTCAATATTTATTAACAAAGAACATAGCTCCAATCTTGTATTAGTATGTTTCATGATATTCTTTTTTTCCTGATCTGCTTGAAGCTCCCTGAAAGAAACTACCCAGGTTTGTTTATGTAAGGGGTGGAGCTTGGTAATTACGTGGGCTGGCAATGTCTTATATCAATATGTTTCATTATATTCTTCGTTCCTCATCTATTTCAAATTCCCCACAACAAAATATTCTTCATCATATTTGTTTTTCTAGTTCCCTATAACAAATTGTTCATTATCGTAGTTTTCCTGATCTATTCTCCAAATTTTAAACTTCTATTTAATGTGGGTTCTAGAACATCTATCATTTTCCTGTGATTCTTAAGTGTTTTCCTAATAGCTCTTTTCCAATTTCGCTTGTTCTCTCATACCAATATGTTTCATGATATTCCTTTTTTCTCAAATTAAAAATATATAGTTGAACAGATAAAAGAGCTATTAGAATAACACAAGTAAAAGCCACCAAACTATTTTTCCCTCCACACTTATACACATCTTTTCAGCCTGGAAAAACAATTATTTAAACCCGGTTCTTTATCATGATACCTATTTTCTTTAGGCTATGACAACAATTATATGATGCAACAATCTCTGGAAAATGCATATAGCACCACAGGCTTAATTGTAAATTTGAGCTACAGTGCTTGACATTAAATACTATATACAAATCATTTATGCAAAATACCCATGTAAAACAACTTGTAGAAAATAATTGTTATTCTAACACCTCCTATATAATTTATCTATTTGTCTTCAATATTTATTAACAAAGAACATAGCTTGAATCTTGTATCAATATGTTTCATGATATTCTTTTTTTCCGGATCTAGTTGAAGCTCCCTGGAACAAACTAGCCAGCTTTGTTTATGTAAGGGGTCAAGCTTGCTAATTGCATGGGATGGCAGTGTCTTATATCAATATGTTTCATTATATTCTTTCTTCCTCATCTTTTTCAACTTCCCCACAACAAATTGTTCTTTGTGATATTTTTTTTTCAGTTCCCCATAGTTGCTTTACAATTTCCCTATTTTTTCTATAATATTTAGTGAGGAATAATGTAGCTCAAATTTTGAATTGACAAGGTAGTTGTGATTCTAAGTGTTTTCCTAATAGCTCTTTTCCAATTTCACTTTTTGTCTTGTACCAATATGTTTTATGATATTCTTTTTTTTCTCAACTATTTGAACTTCCCCATAACAAACTGTTCTTCATGATATTCTTTTTTCTAGTTCCCCATACCAAATTGTTCATTATCGTAGTTTTCCTATTCTATTCTCCATATTTTAAAGTTCTATTTAATGTGGGTTTTCCAGCATTTGCCATTTTCCTCTGATTGTTAAGTGTTTTCCTAATAGGTCTTTTGCAATTTCCCATCACCCAAAAAGTTCAGATATGGACATAGACGTATGTGAAATTACTTACAAAAAATATTCAAAGTAAAGAACCTAGTTCAAATCAAATGCATGTATAGATTTAAATTTGCAACATATTCTTGCTTACCTGAAATTCTATCACTATCTAGACAAGGTGTAACAACAAATTATATGTAACAGTTGGCTTCTCAATTCAAAATTCAAGCTACATAATTTCCCACTAAATATTATAGACAAAATAGGAAAATTGTAAAACAACTATTAGAAAAACACTTAAGAATCATACGTAAATCACAAATGATCGAAAACCCACACCAAACGTATTCATACAAGACCAATTGCAAATTAACATAGGAGCAATTGTTCTTTCACCCTTTGTTTATTGTTTTAGTTATCTCTGTGAATTTTTTTTATTGTTTGTGGTTATCTATGTGTATCTTTGGTGTTGCAGCCATTACCATAGGAGAAATTCTAGTTCAATAAGTAGCAATAACCTATATAAAATGCCTATAATTCCACACACCCAATCAAAAATTTGAGCTACATTTCCTAGCACTAAATATTCTAGACAAATACATAAATTGTAAAAGAGCTATTATGAGACAAATCCTATTCATGGCATGGCTAACAAAGAATCCCATTGGAAACTTCAAACAAATAAATTGAATAGATAAAATAGGTATTACAAAGAATAACACTTAACATCCACCAAACTAATTTTATCTCCAACATGTTGTTGCTTTCATACTAACCCTCTACATAAATATACATATGCAGTCACTCATATCTTAATCTGCAATTGGTCCAATCTTAATGGGTGTAATGACAAAGATGCATAGAGATAACTAAAACAATAAACAGAGGGCGATAAAATCACTAACCCTAACCATATTTTTTTACCAAAGAAACAATATTTAACTACAATTGCTCCTATGGTAATGGGTATAAGGCCATATATTTATGCAATCACTCCTATGTTAATCTACAACTGGTCCTATGTTAATGGTTGTAACAACAAAGATTCATAGAGATAACCAAAAAACAAATGCAAGGCGATAAAATTACTAACCCTAACCATATTTTTTGACCAAATAAAGGCCAAAGATGCATAGAGATAACAAAAAACAATAAACAAGGGACAAAAAGATTACTAACCCTAACCATATTTTTTGACAAAAGGAAGAAGATTTAAGTGTACAAAACCATAATGCCAAACACGCATGTAAAACGACTTACAGATTCTGCACAACAACAGTTTTAACATAAACAATAAATAAATCATTTATCCAAAACACCCATGTAAAACGACTTATAGATTGCACAGAACAACACTTTTAAAACCCTCCAATCTCCTATAAAATGGAGCCAAAGCCATCAATTTTTATAATAGTCTCCTATCAAATGAACCATGGAACCGAAGCCAATGATTTTTAGAATAGTTTTCTATCAAACCAACACTGTAATGGCTCTTTTGACGATGCAACTTAATCAATATATTTTCTTGCACATTTCAAACTTTACTTTCCCACACTACAACACCCATGTAAGATGACATACAGATTCCAGAGAACAATAGTTTTAACATAAGTTCAATCAATAAATCATTTATGCAAAACACCCATGTAAAATGACTTACAAATTGTGGAGAACAATAGCTTTAAAACCCTACAATCTGTTATCAAACCGACCATGGAAATAGTCTGCTATGAAACCAACACCGCAATGGTTGTTTCGACAATAAAACTTAAACAAAGTATACTTTCTCACACTGCAACACTCAATATTGCATTTACTTCATTTGCCTGCATTTACTCCATCCACCCCCATCATACAAGAACAATAGAATGAAACAACATAATGAATAAACATTCCTATGAGCAAACACTTATAGTTCAACTTTCATGTATCGAGGACACCAACTCCACCACCGCCAACCCACATAATTCCCAAGCTCCACGTTGCCACAAAAAAACCTAGTCTAGTTGTCGTTGGCTAGGACATCTCTGATGTCGACAAATCTAATTCACGGCTAGGCTGACGAAATTCCTGGCAGAAACTTCTAACAAAATAGCGTATCGGCTAAAAATAATGCAATTCAAAATTTGGAGGTAACATTTACAAACTAAGAAACAATATCATGCTATTTTTTTAGACTTTTGGATTTTTTTGGATAAGTCTCTAAGGGACCACTTAAGAAATGGTATCGATTTTATATTTCTTTTAAGTGATTGTTTTCTAATTGAGAAGAACAAGAAATTATTTCTTTCTATGACTTAATTTAGGGCCCATTTGAATATCAATAGGGGTTAGTCCACAATATGGTGTTTCATTTGTGGTCAAAGTAGAACATTGGGGGGTTTTTGGTGAATGATCTCTACTAGGGTTTCTTGTGTTTATTGTCATTCTTGGACCCTCTTGCATCATACCACACATTAGGCATAGGATTTTCTCATTTAATGTGTGTACAACCGCATTTATTATGGTTTTCTTGGTTTTATTATGCCTTCAACTGGATCTAACCCAACAATTATTGCCAGTGTTGGCAGTTCAACGACTCTGCTCAATGGCTCATCCTCCAAACTAGCATCCCTAGAAATTTGTTTCGAAAGTGTTCCACGAGGTAAGTCTTTTGATTCCCTGACTAATGTGGTGTTACCCATGCCATATTTTTATTTTGTATGTCAATGGTTAGAGTAGCATACTCTTGTTGGTTTTTTTTTGGGAGGACTCCCCCTGAAAGTGTGCTTAAAGAGTGGGTTCAAAGGCTTGGGTACCTCATGGGGTTCGTCTTGATATGGTCCAAAATTTGACTAAAGGATTTTTTCTTTTTTGCTTTGCAAAGGTCAGTCTTGTTCAGGCAATCTTGAACCATGGTCCTTGGTATGTTTGGTCCTCTTTGCTGGTTTTCCAGCGATGGGCCCGGGACTTCGTTATCTCAAATGCACCAAGTTGCAGGTTCCAATCTAGATTGAGTGTCCTGGTTTGTCGTTGCCCTGTGTTCATTTTTTGCAGCATATTGCCTCCTCTCTAGGGACCTTGGGTTATTTGTGTCAAACTAGATAGGTTCTTTCAAGCTTTCCCTCAAAAGAAAGTCTATGTCGAAGTGGAATTTTCACAGGATTTGAAAGAGTCCATTGATATTCAAATTGGTTCTTTTTGGAATACCCAGAAGATCACTTATTTTAATCTGTCGAATACTTGTTATAGGTGTCAATCCACTGATCACAAGATTAAGGATTTCCCTTTGGAAATTCCCTATACTCCATTGCCACCGTGAGATGTTAATAAACCTTGTCAGGTGGAAGGTGTTGCTGCCAAAATAGAGGAAAAGTGGACAACAGTTACCAACTAGAAAAAAAAATTCAATGGCTCCGGGATGATTTCCAAAACCCTCGAGCCAGTAAAATAAGTTTTAAACCCTTCTGCGAAGGGGAAGGAAGCCCAAATGGGCTCTACTAGCACTATGATGTGGCCAAGGCCTAAGTCTATACCCCAACCTACCTCAGTTATGATAACATAGTCAACTAAGTCTCCTCCCATGTTGGGAGTTCATAGGAGGTATTGAAGTCCTTCTCAACCTTTGGAAGAAGGAGAATATGTTCAGCAGAAATGGAGACATTCATCTCCAACTATTCAAATTGGTTCAATCCCACTAGAATTTTTATAGAATCACTTCTCCACTCTGGATGAGGAGTCAGACTCCAATGAAATGGAGGAATTTCATTCATGAATTTCCTCTCATGGAATGTTCGAGGTTTGACAAACCTCTCTAGGAAGTATTTTGTTGGGGATACTCTTTAGAAATATGTTGGTATTGATGATCTCTCTTCAAGAAGTGAAAGTTGGTTTTTTTCTTTCTTCGGTTTGTCAATCCATTTGGCCAGCTAATAAAATGTATTGTATTGAACATGAGGTTGGATGTGGCAGAGTGGTCACCCTTTTATCCCCACGGTGGCATGCTTATGTGGTTGATCATGGGTCTAACCCCACACATCGGATCATCTGGATTCTTCTTAACATTGATAATCATTCCTTTGGGATTATTAATGTTTATGCCTTGAATGATGTTGTTCAAAGATCTCTTCTCTAGTGATGGATTTTTGGTTCACTGCCAGTTGTTATTTGGCTACTTTGTGGGGATTTCAATATGGTTGAGGTGGCGTACAACAAGGATGGTACTCTGCCATTCTAATGGGCAGTTGGGAAAAGAGAGGCATGGTACTACATGTGTAATAAATTGGGGATTTTCAACCCCAATATTGGCTATCACCACTGTCATTCTCTCTAGCACACTTGGTGCAATTACCGAGCTAGTTCTGACAAGATATTTAAATGCCTTGATTGTGTTATGATCTTGGCTCAATTTTTTTCTCTTCGCCAGCTCTTCACCACTTCTGGTAAGGTCATTAGTGGATGTGATGTCAAACCACTTTCCCATTACATTTTTCATTGAATGTGAATTAAAGCATTACTGTATGGAATGGGTGAGACGCTCAAATCAAAAAGCTATTTTTATTAAAATTTATTTTGCTAGAGCTTATGATTGCATTGAATCTCCTTTCATCCTTGCTATGCTTTTTTCCCTAGGTTTTGGTCCTCAATTCATACAAGCTATGCAAATATTGTTTTTTGATGCCTCCACTTGCATCACCATTAATGGTCACCAGTCCCCTTCCTTTGGTCTATTATGTTCCATCTTCCAAGGTTGCCCGCTTGCCCCCTTGCTTTATGTGCTTGCTACTAAGGGGTTTGGGTATTTGTTGGCTCATGTTGTTTCCCAGATGCGGGTTCATGGCATCTATTTGCCTAATTTTCCAACCTAGCTGGTCAATGGCCACTTCGCCGATGATTCTTTTCTTACCTTAGGTATGTGCAGGATCATGATGGGCCAAAAAGTGGCGATATGATGGGTATGTGTAGGGTATGTGGCTGATGACATTCTTTTTACCCAAAATTGATGAAATGAAAAGGGTTTTTAAAGGAGATTCTTAGCTTTCCACCAATATAAATTATGCTTTACTTTGAATTTAATAAATAATTATTATTCATTTTCTATTTGAATTATGACTAAAGTCCTAATTGATAGGCTGATTGAAAAACATCTATATTTCAAATGGTATCACATTTTTGAATCAAACATGTGTCACATCTATGCTTCATACTATAGGATAACAAAAAAAAATTTCATGAAGTTTTAAGTTAAGGTGGTTAGACATACAAGTTTTTATATTTTTAAAAGTTGTAATAAAAAATCATAATTAATTATTTACTTGGAAAAAATTACAAAAAGTATGCATCACATCCGGACATGAGTCCTCTACTTATATCAAAAATATTATCATTTTATTGTGGTTAGGGTGGTTAGAAAAACACCTACTTCTTTTTTTCCTAAAATTTAAGTACTACTATATTGAAATTTCAAATTTTCACCAAATAGTTTTTTTTAAATAAACCTAGTAGTTTAGAAACTACATTCAATTTGCTACAGATTCTATTCTTACATATTTTTGAAATAATATAGATAACTTATTCAAATTTTTATGTCAAGTTGTCTAACTCTAATTTTTTTGAATTTTTCACCACTTAAGGGCCTATTTTTTCCATGATGATCCTGCACATAACCCCTTATTAGAAGAGGAAAACAATGTCAATACTGCTCTTGATTTCCTTAAGACTTTCTGCTTGGCCTCTGGTTCTTCCATCCAATGACACAAAACTTTATGTTATAGATTATCTGTCATCCCCAATCCTCATTGGATACAACATTATGGTTGGAAAGGGATTGCTCATAGCGAAATATTTCAATTTCTAGGCATTCATTTTTCCTTTCAGGCTTCTTCAACTAATCTCTAGCAAGCAAGTCTTTCTCAGATTAAGCAAAAACATGCTTTTTGGATTACCGAGCCACTCTCTCTAGCTGGAAAATTCCATATTTTCTCTAAGGTGCTAGCAGTGACTCATGTGTATTATTTTTCATGTTGGGCCCCTTCGAAGGCCTCGTATGCTAAGTTAGAAAAATTGTTGCATGATTTTCTATGGGCGTCTTCTGAGACTCACCAAGAGTTTCACCACATTTCTTGAGAGTTTTTTTCCTGCCTAGAGACTATAGTGGGATTGGCCTTCTCTCTACGCAGTGGCAAGGGATTGCTCTTTGTGTCAAGTGGATTATCATAGCATTTACTGGTGATGAGGCCTGGAAAATCCTCCTCAAACATTGTATTCAGTCTGGATTTTCAATGCATAGACCTTCTTGGAAGGGAAATGGATTTCAAACCTTTCTGGTTATGAGGGATCCAGTCCGGATTGTGGGAAATTTCATGGCCAAGAGCATTTGGAGAGCCTAGGAGGTTGTTAAGCCCTAGCTCTACTAGTTTGGCTCTAGATTTTGAGATGGTCTTTCGCTCAATCAGTAGAATGTTTGGTGGTCACCTCTTTTTTCTAGTGTTGGTCAGCCTTTGGCCAAGCTTTCTTGGCTTAAGACCCTTAGGTTTCATAAGAAGGGCATCTAAACCCTTCAAGATATATTTCATAGACCCATAATGTGCATTTTTCCTTGGGAGGCTTTCCATGCTCAATATAGTTTTCAAAACCATGACTGTGAAACCTACAATGGCCCAGTGAATGCCATTCTGATTGATATGCTTCATAAGGTATTCATGCCACCAAGCCCTAGTGGAAGGACTGGAAGTGGTACCTAGACACCCCTTTCATAAATTACAAGCCTCATCTTGGTTATCACACTTGGATTTCACCTCATACTCCTATGATTGAGAGTTTGAAATTGAGATTGCACCTCCAGTCTTCAATGTCTATTTGGCATAAAAGATTTTTTTCTACTTGGTCTGCAAGTGTTGAGCCAAAACTCTCCCACTTTTCCTAGTGTATTCTTTTCCAAGGCTTACCAATGGGGTCTCACCTTGCTCACTTGGGGGCCCGAGACCATTGTTGCCATTTTTGTCGGTAGGCTAAGTCATTCAAGCACCTTTTTTGGTTTTGTACTAGAGCTCAACAACTGTGGAATTGGATTCATGACTTATTTTGGTTGTTTAGGCCAAAGCTTTTTTCTTGGCATATATTTTTTTTGGGCAACTCTCCCAGGCTTCCCACTAAGTATACCCAAATTTGGCACACTTTTAGGGTGGTGGAAATCCTCTTCAGTATTTGGAAAGATATAAATGCATGCATATTTTCTCATAGTCAGCTTGATAAATTTGTTTCTTTATATTTTAAAGTGATTATTTTCTCTAATGTTCTTTTGTAGATTCAAGTGCAAGAAAATAAAGTTGCACTTGAAGTTTCTCACCTCTAAGAACTTTTGGACCACCGGGGCAATGCCCCTTGCACTATGGCATGCGTTCCTCCCTCACACACTTCTTAGGGTCGGTCGTATTCACGGGGCCAGAGGTGAAGTGGCTCTACCAAAGATTCTCACCCCTGCTCTTAGGCTCCTCCTCGTTGTGGCTCTCGCCCTCCTCAATGGTCGCCTTCTCCTCCTCTGTAGGCTGACCCAGGGTGGCCTTTTTGGAGGGGCGACGAGCAGTGGTGGTGGTGCTTTTGGGTGGCTTACTAGTAATGCTCCTGGTGGTGGTTCTGGTTGGCCTGATAATACAAACTGGATCTTTCAGTTGGATTTGACAATCTCACCTCATTGTGAGGATAAAGATAAAGAAAAAGATGGCGATGGTTTTTTCCCCCTGACGTTACTATAGACCCTAGTGATGTATGGGAGAAAAAATTGGATGACAGGGACCCTCCGCCCTCTGCTAGCACTACAATGGCTACTTGATGGCCTTCCATTTTCTTGTGTTTGTAATATTTCTTGCTTTCTAGGCTCCACCCATGTGACTCTGGGATTCTGTGCTTTTCCCATGTGACTCTCGTGGTGTGCCTTTTTACCACCCATCTTTTTTTGGTGAATATGTATTTCTATTTTATATATTAAGATAGATATATGCCTATTTATCAAAAAAACAAGTAGAACACCGAAATCAACAATTTTCACCAAGTTTTCACTTTATGAAATTTATAGCAATTAAACCATTAATAATTCAAAGATGATGTAAACTAGTAATTTGTGAGGATTTATGTGTAGATTTTATATATAATTTAGAAAGAAATTGTGATTTTTTTATATAACTTTTAATAACTTGTTTTTTTATAGTAAATAATAATTTTTTAAAGTGGTGTTTATATCATAACATATAATTATTTTTTATTGAAAGGATAGAACTATAATTTTAAATTATAGATTTGTAACATCAATATCTAGTACATTGATATTTTTCATAATCTTTTTCTGTAATTTTTTAATTAATTTTTGAAGTCAAAGTAATTATAATTTGGACATGCATGTATGTCATAACACATAACTTCTTTTGTATGTATTGAAATTGTTTTTATTTATTTATTTGTTCAAACAAGGATATTAATACTTAGGAAACACGTATCTTTTAAAAAAATAATCTCTATTTTTCTATTTTTCTATGTTTGTGAAACAAATACCTTGATGTTTGGTGAAAAACTTACATTGACAAAAAAAATGATATAAATATAACAATAAAATTAAAAATATTCAAAAATATACTTTTTAGAAAGCATATAATAAGGGATACATATGTACAAAACATAATTTCTAAATGAATTTATTTGATCCCTCAAAAGGTAAAGAAAAAGTGTTTTTTTATCAATATTTTGATAGGTACAAAGGAGAATCCATTGTGGGTATAATTTAAGACTAGAGAGGTTTTATTCAAGGGGGTTTGATCTAAGGGCCCGTCCTATCTAATCCTCTTCAATTAAAACCCTTTAGATGGAACCCTTTAAGAATTAAGTCATTATTTTTAAAAAAAAAAATGTGATTTCAAGAAAGATTAGGATGTCCCAAGTTTGGGACTCATTATTGTGGGATGACCCATAGTCAAAAGTTCTCTTAACTATTAGCAGCTCTAGATCACTACCAAAGCATATTTGGGTTTTTTCATCCTAATAGAGGTGATCCATAAATTAAATAACTAGGATTTGACAATTATAATGACCCCAATCGGATCTCCCATGCCATTTCATTTTACATATTAGGAGGTATCATATGGTTATGATAATACCTCTTTTGTTTCAATGGAGTATAGAATCACTTTCTAAATTCATAAAATAGATTATGTTCTTGAAATGATTGACACCTATATTTTTGTTTACCATGTTGTTTCATTGATGTATATATCAGTGCAAATCATCATTTGTACATTATTCAAGTAATATCACTAGGGTCACTAGTTAGAATTTTTCCTCTTTGATCTTGATCTTCATCATTATCTTAATGGAGGATTCTTCAATTCCAATAGTATGCCAATTTCTCTTTAATATATTTTTGCAACTTATTTGTGCTTAATGGAGTTCTTCATGTTCCTCATATTTCAAAGGAAATTTTGGAGGAGGTTTATTTTTCCTCTCATATTTTTTCTTTTAATAGGCATAATTTTTTCCCACATGGTTTTATCCGTTTTCTCTATTTGTGAGAGGATTTTATCATTTATGGTTACCTCATCAAGCCTTATTTTTGGGACTCGTCCTTGAGTTATTTTCCATCTCTAAGTTTCACTTAAGGGGAGCATTATTGTGAAAAGTGTGTTTAGTTGTCTAGTCACTTTATTCAAGTCCTATTCACACCAAATCAATTAATCTTACTTAGAGAATTTTTTCTTTTTTATCTCAAGTCATGTACATAAACATGTTTCCACACATGTCATTTACACATGTGGGGTATTCAATTACCTTAGCTACCTTCTTTCCCCACCCCTAGCCTTATATAGAAATATTTGATGTACATGTGATACACAATTTATGAGTATCAAACTTATATTTTTTGTTTTTCTTTATCTCCCATGAAGAAGGTTACTTGGTTTTGTAGGGATCCTTTGACTCTTATGTGTATCTTGGTGACTCTAATAGGACATAAAATCACTATGAACCAACTATAATATGTAAATCACCTTTTTAGACTTGAGTTTTGGAAATAGATCCTTAGATTATTTTCCAAGTGCACAACTTGAACAAACACCATCTATGAAAGAAACTATTAGAAAATGAATGAAAATTTCTATATTTACTAAGGTCTTACAAGAAGTGATAATTGAGATGATCAAAAACTCATGCCAAGTTTACTCAAGTCATTTTCATGTGCAATCATGATATGTGTGTTGTCACCTGAAATCACACCCTATTGAACATGAGGTTCAACATTCCAATAATACAATGGAAATTACCTCAAGGTGTGGGAACTTGCACGTATTGGGTCGAATATCTAGAGAAGGTGGGCTTCCTCTTTCGATCCAAGTGCAATGTGTTGGTCCAACCCATCATATGAAATTCTACCACTTCCCTACTCTAACAAGTGATAGGGGAAAAGGGGAAGAAATAATGAAAGGGAAATGGGAGGTGGTACACCAAGATGGAAAATTTGTTTCTTCTTGACCAAGATTGCTCAATAACACCATTGAAGAGGGACGAGGGGAATCACATAGATCTTTATTTGGTCAATTCCTAGAGGTAAACATAGAGGTTAGGGTTTGATAAGGTTTTGGAAGGAAATGAATATTCTCAAGCAACAATTGTGAACAATTTAACTCAAACATATATGAATGGAAAGAGAGAACATACACTTAGATATGCAGGTAATGAACTTAAACAAAAATAAACAAGTCGAGAAAATGAAAGATTAATTAATTTCATTGATGTAGAGGAAACAACCAATCTTTACAATTACAAAGATGCAAAATGCATAAGTCTACCAAAGAAAAACCTTGGAGGAGCTAGAAGAACCCATAGAATGAATACAATTCTTTCCTTTATAGATCAGGCATAACTCAAAACCTGTGCCTAGAAAGATTGAGAAACACTCAACACCCATGCCCTAGCAATGAATGTTACCATGAAACCCATGCGTGAAAGGATGGAAGTAAGGCATGGATTCATTAGAATGGTCAACAAAAGTAATAAATGAGCATGGGAACCCATAAAATATACTTGCAGAAGTCAAGGGGAGTAATAAATATCATCCTTGAAGTCTAGAAATTGAAACAAGCCACTCAAAAAGGTAACTTGAGTATTAATGGCATCGTCATGCAAAAACACATCAAATCCTCTAAATATGCAGGCTTTAGGCCCAAAAGGATATCTTTGTTATTCATTAAATGGTCTAGAGTCATGAAAGAGCATCTTCATCGAGGATTGAGCATCAGGTTTGCTTCATACTTTATGCTTCATTGGCATCAGGCTATCAGGGGTCTAGCGTTGGGCTCACATCTTTCTATAGATGCAAAAAGAGTAAAGGGGAAGACAAAAGCCTGATGTTTGAAGGGAGCTATTAGAGTTTGGAGGGAAGGAGCTATCTCTTACCAAAGAAATACTAGGTTTAGGTGTGTGATTTATAAGCTCTTTAATATGTGTATCCCAATAAAAAATAGTTAGCATGACCCAATTTTTGAAGGAACTCTAATTAATGGGAATTTCACTATCATGTATTTAAAGTACATAGAAAGTAATTTCTCAAGGCTAACCACTAAGTGGTGCATAATAGAACTAAACAACAAAAAATCTTCCTATTGGGGTATGTGTAGGATCATCATGGAAAAAACGGGCCCTTAAGTGGCAAAAAATTCAGAAAAAATAGAGTTATGCAACTTGACTTAAAAATTTGAATAAGTTATCTATATTATTTAAAAAATATGTAAGAATAGAATCTATAGCAAATTGAATGTAGTTTCTAAACTACTAGGTTATTTGGTGAAAATTTAAAATTTCAATGCAAAGATTCTTAAATTTCAAGGAAAAAAGAAGTAGGTGTATGTTTGACCACCCTAACCACAATAAAATGAAAAAAAAAATTTATAAGATTTTAGATATAAGTAGAGGACCATGTCCCGATGTGATGCATTTTTTGTAATTTTTTCCAAGAAAATAATTAATTATGAATTTTTATTAAACTTTTAAAAAATATAAAAATATGTCGACCACCTTAACTTGGCAAAACTTCATGAATTTTTTATTTATTTATAATCCTATAGTATTCAAAGCATAGAATGTGACACATGGAGATTCAAAATGTGATATTTTGAAAGCTATAGATGTTTTCAACCCTATCAATCAAGACTTTAGTCATAATTCAAATAGAAAATGAATAATAATTATTTATTAAATTCAAAATAAAACATAATTTATATTGGTGGAAATCTGAGAATCTTCTTTAAAAACCCTTTTCGTTTCATCAATTTTGGGTAAAAAAAAGTCGTCAACCACATACCCTACACATACCCATCATATCGCCACTTTTTGGCCCATCATGATCCTCCACATACCCATTGGAAAAAAAAAAATTAGACATTTCCTATTTATTGTGAGGTACATCAAAGCTATATTTATTATTTAAAATTTTCTAGAAGATAGTTCTAACCTAAGGGAATTCTATTAAAAACTAATTTTAACTCTTAATATCCTACAACATTCACCAATTTTTTATCAACCAAGATCTAGTGAGAACATAAGACTAGTTATTAGTAGTAAGCCATTAAATTTTGGGTTTGAAACTTATTTGTAAAAAATAAAATTATAGTAGAAATTTAAATATGTAGAAAAAAATTAAAAACTACAGATTTATGATCTTTATTCATGTATTTGACATGAAGTCAAGTTTTTATAGATCTATTACCATATCAATTTTTTTATTCACTAGAGCTACTATAGCAACCATAAGACACCCACTCACATACATATAACAATATAGTATATAACTGGAAATTAAATAAATAATATAACAAAAAATTAGAACATAGATAGAATTACTACAACCTTTTATTAGAAAATTCTAACATAAATTCACTAGAATAAAAATAACTCTCTTTCACAATGATACCTCAACCACTAGCTTTATGCATGCTTATATAGATAAGACATAAAATAAGGTTAGGATTTGTACAGTAATTATCTAAAAGAATGAGTCTACTTAAGAGATAGTTAACTAGTAGAACATAACTCCTTAAAAATAGTTAAAAATAAAACACATATACTTAAGATTGAATTTTACTATTCTACATATAGCATGTAGATAAGTGAACTATTCTAGATAATGAATCTACTTAAGAGATAGTTAACTAGTAGAACACAACTCCTTAAAAATAGTTAAAAATTAAAACACATATACTTAAGATTGAATTTTACTATTCTAAAAATAGCTCTCTTTCACAACGATACCTCAAGTTTCAACCACTAGCTTTCTATATGCTTATATAGATAAGACATAAGATAAGGATAGGATTTATGTAGTAGTTATCTAAAAGAATGAATATACTTAAGAGATAGTTAACTAGTAGAACACAAATCCTTAGAAATAGGTAAAAAATAAAACAAATATACTTAAGATTGAATTTTACTATTCTACAAATAATATGTAGATAAGTGAACATCAATTAATACATTATCAACAATTATTACAATAAAATAGTACAAAGAATATTCATACATTACACTATAATGAATTTGTATATCTTAAAACCATACAAAAATATATAAATAAACCATATATTTTTTTCTTTGGTTTGTATATAGCTTGCTCTTTTTTGCCCATAAAGACCTCTTCAATTGCATTGACAACTTTTACTTTATTGGCATAATAGACATTCCTTTATGAATTGTCCACATCATTATCATTACATGCTTTAAACTAGAATAGAATGACTTCATAGTCAATTGACTAAGTTCGATTTTATATTTGAATCCAAAACACAACTTTTTTTTGTTTTCAAAAATCAAGCTATAAAATTTACAATTTAAAATTATTTCTTGTCATAGAGAAAGTGTGCCTTTATTTTTGTGGAATATAAAGTTACATTGACTTTTTTAAGTTTAAGTTGATTTCACATATTTTTATTTTTTTATATTGTAAACATATATATTAAAATTATATGCTATTTTATTAAGATTCAATAATTTAGTTTTTTAGTCAATCTCATTAGCCCATGTTTAGTAAGTAGTGATTTACAAGAACATGTCTCTCATGAATATGAAGGTCCGTGTACCACTCATTGGATCTAAATAAAGATAATAAGAATGAAATATTGAGATTTCATAAGAGATCATCCATCTAATATTACTTCAACTCAAATACATTTAATCATAAAATTTTCCTAAAATCCAATCCATTTGACTTACTGCCCTATTTATCAAATCTTTAACAAATATTATACTTCATAAATCATTTACTACAAAACTAATTACCAAATCTTTTATAAAATATAATAATCTGTAAATCATTTTCTACAAAACTCCATTACTCATTCATTAAAGAAAGAAGTGGCACACTATAGAATAACCCATATCAATGCATAACAAACACATTTTAAAACCAACATAAAGAGAGATTCCATATCAGATGCCCACATTGAATAGAAAGAAGGGGATATCTTTATTTAGTCCTCCCTCCGGAGAACGGGAAGGATCCCTAGTACAGAATGAATTCTAATAAAACTATACCATCTATATTATTGCTTTAACCTACATATAAATCTCTCTGTCACGAATGACTCCATAGAAGCTCCAACAGATCTCCCTCTGAATGAATGATCTCAATCTCCATACGAGTTTGACTAACTAAAGATCCCAAGGAACAGATGAAGCAAGGTAATGGTGAAACAGCAAGAGGCAATTAGAGAAGGAAAGCAGCGCCTCCCAGCATGACAACTCCAAATATGGCAATGTTGTGGACGCCTCTGGCAGATGAAGCGCTGTTTTGTGATGGGGCGCTGTTTTGTGATGGGGCTGGGCCTTCACCAGGGGTTGATGATGTGGGGTCTGATACAGAGGGCGCTGGGACGCCCCCTCCTTGTGGGGGAGAGGCGGCAGAGGGAGAGGAAGAAGGTGCATCTGCAGGCGGTGGGGAGGTCGTTGATGGGGATTGAACAGGGGACGCCGTTGGAGAACCTGCGGGAGCCTGGGCTATACAACATTCCATCAATCCCACCACCAAAAACATCGCCACAACTGCGCTGAATTTGCCCAT
This sequence comes from Sequoia sempervirens, assembly GCA_007258455.2. Classification (NCBI taxonomy): domain Eukaryota; kingdom Viridiplantae; phylum Streptophyta; class Pinopsida; order Cupressales; family Cupressaceae; genus Sequoia; species Sequoia sempervirens. The sequence goes on from VDFB02271358.1 coordinate 1,183,080,705, forward strand.
ATTTTCTCCTTCTCTGGCTAAAGAAATGCAATTACAATGGGCGTTGGTTGTGCTGATAAGTGAAGTTTAACAGGGCAGAGGAAAACTTCAAATGTTTGTGAAGAAAAAGGTAGCGAGAAAGCAGATATATAGCAGTTTCCCCGTGGAAGGTACCTAGCTCTTTACCTTTTCTGCCAAATCTCATGAAAGTCTTGCTTTCCCAGTGAGTGACGGGAACTCCAGCATGAGTGATCCTGTGGCTGACCTGGGTCGTCAGCTTTTCCCGTTAGTCACGGTTAGAAGAGAGACGCGCAAAACACGAAATACATGGTTGGTCACGCCTACATTTCCTAGAAAAGATGGACGGACTTTTTCCCACTAGCTAATGTTGGTGACTTGTGCTTTCCTTTTTGGTTTACTTGTCACGTCGGTTGTGCTTTATGGGTGTGAAGTGTAAGGAAGCAACACATCAAAGTGCAGTTGGAGGCAGATAGAAAGAATCCAGAAACACCTAATAACAAATAATCTCAAAGTTAAAGCTACTGTTCCTTATGAAATTCTGTTAGTTGAGGCGGGATATTTTCCTTTGGAAGCTTCAGCGATAACCCGGTTGTTAAGTTATCTAAAAAAGGTCGAAAACATGGATAACCACCGGTGGCCCAAAACTGTTATGGAGGAGATTCTAGTCCGAAGAAAGAAAACATGGATGAAATAGAACATTAAGTGGCTGAACAAGTGGAACATCGAATTACATGAGTATCCTGACACCAACAGTGAAATAAAAATCTATGTGAAGGAAAAATTAAGGACTGCCATGTGGTCAAATTAGATCGGACGAAAAAAAGCATATTACATCAAAGAGTTTAACCCAACTAAGGAACATGGTGAAAAACCATATTTAGGTGCAACTATTAAAGGGAAAGCGAGGTTGTTAATTGCTCAATTGAGAACGGGGTCCCACCATCTTAGATGTGAGACTGGTAGGTGGAAGACACATAAGGAAACTTGGGAAGAAAGAACGTGCTTATTTTGTAATAAGGGAGTGGTGGAAACGGAGTGGCACTTCGTCATGGAATGCACAGCGTACGAAAATATCCGTAATCAGTACTCAAGTATTTTAGATGTGGGCAATATGCAACAGTTATTTGAGGAGGATAAGATAAATTAGACGGCTAGCCTCCTAGTCAAAATTAATAGCAAGAGATCTGATTTAGAGAAGAGTTTGGAGACAAACTAAGTTGTTGATCTCGGTCCCATAGACTGTTTAGTCTCATGGACGTCATTAAAATCTTTCATTCATTCATAGGCCAAAAGATGTGTACATAACAATTCTCTTCTAGGTACTATCTTCTCTAGCTTTTCTCTGAATACGTGTAGAAAATAAGGTAATTCAAGATTTGGATATAACATTTACAAAATGAGAAATAATATCATGCTAATCTTTCTAGACTTTTGGATTTTGTGGATAGGTAATTCTCTAAGCGACCACCTAACAAATGGCATTGGTTTGTAGTGCCAAAGCACTAACATAGGTTGTTACATTTGTATTTTTTAAATTTTTAATTTTTAATATATATATATATATATATATATATAATTTAATTAAAAATAGATTCTTTTGAGGTCTCAATTTTTTTTATACATTTCATACTTTTCAAAATATTTATAACAAATAAAATACAACTGTCACTTAATATATTTATAAGAGTGAAAGAGAGAGGATGATCATCTAGAAATCTCTTTAGTTTCAATTTAGAAAGAGGCCCCTTCAAAGAGAGGGAAAGACACTTGAAAATTGCTTAGATAAGGTGACCCAAGGGAAGCTCTACTTGAAGCTAATTGATGGAAGGCATGAGAAGGTAAAGATCAAGGATTGACTAGGTAAGAGGTAGGGGAGGTGGAGATCAAGCATAAACTAACTAATGGGAAAGTAAGCTATTTCGAGCACAAAGATAGAATTGTTGGTTTCCCTCTTCCTATCCTATATATTCTTCATTTTCATTGTGTCTTCTCTTCTATAAAATATATCTTGTCATTATCATAACTAACCTTATTGTTATATTATGATATGGTTTTAAAACTATGAAAATTTCTTAGTATAACATATAATAATTTCACAAAATGTATGCTAGTAATTTAATCTGTAAACACCATAAATATGACCTTACCCAACCACACTTCATTTTAGCCTATTCTAACCCATTAATTAAATAAATAATATTTATTCAACTAATTAATTTACCCACCACGTTTATCCCACTTTAGCTTTGCCAATTAATTAAATAAATATAATTTTTGTCTTATCTCAAATACTCCAACTAAATTAATTAATTAATTAAGGCTAATTAATTATCATTTCCTTTTCTTATAATACTTAATTCAACTTTATCCTCTATCCTTGTCTATCTAATCCTAACCCTACAGCTTGTTCACATAGATCACAATTTAAATTTGTCCTCATGTGACAAGTGTCTCCTTCACATGCCTAACTAACTCCTTTTCTATATTCATTAAACCTAGACACCTAGCCAAAATCAAACTAACTTTCCATCTCATCCCTTCATTTAATATCCTACCTCTTAATCCTAGCCATCCACATAAGGATGTTGCCCTAATCTTGATCCTAAACCTAGACCTTATCCCTCATGTGACACTTGTCACATCACTACAAATTTGATCCAAAAACCTAATCCTCATTCAATCCTAGTCATCCATCGCTTAATCAATGTTAGCACTTGATTTATCTCATGTAAATTCTATAAATAAGAGGCATTTCATCTCATTATGATACTCAATCTTATGCTACTATTATGTTGTTGAAATTTCTATTGAATCATCTTGATCACACCATCATGCTATTGAAATAATGAGCTACCAACACTTCAACATACTATACTTGATCTTTTGAAGTTTGCATGCATTTGGTTTGATATAGGATAAATTTTATGTATATTTTATTTATATCATTTACATGCAATACATTTTGGTGAACCCAATGTGAATCCTTACTTCTAATGATTTTCCTTGTGAGTTTTTGTGAGTTTGATCTTGCAGGTGAAGGGTTTTCTAAGGAGGTTTGAAAATCAAATTTTTATAAAATCGCTAAATCATAAAATGACCTCATGATTGTGCTCAAGAGGGACAAGAAATGAATTTGATATATAATGCGACATATTTTATTTATCATTTTTTTTTTTGAATTTTTTTAAGCCCCCTTAGGGCCCACTGTACAAAATTTGTACAATCATATGACCCTATTTGCAAACTTAGTAGATATACATTATGTATATTTCAAGTTTAAGATAATAGCATATATAGAACACTCACAAGTTGCAATTTTTGTGCGAGTAAGTTGAGAGCTTGAGAGTTAGTAAGTTGCAAGTGTTATGTTGCATTAGCATTTGTTGCGAGATTTGGTAAAAGGCTAGAAGTGGGAATTGGGTTGATCTTAGAGGAAGCGGCTAGTGGGCTTGAGGAATTAAGCTAGGAAGGAAGGATTATCAGTTGGAGCTTTTATACAGGCATGTTGATTTATATTCCCTTGTTCTTATGTTTGAAAGGTTATTTATTATTGATTGTCTTGTTTGAAAAGGATGGATTTAAATATGTGATATAATGTTTGGGTAATCTTGTATGTTCTTGATTGAATCTTGCTTTGGTAAAACCTCTTTATTTGGGTTGTTCAATAAACATATCATTTATGAGAATTTATATGATTGGGTTTCTATTTAAACATATGTAGTTAGTCTATACTATACATATGTAGAACAAAATGTGAAATATGGAATATATCAATGTCTTGAGGTAACTTGAATTTGTTAGCTTATAGTGCTAGGTGAACCCTTGTGAATAATGAGATTAGCAATACAACACTAATGGTGGAATGATAGACATGTCATCGTTGATAGGATATGACAACATGCAAACCATATTGATAATCTATACTTGATTGGTCACTTGATCATTACTTTACTTTCGAATGAATACTAGCTTGATAATAACATATTTGATTGGGCATGTTGCATGTGGTATCAGAGCTACTAGGTTCAACTTTGGAACCTATGAGCTCATTACGTAAGTAATGCATAAACCCTATTGGAAGATAATAGCTGAAAAGTTCTTATGCCAAGATGGAAAGAGGAATAGAACAAAGGGGATGGGAAGTTAAGATTCTTAAAACTTGTTTAATTTTGGGGCTAGGAAAGAATCATCCATGGAGTTGAAAACTCATAAATCGATAAGCCATTAAGATACAACTTTGGATTGTAGAATATTATGCAACTAGGTTTAGTAGGAAGGTTATGGAGGATTATCAATGAGTACACCTTCATCCTATAAAATATTTTAAATGAATCTGAGGGATAGAAAGAATTGAAGTAATCCCCCTTATTGATAGCAACCTGCAGTTATGAAGAGTCAAGGATTCTAGATTAAGTAAGGATACTATTAATCTATGAGTATGCTTTATGAAACAGAACCAATTGTTAGCATAAATTAAAAAACTTAGACGAAGTAGAAATTCAACATTCTATGAATTAAAATCAACTAGAGAGGTATCCAGGAGGTAGGATAAACCCTTGATAGACCTGATTTAGTACAAGGTTAAGATCTTTCAATGTTAATCGAAATCAACAGTGAAAGTTGGCACCTTAGAATGAAGGTAGAGACTAGAATGACCTTAGAATGAAGGTAGAGACTAGAATGGTCAGAATAAGAAGCAACCTACAAAGAATAAAAGTCAACATGATTCCACCAACCGAAATAGGAAAGGACATTTTGGAGTTCTGATCATTTGAAGATGATCCAATGGGAAAGTGAATATGGTTAAAAGGCTAGATTAGTATACATGGAAAAGAGAATTGGAATGAAATACTAGAGTATCTATTAGCTTATAGGTTGCTTTTTATTCATTAGATATCATTACGATGGATCCAATGGATGATTTTGAGAGATTAGAAGGCAATCATAATAAATCCAATTTTGGAAATGAAAAAGTATATTCAAGGCATACCATGGAGGGTAAGAAAGACAAGCAAAAGTCATTCAAAATCCAACAACAAGGAATGATAAATCAATTCAATTTGGAGAGAGCATATGATTATTAAGAGTTCAACTGTAAGATGATCTAATGTTTTGGAAAGCACTAAGGGGGGGAGAGGGAGAGTAGATGTACTCAAATAAGTACCCTTTCCAACAAGGATTAATCTTGTATCTCCAGAAGGAGAAAATATAAATAACTAAAGTCTTGAACTCAAGACCACAACAAGGTTGGTAAAGTTAAGAGGTTAATGTATTGGAATTATTGGAGAAAGGTAGTGGAAAGGTCAAGGCTTTGACTAATGAGAGAAATATTTACAACATAAATTCTATACATAATTGTTTCAGAAGAACAATTTGTTATTATCATAAATTGATACGTCAGAGAAAGGTGGGCAGTATGCTTGATCATGAAAGGGAAGATTTATGTACTCATGAATTAGAGTTATCGAGAAATGTTCATGCTTGGAAACTAGGTATATAATAATTGTTGACATCTTTTGGAAGATGGTATCAAACCAACATAGAAATATTGCTCAACTAGTATAAATTCTCATCATAAGAGAGAGATTGAGTTGAAAATCGAATTACAACTTTGAAAATGACTAAAGGACGAAAGAAGCCAAGGTATGGATGCCTAGGATGAAGGATTTATATCTTTGCAATAATATCAAATCATTAAATTTTGAGAATCATATGTGGCATAAGTGAAAGAGTTTTCACTTAGTTAGGATGGACTATTATGAATCCGAGAAAGGACCTATGTACCAAATTTTGGAAGATTAAGGATTGAAATGAGATAAATTGATGTCATATTCAGGAGACATGGGAATGAAAAAATTAATTGCCAGATGAGGAACCACTATAATCTGGAAGGGGCTAGAGTAAGATGTTGCAAGGCCTGTAGCAAGTTGTTGTCCAATATGCCAAAGGATGAAGGCATGATGTCATCATCGATAGGACTTGTATACTCTCATGATTAAATTCCAAAGAGGAAGTGGTAGATCATAAGAATAGTTTTGATCTTTCTATTTCAATAGAACTGACATAATTTTATGGTGGAGAGACTCACCAAGGTAACCAATTTTGATTGGGAAATTTTGATTTATATGATATCAGTCCTAAACAACAAAGTTTGTAAAATAGTTGATTAATCTTCTTGAGAAGGTTATCTTAGATGAGAACAAGCAAGTAACATTAAGGTTTTGTGTAAACCATGATCACCTTGTTGGGAAAATTCAATTGAAAGAATGCTTAATTTATTACTTTAGGTCAGCTAGTTAGGCAAAAGGGGATAAATCAAATCTTGGAGATTTGTGGAAAATTTTATTATAATAAACTTCTACCATTGAAATTTGGTCCATTATATATGAGAAGGGTTGAATCTCTATAAAGCTACGATAAGCTAGGGAATAGGATTACCCTTAGACCAAAAATGTTGTCATAAATGGAATAATAGATTGAAGGGATCAAGGAAAAAATTGTTGATACAAAGCTTAAATCAAGAAGCAATACTAATATGCTTAAGGTAAATAGTTGTGTTAGTGATGGACGATCTCGGCTTCTGGTTTGTTCAATGGTGTAAAGACCAAAGGGAAGGATGGGACCCATAATGTAGTGCACAACACATTGAAATCCCTTTTCTATTTGGGTTACACTAAGGATAATTGTATTAGCCAGTGAGAATGAGTTTTTCCAGTCACTATGGTATAGGAGTCATGTAGGATATGGTCATTATTGTACTTATGATGTACATATATGAGTTAATATAATTATGAATCTGAATAGTTCTTTAAAGGGAAGATATGCATGAAGCACACAAGTTCTCCTTATATGTTAGCACAGTCACTCAATGCAAGGTCTAGAAAGGACGGAAAAGAATGCAAAGGGTTGTGCTATGAGGGAAGATTAGTTGGAAATATACTTATTTCCTACATGATTTGGAAAATAGAAAGTGAAACCTTTATTTGAATTTATCTATATGTTTAGCACTTTAAATTCATCGGGGATGATGATTCACAAAGGGGTACTCATATGTTACACCCCATCTCTTAGTTATCGAGTTACTTTTACCTTGTAAGTAAATATGATGATAAATGTAAATAAAAACTTTAATATGCTCAATAGGTGAATGAAATACTAAAATATGCATTATGATTCAATTTCTTTTAAAGGTATGAATATGTTTTATATACTAGCAGAAAATGTGATGAGTAAATATGTATTGCAATGTGAATTATCTGATGATGTAAATGATTTATGATGCTAATGGAATTAATGTGAACAACTAAGTACCTTTGTGTTGCACTAAGCTAGATGTAGGAAGGATTCAAGCCCTCAAGTATGAGAGGGGGAGTATCACTTAGGAGATTAGCTTGGTCTGGTAACCTTTAATTCAGCCTTACTGAGCATTCACACACTCAGGCCCTAGTTGGTCTTAGTTGAGTCAAGTTGGTTTGGGTAAAGGGTAAGTGATCTTCAGTTTTGGTTGTGATCTTATTTTATGAATATTTGGATTGAGGAATGTGATGAAGTTGTGATGTTAAGTGGAAGTCATTTGTGTGCTTATTTTTATGTTGATGAGATATATGCATAAAATGTATATATATGTATATATGTGCGTGTCTATAGTAAACTCATACATGTGAGTGAATACGTACATGAGTATACTTAGGTAGACGTACCTACGCATGCTCATGGACGAATTACCCATATGCATGGGAATACCGATTAGACGAAGGTGATATATATACTTTGTGTATATATGTCGATCGATGGGTATGAGAGTATGAGTGTTTTTATAAAGGTATTAACATGATATTATGTATATATATATTAAAATATATATAAAATAATATAGCTACATATATATTAATAAATATTTATATAATTGTATATATATATATACATGATGTTATTCAATATATATTTATAAATGTTTGACAATTGACAATTAATGTATTTGTTAACCATGTGAAATAAGTATATATTGATATTATATATATATATATATATGTATATGCATATATATATATATATCACAAAGGATATATAAGTATATATATATTAAATTTCTATATAGTATATAATTAATAATCATTTGAGATAGTTATAAAATCCAATATATAGCGTTATGGTTAATATTAGTGAAGCAACAAAAGACCAAGTCAACTTTGAATATGAGACACATATGGTTCAATTAATGTTTTTTTATATACGTTGCAATACGAAGTAAATGCAGTTTAAGCAATATAGAAATAGTCTACCTGTGCTATCTTCAAGAGGCACCAATGTATGAAATGTGGCACCAATGTATAAGTAAATGAAATGCATAAGAAGTCTTCTTACTGCGCATAAATTTGATAAAGAAATATCTTAGCCTTGAGACTCAGTCAAAAGTAAACTTGGAAGAAATATGAGAAGGAATTCGATTTAGGAAACTTTCTTAGAATCTTATTGTTCGTTTGGCTCAGTAAAAGAGTCTTTCTATCCCTTGAAACCAATCGACTTAGCCATTTGAATGGTGAGGATTGTTATGTGTTGCAAACCTGTAAGTTAGTTTGATGAGTAATTACATGAGGATAGAAAGGTGGCAGAATTATTAACTTGTTTGTAGCCTTTGGTTGCTCACATTTTAGTATATATAGAGGTGCTCATTCTACTATTTTCCACACTTTTCAATCTGATTACTCTGTTGTTATTTTGTTGCAATTTCTACGTGAGTGAGTTGAGAGCTTGAGATTTAGTGAGTTGCTTGTTATTTTGCATTAGCATTTGTTGAGAGATTTGGTAAGACGCTAGAAGTGAAAACTAGCTTGATCTTATAGGAAGTGGCTAGTGGGCTTAAGAGGAATTAAGCTAGGAAGGAAGGATTATTAGTTGGAGCTTTTATACAAGCATGCTAATTTCTATTCCCTTGTTCTTTATGTTTGAAAGGTTATTTATTATTGATTGTCTTGTTTGAAAATGATGGATTTAAATATGTGATATAATTCTTAGGTAAGCTTGCATGTTCTTGATTGAATCTTGCTTTGGTAAACCTCTTTATTTGGGTTGTTCAATAAATATATCCTTTATGGGAATTTATATGGTTGGGTTTCTATTTAAACTATACGTAGTTATTTTATACTATAACTATGTAGAATGAAATGTGAAATGTGGAATATATCGATGTCTTGAGGTAACTTGAATTTGTTAGCTTATAGTGCTAGGTGAACCCTTGTGAATAATGAGGTTAGCAATACAACAATAATGATGGAATAACAGACATGTTGTCATCGATAGGATGTGACGTCATGCAAACCATATTAATAATCTATACTTGATTGATCATTTGATCATTACATTTGAATGAAATGCTAGGCTGAGAATAACCTATTTGGTTGGGCATGTTACACTAAGGGGTTTTCAAAGGTGGAGGGAATTGATTATGATGAGATATTCTCCACTGTTGTGAAGCTGGCATCTATTTGGTTCCTATTATCACTTGCAACAACATATGATTTAGAATTGGAATAGATGGATGTGAAGACAACATTCCTTCATGGTGATGTGGATGAAGAGATTAACATGTCACAACCAGAGCATTTCATTGAAAAATTTAGATAAAATTTGGTTTACAAAATGAAGTCTCTTTATGGTTTGAAGTAGTCTCCTAGAATGTGGTACCAAAATTTTGATACCTGTGTGTTGTCATTGAGATTTTAGAGATCTAAACCTGACCATTGTGTGTATTATAAATATGATAATGGTGATATTATAATTTTTGTTTTATACATAGATGATATGTTTATTGGGAATGGTAAAAGCATGATTTCAAATTTGAAGTTTCAATTGTCAAAACAATTTGAGATGAAAGACCTAGGTACAACTAAGTACATTCTAGGAATAGAAATTACAAGAGACGGAGCTAACAAAAAGCTTTGGTTAAGCCAGAGCAAGTATGTGAACTCATTGTTGGAGAAATTCAACATGGAAGATTGGAGATAGTTAGTAGTTCCTATGATGCAATGGATGAAGTTTTTTGTGAATGATTGTTCAAAATCTCCCACCAAGATGGAGGATATGACCAAAGTACCATATGCAAGTGTTGTTGGCAGTTTGATGTATGCTATGGTGTGTACGAGACAAGAAATTTCCCAAGCAGTGGGATTCCTTAGTCATTTCATGGCTAATCCTGGATGGATACATTGAGATGCAGTTAAGAGAGTGTTTAGACATTTAAAGGGTACTTTCGAGTATGCCTTGTGATTTCATGGTGATTCTATTGGATCTAAACATTTTGTGAGTATTTTTGGATATGTCGATTTAGATTGGGCAAGTAACATTGACAATAGAAGATCCACCAATGGTTACGTGTTTATGATGTTTAGTGGTGCTATAAGTTGGATGAGTAAGCGACGGGTTGTAGTCACTTTGTCCACGACAGAAGCATAGTACATGGCAGCAACTCATGCTTGTAAGGAAGAAATTTGGCTTAAGATATTGTGTTCTAATATTAGTTTAGATGCAAGATAGATTATTATTTGTTGCAACAATCAGAGTGCCATTTTCTTAGCAAAGAATCCTACCTTCGATGTTATAACAAAGCACATTGTTGTTTAGTATCATTTTGTTCGTGATATGGTAGAAGATGGAAAGGTGAACTTGGAAAAGGTTGACACTTTGGCAAATGTTGCAAATGCACTGACAAAACCAATAAGCATAGAGAAGTTTAGATGGTGTACTAATTCTATGGACCTTAGGGCCTTGAGAAGATGATTTTGTATGACTCTTGGCAAGTCTTCGACAAGTGGGAGAATGTTGGGATTAAGGTGTCTCAACCTTAGAGTCCTAAAATGTTTAATTTAATGTATTATTTTATTTATTTGTAATATTTAATTGCCTATACTATCATGTCATAAATTGGGACCCACCGGTTGGGTGGCATCCCCGTTGGAGGTGATTGGATGACACATCATCATCCCAAGTGGAGATAAGTATCCCACTTTGGAATCTTTGACTTATGACAGATTCTATGAAACATCATAAGGCATCTTTGTGCATGGAGAAAGTTGGCGCCCAAGTTGGGTTATGACAGGCTATAAGAGAATCAGATATTTTGGTTGGTTATGAAAAATTCTATGATGGATCTTATGGCAGATTTATGATGGATTTTATGATAGTTGTAAGGCATCTATCATAGGCCATTATTGGCATATTTTGGGCACCCAATCTTGAGGAGAGAATATTACATGTTATGACAATTGTAAGAGGTGTTTAAGGGAATATTATAAAAGTGTCCAAATGCATGTCTATGGTGTGGGATATTGTGCCATGTGGATTTGGATGCCCATCATCTTCTAGATGCTTCTTCTAGCTTTTATCTCTATATATTATATGCCTTGCTTTGTAGAATGTATAGTTTGTTTGCAGGTAACAAAGTGTTGTCGGATTCACTCTAGAATAGGTTTTTTTTTCTGAAACACTTGTTAAAGAAGCTTTGTACTTGGTGTTGCATTGTAATCCTTATCTCAAATGATACAATTTAGTACTATGCTTTTAGAGGGTGGGGTTTTTATTCGAAATGGTTTTCCCCATGTATATCTGATGTCATTTTTTTATGTGTTCTTGTTGTTCTACCTTCTTTCTCTCTATGTGTTTCTATTATTGCAACTATATAAGGTGTTGTTAGAAAAAATTTATAACTACCCCCTACATAGATTAGTATAGGAAATTATTTCTGCTCATCCAACTTCATTTTAAGAGATGTTGGGCTCAATTTTGGTTTGCTTGCACCAACATAAAGTAGCATGAAGTTGTGAAAATGGTGTATGACAGCACAATTTTCAATGTCATATAGTGCTTGTAAAGTGATCTATGTGATGTTTCATCTCTTCGATATCACCTTTGGTTTGGAGTTAGTTCATGGAAGGTTAAGTGTTTATTTGGCCGACTTGGTATATTGAGTTGTTTGTGTCAAGTTTGAGGTGTGCGCTAGTGTGGAAATGTGTGCTAAGGCAAAATAGGTCCTGCTTATCTCCTACCTTGGACTGTATTTGATTCCCTCTTACCATCGATATTTTATATCCAACTTGTTGAGGTTGTTGCACATTTCATATCATATGTCTCATTTTGGCTGACTAAAGACAAACTTTTTGAAGCTTGTGGAGGATCTAAATGAAATCTTGATCAAGATTGTTGCAAAGTGTGAGTGAGGAAGTGTAATGCGAGGTGGTATGTGTGAGTATATGTGTGAGAAAGAGTGTCAGAAGCAGTGAATTAAAGGTAGTAGAGGTTTTCAACTAGAGTGCCAAAATCAATGAGCTGAAGGAAGTCGAGGTTGTCAAGCAGAGTGTCGAAAGCAGTGAGCTAAAGGTATCAGAGGTTGTTAAGTGGAGTGTCAGAAGCAGTGACCTAAAGGTTGCAGAGGTTATTAAGTAGAGTGTCAAAAGTAGTGAGTTGAAGACATCAGAGGTTGTAACCTGAAGGCAGAAGAGTGTTGTGGTTGTGATTGATCAACAGATCATATAAAGTATTATGTACAGAGGTTGCAGCCTCATCCTATAATTTTTTGTTGTTTGCAGGGAATTGTTGCTTCCTTTGCTTGAAGCCATAAAACCTATTTTAAATCTTGTTTTATTTGTGAGGTTGGATTTGGAGAGTATCTCCAAGAAGCTTGCTCACTGTGGTCTTCTCCTTCTAGGTTTTTCGATGTAAATCTAATGTTATGGATGTATGCTTGTGCCTTGAATTACATTTGATATTTTATCTATTTAAGGTATTAATAATTTTTTATTGCTAAAGTTGAATTAGATAAAATTGTGGGATATATTGATTCACCCCCCTCTCAATATATCATTGGGTTCTAAAAATTTCCTCCTTATGGAATTCAAATGCATGAATCATCCAATAAAAATGCATGGTACATGTCAAAAGAATATTTTCCATGCCTCTTCATGGTCAAATCTTGTTTGCAAAGGACATGTAATTTGGGTATTGGATAAGGTTGTAGCTAGAGTTTCCTTGCCTTGCATGACTCTCTAATTTCTTGGATGCTTCCCTATGGTGAATATATTTGACTTGGAAACCATATTTCAAAAGGAGACCATTGGAATGAGAGGATAACACTTTTGGAGAGAGGAACATAATAGAAGAGAAGAACTTACATAACATAACCAAAAGGTTCATAGATTCTAGCTTTAGGTATAGATATATTTGCAATATAATGATCTAGGTTTATCTCAAATTTATAATAACATTTTTAACCTTTGTAGATTAGGTGATTAAAGTAAAATTGGACCTTGATTGAGTGTCTCCATATACATGTTTATTTCTTGATTGTGTTTCTAGGATTAGTTAGCCAGCCAAACGACTATAAAACTCTATTAAACATTCTACAAGATATCTTCTTAGAACAATAAAGGAAATGTATGGGTGTGTTATTGGATTACGAAGTAGACTAATTTAATATTCTACAACTATCAGTGGTTTTTCTAAATGTTATATGTTTAGAGCCCAAGTTACTTGTGCTTTCTAGAAAACCTAGTGTTTTGTGGTGTGTTGATTAATACATCACCTTGGTTTCAATTGTTGCATGTTTTTGTATGAAAAAAAAGACTCTATTTCCCAACTATATAAAGACATCATTATATTATTTGTTTGATCTCCCCATCATCCTCAACACGCTCATAATCAATCAATTTAAACATCTTCCAATTTTATTAGTTAGTGTGTTCCACTATCATGCCTGAATGTATATAGCATCTAAAGGGTTATCATAAAACACATTCATTGACATATATATGGAAAATTATATGTTTAATAATATTTTTAACCTTACATATCCAAACTAGCACATAGGTACATATTGTGACACTAGTATTGGGATAACCTATGCAGTGGGTATAGTTTGTTGTAAGGGAGTTTTTAACTTTTTTAAACATCATCCAAAACCTTAGGGAAAACACCCTTGACCTTATATATATAGAAGTGAAGAATATCTTACCCACCTCGAAAATTGGTCCTTAGCTGCCCAACCTAAAGACAAGTTTGTGGGAACTTTTCCAAGTTTGACATCCCTAGCACCTGGAAGAGTATTAGACCTTAGGGATTTGGGACCTACAACTTAGATCATGCCAAAAAATAGTTTTCCAATCTCATAACTCTACCTCTCTACATATTTTTTAAAGACAAAAATATGCTCTCGAAGGTCCCAAAGTTATTTTCCTTTTGTAAGTTTCCCAACTAAGTTTGATGTTGAATTTAGTCCCAAGGTATTTATACTTTGTTAATTCTTCTATAATACTCCTTTCAAAATAAAATTCAAGATATTTTTTTTTCTTTATCTTGGAAGACCATAATCTTGGTCTTGTTAGTGTTAACTTGCATGTGGGTCAGTGCAGGATCATGGGGGTCCAAACTAGGCCCTTAAGTGGCAATAAAAATTTAGAAAACCAGATTTAGGCAACTTGACATAAAAATTTGAATAGATTATTAACATAATTTGAAAAATATGTAAGAATAGAATTTGAATAAAATTGAATTTAGTTTCAATATAAGTGGAGGACACATGCCCGAATGTGCCACATTTTTTTATAATTTTTTTCAGTAAACAATTAGTTATGATTTTTTTATTATAAATTTTTAAAAATATTAAAACTTGTTTGTTTGACCACCATAACTTGATCTTAAAATTCATGAAAATCATTTATTTATTTATTTTTATCCTATAGTATGGGAAGTATAGAATGTGTCGCATCTTCTAGATTCAAAAAATGTGAATTCCTATGGGAATTGTAATTTTTTTCAATTAGCCTATCAATCAGGACTTTACTCAAAATGTATGTAGAAAATCAATAATAATTATCAATTTAATTCCAAATAAGTCATATCTTATATTGGTGGAAAGATGATAATTTTATCAATAAACCCTTTTAATTTAACCAAAGTTGGATAAAAAATATCGTCGGCCACTTTTGGGTCATGTCGCCACTTTTTGGACCCCCATGATCCTGCACTCACCCATGCCCACTTCTTTGCAAAGTTCTCAAGGGCATATAAGTTCTCTTGCAACTCTATAGTATACTTGACAATCAAAATAAGATTGTGAATTTACAAAAGAGACATTACATCATACTTTCCAAGAAGAGTACCATCCTCACCTTGCAAATTCAATCACTTATCAAGTTTTTCAATATATAAGCCAAACAAAGTAGGGGATAAAGGTATCCTTGCTTAACTCCAATGCTTAAAACTGAGTGAAGTATGAAGAAGTTTGAGCGAAGAATGAAGAAGGTTTTTCTGTGCTTAACTGGAATTGTAATCAGGCTTGTGTAGAAGCTATTTTCTCAATTCACAATTTGGATGGTTTTAATCCAAACCTTTCTTTCGACAGTGAGTCCTCTTTTGTATTTGAGCAGTGAGCTCTAGGAAATGTGCCTGAATGCATGTCTATTGCCATTATTTCTCATTATACTTTTAATAGGGTATAATATTGTGGACTAACCTCCATTGTGGTTTTTCCCCTAACAGGGTTTCCACATAAAAAATCTTGGTGTTCTTTGTCTCTCTGATGTGTTAAATGTTTATGGTTAATTTCTTATTCATCATATCTAAGTTTAAGTTGAGTAAAGTTTGAAAAGTTTATTATTTTGTGACAACTGATTCACCCCCCCTCTCAGTTGTCTATCCTTGTTTTTCCAACAATTGGTATCAGAGCAGGTTCCTCTGAAGAAGTTTAAAAGCTTGAGGTGATCTGAGATGGAAACATACAAGGACAGTCCTAGATTTGATGGAACTAACTACTCACTGTGGAAAATCAAGATGGAATGCCACCTAAGGTGTATTGGTGAAGCTTTCTGGAAGATTACAAAAGATCCATATGTTATTCCTCAAAATGGTCCCTCCATTGTTGATGAGATCAAAGAAGATAGAAATAATATTAGGGCTATTGAAGCTTTGGTGAGTGCTCTGACAGATTCAGAGATGGAAAATGTGATAGGTCTGCAGATAGCTCATGCGATTTGGATGAAGCTGGAAACTTTGTATGAAGGAGATGCACAAGTGAAGATGGATAAGCTACAAAGTTTGAAAGGAAAGTATGAGAATTTGAAGATGGGTGAAGATATCACTTCTTTTATGCAAAGAGTAAATGAAATAGTGATGGGTATTAGATGTGTCGGTGGTTCTCTAGACGAGGATGAAATTGTGGCTAAGATACTCAGATCGTTGCCTCCCTCCTACAAATTGAAGGCTCATGCTATTGAAGAGCTCAGATCAGTAACAAAGATGACAAGAGACACGTTGGTTGGTAAGCTTGCTGCTTTTGAATTAAGTGAATTTGGTGAATCTGTTCCAAAGACTGAATTTGCATTCAAGGCTACTATATTCAGAAGTGACAAGCAAAGATATGGTCTGCGAGAATGTTCCAGATAGATATCCAAGTATGATGAAGAACTGAAACAACTTGAAGATAAAGAAAGAGAGGTAGAATAATTGGAAGCATTGATTGTAAAGAAAGAAGGAAGAGGAAAAGGTAAGTATGAAGGATTGTTGCCTATTAAATGTTTTTCTTGCAGTAAAATAGGTCATTTTGCATCAAGATGTCCTGAAAGAGTTCCTAGATCTAAGCCTAAAAAGTCTAGATTCCAAAAGAAATGTTACTTTGTTGAAGAAGGAGTGACTGATGATGAGTCTGATAAAGATAATGGAAATGAATATGAATGGGTTTTCATTGCTATCATTGAAAATAGTCCCATGGCTATTGAATCTGCTAAAGATGAGAAAGCTCTTGCAGCCCGAGTTGAAGAAAAGGATGAGTGGGTTATTAATAGTGGATGCTCACATCATATGACTGGTGGTAAAAACAAATTTGTAATTCTAGAGAAGTATGATGGTGGTGTTGTAAGATTTGGAGACAACAATGCTAGTGTGATTCATGGTAGAGGTTCTATTTGTCTTGGTGGTAAGCATAACACTGATGATGTTCTTTATGTTGAAGGCCTGAAACACAATATTTTGAGTGTTGGATATATGGTGGAACAAGGCTATGATCTACAATTCAAAGATGGAAGATGCAGGATACGTGGAAGTTTTGGCAATATGATTGCTACAAGTAGAAAGAAAGAAGGTAATATTTTTCACCTGAATACTGCTAGTGGGAGTTGTTTAATTGCTCAAGTAGATGAAAGATGGTTGTGGCATAGGAGGTTGTGTCATGTAAATTTTTATAACATTGCCAAGGTAAGTTACACTCAAGCAGTAAGAGATCTACCTAAGCTAGTAAAGCCTGCTAACACAATTTGTAAGGAGTGTCAGATGGGTAAACAGACTAGAGTCTCTTTCTGGAGAAAATAGTTTCATTAAAATGATTTGATGGAGCTGCTACATACTGATCTTTGTGGTCCCTCCAAAGTCAGAAGTATTAATGGAGAAAGGTACTTTATGTTGAATATTGATGATTACTTTAGAATGATATGGGTTTCTTTCTTAAAAGAAAAATGTGAAGCACTTGAAAAGTTCAAAAGTTTCAAGGCTATGGAAAAGAATGAGAAAGGTTTGAAAATCAAATGCCTGAGGTCTGACAGAGGTGGTGAGTTCACCTCCAAGGAGTTCATCTCTTTTTGTGGATAACATGGAATTAGAAGACAATTATCTACTCCCTGAACCCCTCAACAGAATGGAGTTGCTGAGGGAAAAAATAGAACAATTCTGGATGCTGCTAGAACAATGATGATAGAAGGAAATGTGCCCTAGATCTATTGGAGTGAAGCTATAAGCACTGTTGTGTATACTTTAAACTGGGTAAATGTTAATGGTAATTCTGGTAAGACCCCTTTTGAGATATGGTTTGGTTATAAGCCTATTGTTAAATATTTCAATATCTTTGGAAGAAAATGTTATATCAAAAGAGATGATGATATAAGAAATTTTGATGCAAGAAGCGATGAAGGAATATTTTTAGGTTACTCTACTAAGAGCAAGGCTTACTGGTGTTATAACAAAAGACTGAGAAAGATGGTTGAGAGTGCAAATGTCAGAGTTGATGAGGACTCTGCCAAATCATCAAAATATTATGGTTATGATTTAGATGAAGACAATACAGGCCAAGGGAAGAATTCTCAGGCATAGAACCAACTTCAAATTATTCCATATGTTCTAGTAAAGCAATCTCAATTCGTTCCAATAAATCTAGTAATTCAAGAAGCACAGACAAGTACGAGTGCAGAAGAAAGATCAGAAGAACCAGAAGCTTGTGAAAGTCCCAAAACTCCAAGGTATGTAAAGCTAAATCATTCTGAAAATCAAATTATAGGAGATAAGAGTAAAGGTGTGCAAACTAGAAGAAATACTGTAGAAGAGTATTGCCCGATTTCCAAGATTGAACCTAAAGATGTCAAAGAAGCTTGCAATGATGAACACTGGATGGAAGCTATGAAGGAAGAGCTGACATAGATTGAAAAGAATGGCACGTGGACACTGGTTCCCAGACCTAAAGACAAAAATGTGATTGGCATTAAATGGGTGTTTCAGAACAAGCTGAATGAACAAGGTAAAGTGGTCCAGAATAAAGCAAGACTGGTATGTAAAGGGTATTCTCAAAAGGAAGGTGTTGATTTTGAAGAAACTTTTTCCCCTGTTGCCAAAATTGAAGCTATTAGATTATTTATTGCTTATGCTGCTTATAAGAACTATAAAGTCTATCAAATGGATGTAAAGTCAACCTTTCTGAATGGAGAACTAGAAGAAGAAGTATACATTGAACAGCCGGATGGATTTCAGATGATTGACAAGGAAGATATGGTTTGCAGATTGAAGAAAGATCTATATGGACTTAAGCAAGCCCCTAGAGCCTGGTATGCTAGATTGGACAAATACTTACTGAAGCTTGGATTCAATAAAGGTACTATTGATAGCAACTTATATTTCAAATTGGATCATGATAAAGAGTTAATTATTGAAGTTTTTGTTGATGACATTATTTTTGGAGGAGATGACAATCTATGTATGAAGTTTGCTGATGAGATGAAGGGTGAATTTGAGATGAGTATGATTGGAGAGATTAAGTTCTTTCTGGGATTGCAAGTTACCCAGTTAGACAAGGGAATTTTCATATCTTAGTCCAAATATGTGAGAGAGCTACTGAAGAAATTTGGGATGGAAGAATCAAATCCTGTTGGTACTCCCATGGTGATTGGATGCAAGTTAACACAGAATGATGATTCTCCTAAGGTGGATCAAACTAGATACATGTCAATGATCGATGGATTGCTCTATTTAACCCATAATAGACCAAATATTATGAATGTTGTATTTATGGTTGCTAGATTTTAGGCTGATCCAAAAGAATCACATGTGACTGTTGTTAAGAGAATCTTCAAATATCTGAAAGGAACTGTTGACTTTGGACTTTGGTATCCAAAGGATGATGATCTCACTTTGAGTGCATATACTAATGCAGATTGGGCTGGAGATGTAGATGAAATGAAAAGTACTAGTGGTGGTGCTTTCTTCCTAGGGAAGAAGTCGGTGTCCTGGTTGAGCAAAAAGCAAAATTCTATTTCTCTATCTACTGTTGAAACAGAATATATTGTTGCTACAAATAACTATACTCAAGTGATATGGATGAAACAGATGTTGAAAGATATCAAGGTGATATATGAAGAGCCTATTGCCATATATTGTGACAATTCAAGTGAATCAAATATTTCAAAGAATCTGGTGCTACACTCTAAGACTAAACATATATCAATCAAGTTTCACTTCTTGAGGGAGAAAGTGAATGAGAAAGAAGTCAGATTGGAGTATGTGCCTATACCAAAGAACATATTGCAGACATCTTTACTGAGCCGTTACTAAAGGATAATTTTGATTATCTCAGAGGAATGCTAGGGGTGATTACCCTCCTGATAAGAACTAAAAGATGCATTTACTTGCATCAATCCATGAGCTTCATTGCTATATTTTGATCTGGATTGATGTTTTTGTGGTTGCTACTTAGGGGGAGTAGTCAGATGTGTAGATATGTGGTTCATAGTGTGTATATGGAAAGTTCATGGTTACCTTTGCTATTGATGTCAAAGGGGGAGACGTGCAATGTGAAAAATCTTTCAAGGAGAAGATCCTTGTGGGAGAAGAGCAGTTGAGAAGAAGAGTCAGAATCTAAGGAGAAGTAAGTGTGTTGGGTTGATGTGTTGCTGATATGTGGTTGTTATTGATGTCAACACTATTAGCATTTGATGTATATGTCAAGGATATTCAAAAAATTGTAAAAGGAAGTGTTTCAGGTTCCTAGTGGAACTATCTAGGTCATGAAGGCATCTTGTTATGTACGTTGAAGACCAACTGTTGTGGACTAAAGGTTTTATGTTTGAGTGTATCAAGATCATCTACCAGAAGTTTCAAAGTTCTGTGTGAAGTTTTGATCATGTTGTGGTCTGATAGTATTTTTGTGGTCTTTGTCAGTGTTCCTAAGTGAAGTTTGTGTGATTCTAGTAATTCTAGTTGTTGTGGATGTTTCTCTATTGTTTCTTGGTGTTCTTGGATGTTTCTAGATCATGCTCTATCTTTGTGGTACATCCACATTGATCGGTGTGCTCGTGGTCAAATATTTTTCTCTGTATGTTCAGTTTCTCATGTTCTTGGCTGACATGATGGGTGTAATGTGTGGTGGATCTTCGAGGGGAAATTAATTGAAGTCTTTTCATGTTGGAGTTGTCAATTTGGGTCTCCACTATGTTGTGCCCGACCTTAAAGTGGATTCGCGTTGAAAATTTAATTGTAAATTTGGGTTGATATTGTAAATATGTTTTATTTTTCTAGTTGACTAAGTTGTTGATGTAATCTCTTGTTGCGGATATATAAGAGCAATTTTTTCATTAGTGTAAGGTGTGCTTGGTGTGCTCCCATGTGTGTATGTGTGAATATCATTTGGTTGCAGAGTGGAGTGTGAAGAAGACTGAGTGAAGTGTAAAGAAGTTTGAGCAAAGAGTGAAGAAGATTTTTCTGTGCTTAATTGGAACTGTAATCGGGCTTGTGTAGAATCTATTTTCTTAGTTCACAATTTGGATGGTTTTAATCCAAACCTTTCTTGGGACAGTGAGTCCTCTTTTGTATTTGAGCAGTGAGCTCTAGACAGTGTGCCTGAATGCATGTGCATTCCCATTATTTCTCATCATACTTTTAACAAGGTATAATATTGTGGACTAACCTCCACCATGGTTTTTCCCCTAATAGGGTTTCCACATAAAAAATCTTGGTGTTCTCTGTCTCTCTGATGTGTTAATTGTTTATGGTTAATTGCTTATTCATC
Organism: Sequoia sempervirens; assembly: GCA_007258455.2. Taxonomy (NCBI): domain Eukaryota; kingdom Viridiplantae; phylum Streptophyta; class Pinopsida; order Cupressales; family Cupressaceae; genus Sequoia; species Sequoia sempervirens. Next base: position 1,183,102,012 of record VDFB02271358.1, read on the forward strand.
ATATCTGAGATTAAGTTGAGTAAAGTTTGAAAATTTTATTATTTTGTGACAAAAGATTCACCCCCTCCCCCCTCCCTCTCAGTTGTCTGTCCTTGTTTTTCCAACAATGTTTCAAAGTAGTTCCATGATTTATTGTTGATCATTTTGGTCTGAAACTTTCTTACCTCTTTCCTCTACTTTATTTTTCTTTTGTCCACTTGTTACAAGCAAGTGATTGATCTTGATGGTCTTCTAGGTAGAAATATTACTAGCATCTCTACTCTTAGCAAGATGCATTGCAAGGTTTGTAGTCCAATCTCTTGGAAACTCATGTTGAATATTTTCACTAAGTCAAGGGTAAGGATTTTCATTCCCCAATTTAGATGTTTATCCTAAAGTTCAACCATTGCACTAGCTTTTCTTGCAAATCCAACTTCTTAATACTTTCTTCAACCTCTTGTAAAGTGAATAGTTTTGTTTTGTTGACCATGGGGGGAACCTCAACCTCTTAGATCTACTCATACAATTATCTTCATATTTAAACTATTGAGCGATTGTAATGTTATTCTTTTTTTTCTTAGAACTAAACTTACCTCCAAAATTATTTTGGGTTATTCTTCTCTAGATATATTCTCATCTATCATGTTGATGAACTCTATTATTTACTTTTTCATTTTGTTTGTACAAATTTATGTTTAGCTTCTCTTTAGCCGACTCTCTAAGAGATCACCTTTAACTTGCAATCCTCATTAAACCAAATATTTACAAAAAATAATTTATTTCTTCTTATTGTTTGCTCTTTAACAGCTCTCAAGCACCTCTTGAATTATGCTTGTTAGCTCAAGACTTCTAAGACCTGTGATCTTTTTGATCATTTTTTCCCTTTATATATGAATTACCTTAGTGTTCCCTTGAATATATCACAACTTTCTTAACTTAAATATTTTTTTCTTTTATTCGGGATTGATGATTGGATTGGCCCTTTAGAACAATTAGAAATAATCAAATCTAAAGTATCATATAGATCAAATAATTATTCACCAAATTTATTAATGTTCTTATAAAAAAAAAAGTCTTGACCATTAATTATTTTCCTTCCTTGATAAGTCATATAAGATTGTCACCCCCTCCCTACATAAAACTCTAATTTGTTCAATAGAAAAAACTTTAAATTTCTTGCCGCGCTTCGGCATTTCAAATTTCTAAACTGTACAAATCTTCGGTTCTAAGCAACGCATTCCACGCCCTTCAACGGTCAAACTTCCACATTGCGTAACCCTAACTTGTAGCACAAGAAAGGGCAAGACAAATCTACCGTTTTTTCCGATAATATCGGCAACTGATTGTTTTCTGGAAGTTCCCAAGGGCATTGGAAATGTAAGCGGACTTTTTAATAAAATCCTTTTAATTCTATTTTTTAATTTTCCCGTGATAGGTGCTTTTTTTAAGTAGGTGAAAAGTGTATCTCTTCACACTTTACATTTCTTGTATTAGGTATTTTATGTGGATGTATTGAGTTCTATTATCTATTTTTATGTGTATGTATTAAGGAGTTTTCAATTTTACTTGGTAGTTATTCATTTTATATTTAGAAATGTTATTTTATTTTTTTGTTTAAGTAAATTTTAATTAGTATTTTTTATTTAGCTGTGATTATTCAATGAACTTAATTTTTTATTCTAAGTTCAAATTTTATTGCGGTGTTAGGTGGAAAGTACAAGTATAGGTAGACAACTTCTAGAGTTACTAAAGCCTCAATATGTATGAGGTCAAGGTCATATAGAAAGATCAATACTTCAATGTTAGGATCGAGTACATCATTAGGATGTTCAACACAACCCATCCAATCTTTATCTTAGTTTCTAGATGGTCCTTAATTTCATAAATCATAGATCTCATAACATATATTCATTTCAAATCTAATATTAGACCCCAAGTATAAGATCTTTATCACAATCTAATCAGTTTCCTCTTGTATGTATTTTATTTCTATTTTAATTTTCCTCAAATATTCAATGCAAAGATAATATCATTAGATGATATTTTTGGGTTTGATGGTGTATGTTATAAGTGTTCATTCCATGTGTTTTTTAGATGTCCTAATAAAATAAGGGCTAGTCCTTTCATATAACTTCCCAAGTGTCAAATGAAGTGTTTTGTGCATCAAGTCAACACACATTAGCCAAGTAGAAGAAAAATAAGAGGGCCCATATTTGAATTAGAATTTTAAGAACTTTAGGATCATTTTTACAAGTGGAAAAGTGACCTCAATCACTTTTTGCGAATGTAAATTTAAACTTGGACAAGAAATGGACAAACCTTAAAATTTATTGGGTTCATAGGAATGAGTACAATATGAGAATAAGCAAAGTTGGGCTTATTTATAAACTTTTAGATAAAATCATCCCACTTGTATGTTAAAGTTAGACATACATAACCAACATGAAAGTAAATATCTAGGCACTCATAAAAGGGTATAAATAAGGAAGTAACTTTTATTAACATGTTCCCTTGTTATCGAGTTCCCCACTTGAAATACTACAAGCATAAAATAAAATGGTCCAAATAAGTGGTATCCATATTAAAGTATTCAAAATATGCATTAAAATAGCTACTAATCAGTTATAGAAATATTAAATGAAAGTGCATAGTAGCAACTAGATACTACATATGTTGCTAATGTTGTAATTTACATAAGCAACTAGATACTTCACTTAGTAGGTAAAAACTATACTCAATAGAAAGATATTTCATTCAATAGCTAAGGTGGTATTGCACTCAACAAGTGGATATTGAATAAGCATGTCATAGTCTATATATTCATATTAAAGATAGTGACATTAGAAAAATTGCATGCCTCTATAATTAGACACAAGTAACTATGCAATTAATTTATAGGAGAGATAATTTGAGATTAAACACATAAATTTCAATGATCATATTATAGCATAAAGATAGTATCATGTAACACCATAAAATAGAAGTAAAAATAATGCTATTGAAAGTGCACACGAAATAATAGGTAGAAAGATACCCCTAATTTTGTTTCCACTTAGGGTCATTAATCAAAATGCTTATAATTCATGAATCTCAAATGAGGATCATGCAATGACAAACAAGCTTGAGATATCATCATGCTACAAAATTGAATCCATAATAATTAGATTAACCTATAATATAAAAGGTATGAGTAACATAAACATGAATAGATTAGAGTGGCACAAGATTTTGTAATGTAGCATTAATCATCATTGGAAAATGCCATTATTAAAGAAATATATTAGAATAATAATAATCATGAAATAATATGGAATACCCCTAGTATAATACATGACATGCTCCATTACCAATCATAAAATAGATGCCTTGGCATCCAAGTGTTCTTATAGAATGCTAGGAAAATCCTATTTATGCACCTCTAGTAACATAAGATTTTCTAAACATCAATCTAATATAAGTGTAAATTGTAACATAAAAAAATTACATACCCTTGTAATTTCATGTTATGTTTTAGGCTTGCTTTAGTGCACATTCCCATAACATGTTTTAAGGGTCATTCTAGTCTCGTCCTTAACATTTTCCTTCAACAAATTTCCAAATTTCTTTATCAATTTTAATTCCTCTCAATAACCTAAGACCGCATGCAAGATTTTGAGGGATTTCTCTAGAAAACTAATATGAAAAATAAGTGTTTATAGGATGTGCTAATGTCCTATGAGCTTCCAAATTAGATGTCAATTTCTTATTTAGCTACTTTCTACTATGTACTATAAGTCTTGTCTATCTAAAAAATGCCTTCAACATTTGAATATGACCCTTCATCTTCCCCATAAACCTTTTGATAAATTAATATTTTGAATCTCTACTCTCCAACACATGAAAATCCTAGTCATGGCTCTCTTAGTTGCACTCTATTGATCAAACATCCATTGTTGAAGCTTAACATGTAATATTGACAACTCCTTAAGCTCACTTCTCTCTTCTACATCATGCTATTAATATTGTTTAATAAGTTATTATAATTCTTGTTTGAACAATATTATAGCAATATTTTTTATCATGGTTTCTTCTACATTTCTATTGGAATATCTATTGGTGACCATCACTACCTTTTATTCAATCACATACACATCGTAGGGTATTCTTCTCTATAGGCCATGGATTAATACTTATAGATTTAATTTATCATCATTAATTTTTAGTCCTAGATACACATAGAATAAGAGCACAAACTAGCTCAAATATCTTATATTTGATTTCCCATGAAGGTTAAAATACCAAACTAGGGGCTTGACCATTCTTAACAAGCTCCCATGCAGCCCCAACCATTTTTTTTGGCCTAGCTATAGGTTTCTCAAAAATCAACTTGCACTATGGTTTTTCTCATTTCTCCTTCTCCCTCATTATTTCTATTTTTATTTCAAAATACCTAGATTATATTGCTTAAATTCTTCATTTCTAAATCATGTATTATCCCCTGGTTTATTGTCTTTCTTTCCCTTATTTTATATTGTGCTTGAGTGAGTTCAAGATATGAGGAAATAGTTGAGTTTTGTAACTTTTTTATGACAATGGAGACTTGGATGACACCATGTGAAAATGAATACAACACATAACATGGATGTTTTTGCATCATGATAGTGTCCTAAAAAGTGAGCTCCATCCTCTAATGTCAATTTTCTTTATTTATGCTATTTCCATATATTTATCTTTTTTATCCTTTTAGTACTTCTATCCTTTATAATTTGTAAATCCTTTCTAATTCTCTCATCATTTCATTTAAAGTAATTTATAGGTTAAAAATAGTTTTATTTATTTATTAAAAAGAAAACTATGACCATAAACTTGAAATAGGACAAAAAATTATTTTCATTACTAACCCTTCAAGGAGAATATCACAATAATAAAATCTACAAAAAATAGTAGCATTATAGCATGTAAAAACACTTAAAATGTAATAAGAATATAAAAGGAATAAGAATGAAAAAACCCATATGAAAAGAAGTGGGAGAGATATACCCTAAGAAAATTCATTCATGAAAACCCAGCTTCCAAAGAAAACACGTCCAATGCATTATTCAACAATGTGATATCAATGGTTATAATGCATTGACATGATATGCATGTGATCTTTAATGAGATAAATACTCATGCTTAGAATTTAATGGAAAATTGGTAGAATAATTCTACAAAATACCTTTTGTGCATCCTCTATCCTATTCCTCCAATATATAGGTTTATAGAGGCCTCAAAAACAACCAAAAAATAATACAATGGGCCCAAATAATGTCCCAAAATATCATAGTATGAATTCTCATGACCCTCACATGCACATGAAGTCATCCTAGCAAATATAAAATAAATCTTAAATAATATAGTTAACTTCCATTGAAATTTTGCATATGTAACTCCTAAGCACTCCCTTGTGAAGCACTAATAACATCACTTGCCTAGTAATAATAGACCTTGTACTCAATGCCTCATTATAATCAATAATTTTAATTCTTTGAAGCATAGAATAAAATCATACATATGCATCCCATTTTCCCATTCCATGAATTTTGTAGATACATACATTATTTACCAATGTAGTTGCTAAATAAGAAGATTTCCAGCAGTTCAGACTTCGGGCCTCAAGCATATCTATTATCACTTGCCAGAGAAGTTGGAATTAGTCATTTTTCTGCACAGTCTTATCAAACTTCAGACTTTAGGCTTCAATGTTAAGCCTTATGACTCGACTTAACTGCTAAAGATGTATGATGTATTCGGGAACTATGAACCCCGACACCCATAAGGACAAAAGATGGTAAGCAGCTAAAGGAGGAATTGTGGACACCGATTTTGGTATCCAAGGATACTCTAAATCTTCTAGGTATTTTCACCTAAAAGGAGAGAAATGGACCCAAAATGCGTAATGTCCCCACCCAAAAATAATGCAAATATGGATTATATAACCTAAATGTAATGTCCTAAATGCATAAAACTAATAGAATAGATCAATTATTGAATGAAAACTAAGGAAATGCAAGGTGTTTGAAAATACAGTGTTGTATGCAAAAAACACCTAGAAAGATGAATAAAAATGCAAATAGAACAGAACAGGGAAATAAAAAAAGCATGCACCTAGAAATTGATGAAGGACAGAATGAAGACTGTAAAGGTCCCTAAAATTCTGGAAAATCTAATTTTTTGGCCAACTGGGACACTTACGCCAAGCTGGGCGACTTAGTCCCAAATCAGGGAAACTGCTCTAAAGCCCGTTTCAGCCAAATGGGTATCCAAATCTTCAAAAATTTCTAAAAAATAGGTTTATTGGGACTAAGTCACCACTGTTGGTGACTTAGTCCACTTTAGGTTTTCTAAAAATCTGAAAGTGGAAACGAAAGCCCTCAGTCTACTCTTTTGGTTCCTCCAAGTGTCTAGTTCTGAAACTGCCAAATTCAGGCCTATAAGTGACTTTTTGTGTAGATTTTAACCTTTCCAAAATGGAAATGACTAAAACAAGTTTGAAACCTAGTCTTCAATCATGTCTAAGCCATCCAATCACCTAAATCTGCAATCACACAAAGAAAGAGTTTGAAAATGTTGATTGTTTAGGGATTGGGGGTTTTCCTTGGTCAAACCCCATTTAGGTAATTAAACCAAAATGATGAAATAAGATAATGAAACATGAAACATGAAACAATGAAATTAGAAACTTTCCATGATGATAGATCTTGAGTTGCTGCAACAATGGATGAATAATCTTGCTCTTGAATGCCTTAGAAGTGAGCTTGAATGCTATCTTGAATGCTTTGAAATGTGAAAACCCTAGCTTGCTTGACTTGAGATGGAAGATGAATAAAAAATAAAATGATGATGAGTTAAGATGATTTAGGGTTTAGAGACTTGTATTTATAGGCAATCCATCTAAAATGCCTATTAATTTGATCCCTAAGGTCAACATGAAGGAAAAATAAACTTAAAATCCAATTTTTCTCACCCAAACCTCGAAAATAGCTCAAATGGCACTAAGTCGCCAGGCTGGGTGACTTAGTCCCACCTCAATGGGACTAATTCTCCTAGATGGGGGACTTGGTCCCATAGGGACTCTTTTGCCATCTGGATTGTCGGGGAATGAAGAATTTTAGTTTTTATGTTGTTCTAGTCGGGTCTTTGATCAAATTAAGCCTCAAGATGCACAATATGGGGCCATAGGGGCCTATTAATGATGATGTAAGGGGTAATTAGGACTAAGGACACAAATTTCAATGTGAAAGTGTTATTAAATACACTTTACATCATTAAAATGAGGTCCACAACCTAGAAAGACACAACATCCAATGTGAATGTGTGAAACACATTACAACACTAGATTAGAGTTAGGTTTGATTTACAAGCCTTCTAGATTAATGTGAAAATGCCATTAAATACATTTTACAATATTGAATTAGGGAAAAATAGGTCCATTAGTCTAGAAAAGTGTGAAAGTCTTTTACAACACTTTACAATACCTTTACAAGATATCGTTAAATGCATTTTATTCAGTTTGCAAGGGTCCAAGACCTAGTGTGGATGTGTAAAACACCTCACAACACCAAATCAAGGCCTCATTATGTCCAATTTTTCATCAATTATTCCCCTATCAAGCAAGGTATACAATTTTTGGTGACACAGGAATGAACTCTGACTTTCGATGAACTGTAGACATTTGACATGTGATCAAGGAGACTTTGAGCTATTAATGGGAGTCATTTGTGATTACCTTCAATGGGGTGATATGGAATATCAGAGTGAAATTTATACTGTAAGCTAACATGAATCCTAGTCCCCTCGATGGGTCGACGATGTGATGACGATATAAAGAGCCATCGAGGAGACATGAGTTTTTTGGTGTGAAGTCTTATAGATTCTACCTGATAATCCGACAAGAGTTTCATCATTAGGACCCGGTGGTTTTAGAGCAAGAAGGTTTAAAGTCCTAGTGATATTTTGATGGTAGGGGATAGCATAAATGTGAGGAGAACTAAGGCGATGGTTGGCGAGTAGGGTGGCGACGTGTGAAAAAAGATTACTTGTTGTTTTTACATTGTTTTTGTAAAACAACATAATTGGTTAATGATTTCCACAAAAGCCAATGGTTAGAGAGTGATGATAACTACCAGTGAATTACCGATGTCCATTGGGTGCAAAGTAGTACTATGACACTAGGAGAAAATAATGCTAAGTTTGACGTAGAAGATCAGAGATATATATATAAATGTTGAAGGGAAACACGAGATAACTAGCTGGAGAAGAGATAGACAGACAAACAGTGAAGAGATATGAACGTGGCAGAAAGTGAAGGTCAATTGCTTGCTAGTGAATGAAGAACCGAGGGTGAATACTCTGATCTAAAATTTGGTAGATGAATGTAATAAGCTACCCACAAGAAGGCATGTAAGGCTGTAATATGTATTTTCATTTATGAGTAATACAATCTCATGCATTCTCTTGCATATTCTTGTTGTGCAAACCTGTGTGTTCTGAGTTTGCATCTGTAAGGAGAGTACCCTTCATCAAGTGGTATTAGAGCAAGATTTCATGAGTCTGTAATAAATTGTTGAACGTGAGGTAGTTGCAGCAAGACCTATGAGTGTGGGTTGAGATCAAGATGCCTCCAATACTTGCCCAACATCATGGTAGAGGTAGGGGCTAAGGTGGTGGAGGAAGAGATCCACCTAGAGATGAAATCAAAGCCCTTGAAAGGCAGATGGAAACCTTGTAGGAAGAGGTTCGTAGGAGAAAACTACATCGAGAAAGAGATGACAGTGAAGATGACACTTAAGAGGAAATGGAAGAAGAAGATTAGGATAAAATGGATCCCAGAGAAAGGTGATTGTTGAGAGAGATCTCAAGCATTGGGAAAAGACCCAAAATGGAGGTTTCAACTTTCAGTGAAAATTTGAATCCTAAAGAATTGATCGATTGGATCATTAATGACATGGAAGAATTTTTTGAATTTGAGGAGATTGAAGATCCTCATAGAGTAAGGTTTGCAGAAACAAACCTAAAAGGGCATGCAAGTATATGGTGGAAAGAGGTCCAGCTATAAAGAGGAAGACAAGGGAAAGATAAAATTTCTAGATGGGACATAATGGTGTCAAAATTGAAGAAACAGTTTATTCCAGTTGATTACGAATTGGAACTGCTCAAGAAGATGCAGATTCTAAGATAAGGAACGAGGATGGTGAAATAATACAATCAGGAATTTCACAAGGTCTTGAATTGAATTGGACATTCTGAGGCAAATAAGGAGAAAGTTGCTTAATATATTAACGGGTTGAAGCCTAGCATACAGGAAGAATTGGCACTGGTAAGAGTGAATACCATTGAGGACGCTTATCAGTTCTCTCTGACAGTTGAAAAATGACTAAACAAGAGGTTTGAGAACAAAAAAAGAGGTGGTGGTCATGATGGAAGGACTGGAAAATGGTCATATGGAGGTCAAAGTGGTGACAAAAGAAAGGGCGAGGGGACTAGCACTAGTCAAGATCATAAACTTGATGATTCATATCAGCCTCGTGATAAAAACAGTGGAGACCGAGTCGAGGCAAAGGTAGGTCTAAACATGGACCAGGAAGAGGAGGTTTCAGAGGACATGTTTCCAATGCAGTGAAGAAGGGCATAGAGCATATGAGTGATTACAACACCGTGGGAAGACAAAGAAGAGAACAAAAGGCAATCCATGAGTTGCTCATGTGGATGAAGATGCTCGATCTTCATAGTCTGAAGATGTTGAAAGGGGTGAGTCCCTTGTGGTTAGAACAACCTTGCTAAATGAAGAGAATGAGCTAGACCAATGAAAGAATTTATTTTGCACTTGTTGCAAGTGTGAAGGTAAGGTCTAGAATGTTATCATTGATGGAGGTAGTACTGACAATATTGTGTTAGAGAAAATGGTTACTAAGTTATGATTGGAAAGGAGGAGACATCCTATTCCATATCAGATTGCATGGTTGCAGAAGGACCAAATGGTTTTGGTCAATGAGCAATGCCTAATAAAGTTCAAGATCGGTAACTACAAGGATGAAGTTTTGTGCGATATAATATCAATGGATGCTTGTCACATGTTGTTACATTGACCATGGTAGTTTGATCGACAAGTAGTGCATGATGGGCATGCTAACACCTATTCATTAACAAAGGATGGTGTTCAACATAAGCAAAAGCCTCTAAAGGATGCAGGAGAAAAGGTATGCAACAATGCATGAATTTGTTTGGGAGATGGAAGGAAATTCCTGGAAGGTATGAGGAACGAACATATGTGTTTTACATTAATTCCCAGAGCTAAAAAGGAAGCTAGTAGCGAAGCACCTGTAGAAGTGTGTGGTTTGCTAGATGAATTCCAGAGTATTATTTCTAATAGTGTACCTGAAGGATTGCCTCTAGTAAGGAAAATTAGTCATCAAATGGACTTGATTCCTAGAGCTAGTTTTCCCAATAACACAACACATCAGATGACTCTAGCAGAGGATGAAGAGTTGAATCAACAAGTGCAAGAACTATTGCAAAACGGATTGATCAAGGAAAGCTTAAGTCTGTGTGCAGTACCTGCAGTATTGGCACCTAAGAAGGATGGTGAATTGAGAATGTGTACCAATTCCAAATCCATCAACAACATCACTTGATCAAGTATCAATTTCCCTTGCCAAGGATGGATGACATAATGGATTGCTTGAGTGGAGCTAAGTACTTCACAAAGATCGATCTGAAGAGTGGTTATCACAAAATTCGAATCAGAGAAGGGGACAAATGGAAGATAGCATTCAAAACTAAGGAAGGTTTGTACAACTGGTTAGTCATGCCTTTTGGGCTAACCAATGCACCCAGTACATTTATGTGGCTCATGAACGAGGTTCTGAAAGAGTTTCTAGGTAAATTTGTGATTGTTTACTTGGATGACATTTTGATTTTTAGTAAGAAATTGGAGGAGCACTTGATGCATAACATAGAAGTTTTCAAGAAGCTAAGAGAGGAGAAGTTGATGATCAACTTGAAGAAATGCAACTTTGTGAAATGAAAACTAGTGTACTTGGGATTTTTTAATCTCAGTAGAGTCTGAAAATAGATCCAAAGAAGGTGAAATCCATTGTGGAGTGGTTTATGCCAAAAAGTGCTACTTAGGAAAAATCTTTTCATGGTCTAGAAAGTTTTTACTGAAAGTTCATTAAAGGATTTAGTAGTATTTGTGTACCCTTAACTGAAACAATGAGAGGGGATCTAGAAAAGAATTGAAGTGGAGTACGGGAGTAGAAAATAGCTTTAATTTTCTGAAGAGGAAAGTTATGGAGCAACTTGTTTTGGCACTTCTAGATTTCAATAAGGTATCTCAAGTAGACTGTGATGCCAGTGGCAGTGTCATTGGAGTTGTTTTAAGTCGGGAAGGTAAATATGTTGCCTACTTCAGCAAAAATTTTAACGATGCAAAGAAATGATGCTCAATATATAATCAAGAGTTCTACGTCATAGTCCAAGCTTTGAAGAAAAGGAGACATTACTTGTTGTCAAAGGAGTTTCTTTTATTTACTAATCATCAAAATTTACAGTATTTAAACAGTCAAGGAAAGTTGAATCAAAGGCATTTGAAATGGGTTGAATTTTTGCAAAGCTACACATTTGTTTTGAAGCACAGAAGTGGACAATCAAATCAAGTCACAGATGCCTTGAGCAAGAGGTAGAACTTGTTAACTAAAATGTAGATCGATGTGGTTGGGTTTGATGAACTCAAGAGTTTGTATCCAGAAGATCTTAATTTTGCAAAAGCTTGGAAAGCTTGTAAGGAGCCTGTCACATCAGATAGGAAGAAATGGTTGGACTTTACAATCTAATATGGTATGCTATTTAGAAGGAATCAGTTGTGCATTCCTAGGAGTTCCATGAGGGATAACTTGATCAAGGAGAAGCATAGTGGCAGTGTTGATAGTCAATGTAACACAACAATGTTAAACAAAATATTTCTACCCTATTTCTCCTAAAAAAGATAGATAAACTAAAGTAACCTATCTTCCAAGGTCTTTGTAGTTGGTTCTCAATGGTGTTGATGTTGTTAAGTGGCCTATGCAACTATAATGTTCAAGGGTTTCGTTGGTAAAAGTGATTCAAACTACATCATACCAATTAACCTATGTTTTGGGGGTGTATATAAATATCAAAAGATAGGACAGAGCTCAGGACAACAAAACATGAATGTAAATTTTCTTCAATTCAAACATACAAACTTCATAATGAGCATTCCTTCCAAACAACTAAACCATAAAATGATACAATCTATAGCACAATCTATACCATTGCATTCATTCATAGTGAAAGTTCAAGACATCCAAATCATTCACCATTTAGAAACTTCAAAATTAATAAGAACACATCATCAACTCATCATTAAAATTCATAGATCAATAAACACAAGAAATCTCATTCACTGATAATTCAATGGAAACAGTCTCAAATTTGGAATCTTCTATTTACTTTCATTAAATAAGAAACATTTATGCACAACATTTGTTAGCATACGAATGAACATTTGTTCATTGGCATCGCCATTAAAATTAGTTCTGAAAATAACATAAAAATGTATTGAAAACTATAAAATATCTAAGTCTCTTTGCATAAAGCTATAAAACGTTTCTGAAACTTGTAAAAAAAATTCTCCTAACTTTCTCCTTAGGCTGCTAATCTTTCTTCAATTAGCTGACCTTTTCAATATGGAGAGAAAAATTACATATAGACCAGTCCTGACACTAATTCCTCTATTCAAAAATTTGAGATCCACCAATTAAGGAACAACTGGAAGTGCATAAGATAACTGCCTATCATGATCTTTAGTTCAATTGTTCATGATCCTATTCTCAAAATCTAATGCACAAAGAGGGAAGGTAGAACTACTGGGAATCTCCAGTTGAATTCATGTCATGATCCTACAAAATAGGACAGAAAGAGAGAGAGTTGTCCAGCTGACCATGTCATTAGGTGTCCATCAGGAATAGAACATTCTACTGCCACTTAATTCCTGTGTTTTCTGCTCAAGCATGTACTCATCATAATTAGTAAACACTTGTTAGAGCACATCTTCTTCTGGCCCATCCACCCAGCTATCTTCAAACTTTATTCTTTTGAACTTTGCAGAAGCAAACTCTTGCATATCCCCAAGTTTAATAAGTTTTCTTCTAGCAGCCTTTATCTCCTCCTTGATATCCACAAGTCTATCAATCAACAAGTCATCACCATCATCCCCCTTATGCATTGTCTCCTCTTTGAAGTTTAAGCCTCTGGCTCCTTTATCCTCATCACTACCCATTGGATACTTATATCCATTACTGTCTTAGAAATCCGTCTAATATTAATAAATTCCTCCTCATCCCAATTGATGGGGTCCAAGTTCTTGGTACCAATGTTTTCTCCCTCATAGTCAAGTTCCAAAACCACACCATCATCAAATAGTGTATCAGGAATGTCCTCTTTTACTCCAAACTCAATCATCAATGGAATATGAATCCTTTCATAGCTTCTCTTTCTAACATCATACTAATCTTGCAAATCCATCCAAAAATCCTCCAATAGGTTAAAATGTTTCTCAAAAATGGTAGGAAGCAAACCATTCATCTTATGTTTAGGATAAAAATTCTTCTAGGATGTATTCAATCCCAACCTTAAGTGACTCAACTCATCACATACTACTTTTGTAGCCACAATTTGCGCACAATTGTATTCTCCCAACTTCATGGGAAACTTGTGGCATCCTATTTTGTGTTTACCTGCAAACTTGCCATTGACCGTCAAGGCCTGATATATGAATTCCATGAGGACAACCCTATCATTGCAAAATCTTGGGAGTAGGTGAGGATGTCCATCAAATCCTGCCAACTGGAAGTAAGACAACTTGGGGTATTGGATATACCAATGTCCCAATTCAACAATGAAAACCATGACATCTCTACTCAACTTGTATACAACATCTCTAGTCAACTGGTTAATGATGACATAAAGGAATGCATCATTAACCCTTCTATAATGCAACTTTGATGTTTGCAAGGTTAATTGATCATAAATATCCCATGCCTTCTTCTGTCCAGGAGCTTCCCCTAATGTTCCTACTACATTCAATCCAAGAAATATACCCATCCTTGCAACAACATATACAACATATGAAGTCATTAAGAAGGTATTTTTTTGATTCACCTTGATAATTTGATTATGCAGGTTGTCCAACAAGATCATTTCCCAATCAAATTGTTGCTTTCCATCCAAAATTGCCTCAATAAAAGGAAACATCCACTCCTTGAAGCATGCATAATCTCTTTTCCCAAATACCCTGGACAACATCATGATCAAGTCATCAATACCCTTTTGGAAGTCTCCCCTCTTAGGTTGATCTGGCACTTTAGTTAGAGACTTCTTTTCAACCTTTAACCACTTCTTGTTCATTTGATCCCTATTAGTTTCTTTATGGTTGTTGAACAATTGCAATGCCTCTGCCTCATTCAGTTGCTTAGTGTTCTGAGGGGTAGGAGCATTGAACATAAACTTCATCATCTGTGGGGAGAGATCAATGATTACATTTCCTTGAATGTCCACACATTGCCTTGTTTCAAGGTTGTAATCCCTTGCTGTTGTGATTATAAGCTCTAGACACTAGACTGATAATGGGAAAATAGACACATGTGCCAACCTAGATTGGGCTATCCTCGAAGTTCTCCCAATCACATCTTCAAAGTAAATTTCTACCAACAACTCCTCATAGTTGAATGGGCCTAGATTAGTATCGGTAATATTAGCCCATTTTGAATCTAACTTGCTTGCAGTGAGAGTAGCACTCTTATGTTTGTATCTCAAAGTGTATTATAATTGCTCCACCTTGATTTTTTTAGGCTTCACTTGCCTTGAACCCTCAACAGCTTGGCCCTCCACTTGTGAAATGTCTCTAGATGCTCTTGATCCATTGCTTACTCCTACAAAACAACCCTGGATTAGACCAATAGAAAGCATGAAAATCAACATTAGAAGATTACCTTTGATATTGCCTTGTCCTTCCCTAGGTAACCTTTCATAATTAGTGAAATTTGAAACTTATCGGAGGCGGAACCAGGAAGAGATTAGGAATTAGAAAGCTTCTAACAAAGGTGGGATCAAGGTTGAGGTCAATAGCAGAATTAGAATCAAGATCTGAACGGAAGCCAAACTCGAAACCATTCAATAGTTCCAAGTTCGTTCTCCATTCTAGTTCTGCTTCTACCAAAAGGAAAGGATGTGGAACATAAACAAAACCTTATCAAGAGTGGGAGTGAAATCAAACCTAAACTCTTATGCACATACTCATGAGTTGAGTTCATTCCTAGCTCTGCTTCTACCATTTTATCATTAAACACAAAGCAAATTTAGTCAACGCTTATAAAGACTTGGGACGAGGTCACATGAAGGCACGAGGAGACTTAGAATAAAGGTGCAACTTCATCATTGACAAAATAGGAGTGGGATTGAGCCACCTAGGGCACGATATTGTAAAGAGACAACAAACAAACCCTAGTTTGCACAACCCATCGACTCAAGAAATTAGGGCATCAAAAACCCAACATGAAAGCCATTGAATTGACACAGAAATAAGATCAAAAGGGTCATCAAATAGGTTTCCAACCTTTTAAAGCACATGAGATCCTTCAAAAATGAAACCCTAAATGAAACTAGGGCACGATAGTACGGATACCACCAAAATGGGAAAATGACAATAGATCGACAAAAATGAATGGGAAAAGACAAAAAGCAAATGGGAAACAGAAAGAAAAACAAAACAAAAACCGAAAAAGCAAGCGAAAAAAAAACACAAACATGTGAAGATTCACGAGAAAGGTCATGAACAAGTGACGAACACCACGAATAGGAAATTGGAAAACAACCAAAACAGAATGGGGGTGAAAACCCACCTACCTCAAAATTCCACCAAACAGGATGAAACTCAATCCGAATCCACTTGCAGATGCTTTCCCTCGACCAAATCGTGCTCCTCTTTCACACTTTCTCGGCTCTAGTTCGCTAAAAAAACATTGGAAATAATGATAATGATCCAATTAACCTTGATTAAGGTTTAAAATCCATTTCACGTGTGTGAGGAGGCTGTAATTAATGTAATTAATGTGGTTGGTTGGGCACAAAATTGAAATAGGGACGAGTACACAACATCTGCATACCTCAGAGGTAAAGCGGAAACGAAAGAAGAGTTGAAATGGAATCAAGAACTTGATGTAAGCTCCACATTCCATTTGGTTCTGGTTTTGGCCTCATGACAAGGAAAATGACAACAAAGGAATAGGGGTGGAATCAGAACCAAAACTGGATCCAAAACTTTTGCAAAGTTCCAAATTAGGTTATGATTCTAGTTCCGCTCCTGCCAAAGAAACAAACAAAGACACAAGAAAAATGAGAAAAGGAAAACAAAAGGAAATGGGACCGGAACGAAACCCATCCCAAACAAGACACAAATAGGGACAAAAATACAAAGAAAACCAATGAGAGCGTGATCAAAACCAAAATCGGATCTAAAATTTTTTGTAAGGTTCCAAGTTTTGTTTCGTTTTTGGTTCTACTTCTGCTAGGAGGAAAAGAAGCCACAAGAAAAAAAAAGACAACTCAAGGGAGAAACGAACCCAAGAGTGCAAGGCAAACCAAACAGACAAAGAAAATGAACAAGGCAAGAATGGGGCTAGGACTGGAACCGAATGTAAACTTAGAACCTTCACAAAGTTCTGAGTCCAGTTTTGATTCTAGTTTTTCTTTTGCCAGACAAAAGGAACATGGACTTAGGAGGAAAAAGAACAACTCCTAAGACCCAAACAAAAACACCAAGGACAAACAAACACAAGGGGGACCCATTTTGAACAAAAATTAAAATGGGGTGGTTATGCAAGGCATAAAAAATGGTGACTCAGCTAGGAAAATGGTTTACCCATTTTCAAGACACTGAAGAATTCAGTCACCCAGAACCTCTGGTTCATGAACATTTTAAACTTTAGTATGATCAGTTATAGAAAACAAGGTTGAGCTGGAATCTCAAATGTAAATCAACAAAAACCACATTGAATTTGAGTGTGTGCATTCTTGGTGTATCTATTCCAAAAAAGGTTCTTCTCATCCTAAAATAACTATATCAAAGATTTAGGCTACATGAGTTGAATCCCTATGACTGTTGTACAATGATATCTTGGGCATTGCTTCGCTGCCAGACAGGTGTCCATAGCCTCGATGGAGATGCCTCTAGTTCTGTCAAGGAATTTCTCTACTACCAACTAGGCATCCATAGCCCCAGTAGAGATACTTGAATTACCCTTCTCGTATTGAGTTTTTCCATCAGTTAATAGTTCTCTTTTCTTTTCTTTGCATAGGCTTACTTGAGTCATTTCTCTTTTCATCGTTTTGTCAATACTCAGATATGTCATTCTGAAATTTGGGTTGAGAACTACAATGGATTTTATGACAGTGTCAGGACTCAGATTTTTCACCTAAATCAAAAATAAAATTATTCTGAGACAAATAGACCTCCATATAAATAGATGTTACTATATATTTTGTGACAAATTCAGCCGCGGTCTATGAGATTACTTACAATACACCTATTTGTTCTTAACCTTTTAGGCTACTACTTAAGAAGAGCACAAGACACAGGTCCTGAGATGAAAAATTTCCGCAGACATACCTGAAAATACCTAAACCAACTTCTCTCCTAGTACTATTTGCATACAATGAATAACCACTCCATATTTTGAAATAGAGAAAAATGAAAATCACCCCAAGACACAGAAACAAAAAAACAAACCACAAGAACAAAACAAAACAAACAAACAAAATAACAAACCAACTAATTACATATATACAACCAATCAAAACATCAGACCCTCATGGGCCAAAATAGTGTTTGAAAAATTTCCCATTGACATGCAATGGAACATGCTCTCCCATTAAAGTACTCAATCAAAAGGAATTTTCATCGAGGATTTCAGCAATTTGATAGGGACCCAACCAAAGTCTGTCAAAATTTTGATGGTCCCATTTCTTTCTTTGGATTTATCCCATAATAGCACCAGGTCTAATATCCTAAAAGATTTGATCTTTGCTCTTTTTTCAAACCAACATTTGACAACAGCTTGATGTATAGAAAATTGAACTGCAAAGATACATCTCTTTGCTCTTCCAGATTTAATAAATTGGTCAGTCTAACCTCTATCCTATCATCATTTGAGTAAAATTCTTGCATAAACCTATGAACAAGTCTCTATAGATGGATAGGAAAGATAGGATCTTGGCCATAGACTAACTTGAATGGTGAGTTTCCTAAGGTAGCCTTGATTCGAGTTCTATCTACTCATAAGGAAAATCTGAGTTGAGTATGCCAATCCCTAGGATTTCTTTCTAATAGCTTCTTAATTACTTCCAACATATTTTTATTCATAGAATTAGCTACTCCATTCCCCTGTGGGTAGTAATTAGAAAAATATTTTAAAACAATCTTATGCTCATATGCCCCTTGAATAAATTCTTCAAAAGAAAAAGTAGGGCCATTGTCACATACCAAGGCAAACGGTACTCCAAACCTAGTTACAATGCATTCGTTAAGGAATTTGATGACGACCCCTATGGTGCTATTCTTACAAGGCTGAGCTTCAGTCCAACACATACAGTAATTGGTTTTCGTAAAAATAAATTTGTGACCTACAAAAGAATTTGGGTTAATCATGCCTACAAAGTTTAATGCTCATTGGGAAAATAGCCTTACCTCATATACTGACTATAGAGGCATTGTTGGATTACGTTCCCTAGATGCAGAAGTATGACATGTATGACATGTCCTCGTATGTTGGTGAGCATCACGAAACACATGGGGCCAGTAGTAACCTAATATCAAAATTTGGTGAGCCATCGAATTGGGAGAACCATGTCTAGTACCATGTCTGCCATAAAATTCCATTATGGCTTGTTTAGCTTGTTGTTGATCAAGGCAGCGTAGATAAACACCCTCAAATTTTCTTTGGTATAAAGCTCCCCCTTTAAGAATGTAGTGGGAACTCTTCAGCCTGAGTGCTCTCCTCTAAGTGGTGTTCATCCCATTAGGGCATTTGTTATTTAGCAACAGAAAAATCATATCAGCATACTAGGGGTCACCTATAAATGATTGTACCGTATACTGTTGACAGGTAATATTAGCATCAACATCTGCCATTTCCTTGGATAGGCCTTGTCCTTGGACTAACTTCATTAGATGGATCTCCAATTCAAACTCTTGTAAGATTGCCATCAACTTCCCTTATCTCTCCCCCAATTCACTTTTCATAAGAAGGGACTTTATAGTAGGGTCAGGAACTATGGCGATAATTTGAATAGAGATGATATAGTGTCAAAACTTCTTGATAGCTTGCACCAGTCCAAAAGCCTATTTCTCCAAAGGTGGATATCTAACCTCAAAATTCTTGAATGGAGAACTCATAAAAGCAATTGACCTCTCATTTCCTTCGCCTTTCTGTTGTGTCAAAACAACAACACAAGAATGATCAAATGTAAAAGAGTATATATAAAAGGGATTCAAATAATCAGGGCTAGTTAGAACCAACACCTTTGAAATAGACTATTTAATCTCTGAGAATGCAGATTTAGCCTCATTTCTCCACTCAATCTTAGCATCCTTCTTTATCATTTCATTGAGGGGTTTGACGATCTCCTCAAACCTAGTTATGAATTTTTGCATGAAGTTTATCTTCCCAAAAAATGACCTCATCTCCTTTTTGCTATCAGGAATGGTCAATTTTAGAATGGATTCCACTATGTCTAGGTCAACTGAGATTCCCTTCTCTGATATTATCTAGCCTAGAAATTTTCCTTCTGAAACTCCACACATGCACTTTTTTGGATTAAGGGAGATTCCATAACTTATATACTTTTGAAGGACCTTTGACAGGTCTATAGCATGGTTTTCTCTATTCTTTGAAAACACAGTCAAATCATTAACATATATAATAATACACTTACCTACCAAATCCTTAAACGCCACGTCCTTTTCTCACTGAAAGGTAGCTCTAGTGTTGATAAGACCAAATGGCATCCTCTGATAAGCAAATATCCCCCACTTGGTAGTGAAGGTGGTCTTCATCTGATCCTTGTAGTTAACCATTACCTGATTGTATCATGAATATCCATCCAGGAATGACATCATTTGAGAACCATTTACTATTTGTAGCACCTCATCTAAAGAAGGAAGAGGATAATTTTCTTTCTCATATGCTTTGTTAAGGTTTTTGATGTCAACACATAACATGATCTCTCCACTCTTTTTTATGAACAGGAACCAAGTTAGCAACCTAAGTCGAATGTCTCACTAGAAAGATTATCCTTGCCGACAACAACTTTTGCGCTTCCTTCTTAAGTAAGGGCTCGATGAGGGCATTAACTGGACACTTCTTTTGGAGGAAAGGCTTTGCTTCATGCTTCAAGGGGATAGTATGTGTCATGAATGACATATCAAAAGTTTTCAAGTATTTGTATCCCCAAGCAATTGTTGCTATATCCACTTTTAATGTTGATAGGATTTTCTCTCGAATGTGTTTGGGGCAAGTTTTTCCAATAAATACATTCTTCTTAGGGCTTGAATCCACCAAGTTAACTAACTCGTACTTCCCTCCATCTGTGTCAGTAGGAAGCTTCTCATGGGCTTGAGGATTAGAGTCAAAGATCCTCTCTAATGCCACCATTCCCTTTGGAATGTTGTTTGTTTTCAGGTTCATTATCCCTTCTGCATCACATGTTTCTGGATCCCACTACCCATGATCTCTTTCTGATTCATGTATAATCTTCCCTTCAAAGACGTCTAAAATTTCCAAGAAGGCAAGTATATGTTGGTCATCATCAAAGACCTAAAAAATTTGCACATTATCTGGGATGGCTAGGATCGAGACTAACTCTACTAAAAACCTCTTCAACTTAGAATCATGCATAGGTTCCAAGGTACTGGCAGCAACAAAAAGTGCATCTGCAATCTAGTTGTCCTCTCTGGGAATCAATTTGATTCTAAAGGCATCATAGTCTTCTACCAGATTCCATATTTTGTTTCTGTACGCAACTAGCCTTTTGTTATGGAATGTGTATTGACTATGAACCTAATTGATAATGACCTCAGAATCTCCCATGACTGTTAAAGCTATAACATTTTTTTGATGCGCAAACATCTGTCCTCTGGCCAATGCTTCATACTCCACCAGATTATTGGTACAACCAAACTACAACCTGTAAGAAGAAAAGTGTGTTTTCCCTTTTGGGTTTGTTAGTTCAACTCCTGCCCCACTTCCTAATTTAGACTTAGAACCATCAAATTTAAGGATCCACAATTGATCTAGGGCGGGTATTTCTTTCCTAGGACAAGCCAAGGGTAATTGTTTGCAAGAAATAGGTGGCGGATCGAACTGCTTTAGGATTTCTAGACATGGGGGGTGGTCTAAACAATGATCATCAGTTATTTCACTCAAATTTAGGATATGTGTGGACATTTCCTCCTAAATTTGATCTTGATTAGTGGGTTTACAATCGATTACTGGTTTCAGCAACCCCCTTGGAATTGGAAGATTGGCAGGGGCTGGTGTATCTCACAGTTCTTTAGATTCTACAATCTCATTTTCCAAGAAAAAATATGAAATATGAGTCTCTCCACTTGGGAGAAGGACTTCTTCCTGTATAGTATGGGTCCATGTCAGAATAGTGGCATCTCTTGCCTTAAATGAAAACTGATTAAGGGGTGTTTCGGGGTGGCTTTCACATGTTTCCTCGAACTGATAGACATGGTTCAAAATGTCAACACAAGGTTGGCACATCAACTCAAAATGACTTCAATGGTAATGAATTATGCACCAATTAGGGAGTAGTAAGCTCCATAGATCAACTTCTTCTCCTAGAACCAACCTATCTTGTTGCAGTTTTCTAATTAAAACCTATTGGTTGACAGTGGTCATGGGATCACTATGCTCTAAAGGTTGCAAGTTATCAAGATTGAACATCGAAAATTCCATGATTTCCTATCTCCTATATACTCCTATCTCAATTTCAAAGTAAGCTACCTCATTAGGATAGTCATACTCAATAATCATATGTTTTAGACGAGGCTCACTTTCAATCCTAATTTGTGTTGCCACCCCTTTCCATGACAGCCACATGTGTGAAAAGTCTAAATATAGATAACCCCCGATGCTTTTCATTAGGTCTCATCTTAGAAGCATGCCATATGTCTCAAGGATATCAGCCACCTGAATATCCATATAAGTTTGGATCCGTGGGTCTGGTCCAACCTACACATGAATATTTTTCAGTTCTCCTACCACATTAACCTCAATTTTATCTAACTGAATTACCTTCTTCTGAGTATGAAGCAGATTCAAACCTAATTTTTTACAAATGGAAAAGGGAATGACATTACCTAATGCTCCAGAATCTAAGAGGTAGTTGTGCAAATTCTTTCTGAATATTCTCAAGCTTAGAAGGAACTTTTCTTACCTTTGTACAAGGCCACATTCATTTCATTGCTTGGAGTCGCCTTATTCTTTCCTTTTAACTAATCTGCCTCTTCCAAAGCTCTCAACACTATATCGCGTTGGGAAGGGCACCACTTTAAAATATCAAAGAATGACAACAAATTCTTTTATTTTTGCATCTATGAAATAAAATCAAATTCCATATCATTTTCCATTTGATACTTAGGAACAAAAGATGAGTTACCTTTATTTTGAAATTTAGGCGGGCCTTTTGGTGGAGGCGGGTTATTGTCAGCATTCTGATTGGGTGGAACTATGGTGTTCAGAGGAGCATATGTGGTGAATGGGCCTTTATTCTGATTCCTCAGAAAATGGCCCCCTTTGGATTGGAAGGATTGAGCATCATATACATCCTCCTCTAGCTCATTTTCCTCTTGTCTGGGGAAAGGAGGTTCTTCATCAAAAACTTCATAAGCCATGGTTGTATATGTAGATCTACCATTCTTATTGGGAGCACCTTACCATGGAGCATCAGGTTGTGCAATCTTGACCATTTTCTCCATTTCTGGGCAGTTAACCTCAGAATGTGTTGCAGTGTCATACAGCCTACACCAATTTGTCATAAAATTGAGATCTGCAACATTTGCATTGTGTGGTTTATCATCACTAGCTTGATAGTTATGGGAAACTCCCCCATTGTTACACCTAGTGTTCCATTGTTTGTTATTATTGGATCTTTGGTTGTATCCCCTATTTTGGTTTTGGTGATTTTGATTGGAAGATTTCTGATTTTGGAAATTCTTTGGTTTTGATTGGAATTATGGTTCTAATTGGAATTCTAGTTGGAATAATTAACTTGATTAGATTATCCTCCCTGGTTTTGGTAGTTCTAGTTTTGGTTTTGGTTTTGAGGGGGGTTGTGCTTGAGCTATGCCATCTCATTGGTCACCTGAGATAATTTTTTCTTAAGGGTCTCTAACTCCATTGTTAGGTGAGCAGTACATTCACTTTCTATAGTGGTTGTAGTTGACGTATGCATCATGGGATTAGATCCTCTAGCTTGATTATGGGGATTTTGAACTTGCTGTGAGGGATCAGGAGTTGGTCCATTAAAGAATAGTTGTTGAGATGAATATTGTAACTCAACTAAGGTTCCATATGCAGAATGAGACATTCCTAGGATTGTATTAAACAACAGGGTAGGATTAGGCACCTAGGAGTATCCTAAAGGAGGGAAAATCCCTCCTAGACCTCTTGATTGTGAACTAATTTGTTGTTGTAGTTTAATAGCAAGGTGGAAAACTTTGGAAAGAGAATTAATGTCATTTTCAATATATGTTCTTTGCAAAAACAAGCCAATCAAGGAATCTATGGCCTTCAGGTAGGTTTGAATAGCAATATTTTCAGCCACAATGTATGGATCTTGTAATCTCCTATACATCCTCTAAAATCTAGTATTAAATAGGGTAATGGTTCAATTGGCTCTTTCCTGATAGTGGAAAATTGGTGATATAATATTGCAGGATCCACATAGACCTTGAATTGGTTAATGAACACATCTTCTAAGTTTTTCCATCTTGGGATGGATCAGATGGGTAGATTCAAATACCAAATGTAGGCCATGTCTCCCAATGAGTAGGGAAACAATCTACATGCAACATCATGGTGAGCAATCTAAGCACGAGTATAGGCATCTTTAAATGCCTATATGTTCTCTTTAGTACTTCTTGACTTTCCATGAGTGTATCTGGGGAAAAATCTCTAGGTTCTTTGGCATTTCATGTATGCCACCAGGAATGACTCCCAGTGGCAAGGGATTCTTGGCAAAGAAAACCATAGGTGTTGGTAGTGGATTTGGTTGTGTCACTTGTGGCATTGGTGGAAACTTAGGTGGAGTAAGTGGTGGTGTTAACAGTTGGATAAACAATCTATGAGTTTTGGGTCTAACAAGGGTTTGGAGTTCAACTAAAAGTTCTGGATTTGTAGCAGATCTGAGAACTCTTTCAAAAATTTCTAGTGAAAAGGACTTGATTCAAGCCAGTTTGTTCCTCCAAGCTCTCCTTCTAGTGCTAGTTCTATTGATGGTCAATGTAATAGAGAAAAGTTAAACAAAATATTTCTACCCTATTTCTCCTAAAAAAGATAGATAACCTAAATCAACCTATCTTCCAAGGTCTTTATAGTTGGTTCTCAATTGTGTTGATGTTGTTCAGTGGCCTATGCAACTGTAGTGTTCAAGGGGCCTGCTAGTAAAAGGGATACAAACTACATCATACAAATTAATCTACATTTGGGGTTGTAATAAATATCAAAAGATAGGATAGAGCTCAGGACAACAAAACAAAAATGTAAATTTTCTTCAATTCAAACATTAAAACTTCATAATGAGCATTCCTTCCAAACAACTAAACCATAAAATGATACAATCTATAGAAAAATATATACCATTGCATTCATTCATAGTGAAAATTCAATACATACAAATAATTCACCATTTAGAAACTTCAAAATTAACAAGAACACATCATCAACTCATCATTGAAGTTCATAGATGAATAAACACAAGAAATCTAATTCACTGATAATTCAATGGAAACAGTCTCTGATTCAGAATCTTCTATTGAATTTCATCAAATAAGAAATATTTATGCACAACATTCACTGGCATATGAATGACCATTTTTTCAATGACATCACCATTAAAACTAGTTCTAAAAATAACATAAAATTGTATTGAAAACTGTAAAATATCTAAGTCTCTTTGCATAAAGCTGTACAAAGTTTCTAAAACTTGTAAAAAAAATTCTCCTAACTTTCTCCTTAGGCTGCTAATATTTCTTCAATTAGCCAACCTTTATAATATGGAGAGAAAAATTACATATAGACCAGTCCTAACACTAATTCCTCCAGTCATAAATATGAGATCCACCAATTAAGCAACAACTGGAAGTGTGTAAGATAACTGCCCATCATGATCTTTAGTTGAATTGTTGATGATCCTGTTATCAAAATATGATACACAAAGAGGGAAGGTAGAACTGCTAAGAATCTCCAGTTGAAGTCATGTCATGATCCTACAAAATAGGAGAGAAAGAGAGAGAGTTGTCTGGCTGACCATGTCATTAGGCGTCCATAAGGAATGAAACATTCCACTACCATTTTATTCTTGCACTTTCTACTCAAGCATGTACTCATCATAATTAGTAAACATTTTTGGAGCACATCTTCATCTGGCCCATCCACCCAGCTATCTTCAAACTTTATTCTTTTCAATTTTGTAGAAGCAAACTCTTGCATATCCCCAAGTTTAATAAGTTCTCTTCTAGCAACCTTTATCTCCTTGATATCCACAAGTCTATCAATCAACAAGTCATCACCATCATCCCCCTTGTGCATTGCCTCCTCTTTGAAGTTTGAGCCTCTGGGTCCTTTATCCTCATCACTACCCATTGGATACTTCTATCCATTACTGTCCTAGAAATCCATCTAATATCAATAAATTCCTCCTCATCCCAATTGATGATGGGGTCCAAGTTCTTGGTACCAATGTTTTATGCCTCATAGTCGGGATCCAAAACCACACCATCATCAAATAGTGTATCAGGAATGTCCTCCTTTACTCCAAACTCAATCATCAATGGAATAGGAATCCTTTCATAACTTCTCTTTCTACCATCATACTCATCTTGCAAATCAATCCAAAAATCCTCCAATAGGTTAAAATGTTTCTGAAAAATAGTAGGAAGCAAACCATTCATCTTATGTTTTGGATAAAAATGCTTTCAATATGTATACAATCCCAACCTTAAGTGACTCAACTCATCACATACTGCTTTTGCAGCCACAAATGAGCACAATAGTATTCTCTCAACTTCATCAGAAACTTGTGGCATCCTATTTTGTGTTTACCTGCAAACTTGCCATTGACTGCAAAGGCCTGATATATGAATTCCATGAGGAAAATCCTATCATTGCAACATCTTGGGAGTAGGTGAGGATGTTCATCAAATCCTGCCAACTGGAAGTAAGAGAACTTGGGGTATTGGATGTAACAACATCCCCATTCAGCAATGAAATCCATGGCATCTCTACTCAACCTGTATCCAACATCTCCAGTCAACTGGTTAATGATGACATAAAGGAATGCATCATTAACCCTTCTATAATATAGCTCTAATGTTTGCAAGGTTAATTGATCATAATTCTCCCATGCCTTCTTCTGTCCAGGAGCTTTCCCTAATGTTCCTATTGCATTCAATCCAAGAAATATACCCATCCTTGCAGCAGCATATACAACATATGAAGTCATGAAGAAGGTCTTTTTTTTATTCACCTTGATCATTTGATTGTGCAGGCTGTTCGACAAGATCATTTCCCAATCAAATTGTTGCTTTCCATCTAAAATTGCCTCAATAAAAGGAACCATCCACTCCTTGAAGCATGCAGAATCTCTTTTCCCAAATACCCTGGACAACATCCTAATCAAGTCATCAATATCCTTTTGGAAGTCTCCCCTCTTAGGTTGATCTGACACTTTAGTCAGAGACTTATTTTCAACCTTTAACCACTTCTTGTTAATGTAATCCCTATTAGTTTCTTTATTGTTGTTGAACAATTGCAATGCCTTTTCCTTATTTAGTTGCTTAGGGTTCTAAGGGGTAGGTGCATTGAACATAAACTTCATCATCTATGGGGAGAGATCAATGATTACATTGCCTTGAATGTCCACACATTTCCTTGTTGTAGGGTTGTAAGTCCCTGCTACTATGATTATAAGCTCCGAACACTAGACTGATAATGGGAAAATAGTCACATGTGCCAGCCCATATTGGGCTATCCTCGAAGTTCTCCCAATCACATGTTTAGAGAAAATTTCTACCAAGAACTCCTCATAGTTGAATGGGCCTAGATTAGTATCGGTAATAACAACCCATTTTGAGTCTAACTTGCTTGTAGTGAGAGTAGCACTCTTATGTTTGTATCTCAAAGTGTATGGAAATTGCTCCACCTTGATCTTCTTAGGCTTCACTTGCCTTTAACCCTCGACAGCCTGGCCCTCCACTTGTGAAACTTCTCCAGATGCTCCTGACATTGCTTACTCCTGCAAAACAACCCTAGATTAGACCAATAGAAAGAATGAAAATCAACATTAGAAGATTACCTTTGATATTGCCTTGTCCTTCCCTAGGTAACCTCTTATACTTAGTGAAATTTGAAACTTATCAGAGGCAGAACCAGGAAGAGATTAGGAATTAGAAAGCTTCTAACAAAGGCGGGAGCGGGGTCAAGGTCAATATCAGAATTAGAACTGGGATCAAAATGGAAACTGGACCCAAAACCATTCAATAGTTCCAAGTTCACTCTCCATTATGATTTTGCTTCTTCCAAAAGGAAAGGATGCGGAATAGAGACAAAACTTTATCGGGAGCAAGATTGAAATCAGACCTAAACTCTTATGCACATACTCAAGAGTTGAGTTCATTCCTAGCTCTGCTTCCACCACTTTATCATTAAACAAGAAGCAAATTTAGTCAACGCTTATAAAGACTTGGGATGAGGTCACACAAAGGCATGAGGAGACTTAGAATAAAGGAATGACTTCATCATTGACAAAATAGGGGTGGGATCAAGCCATCTAGGGCATGATATTGTAAAGAGACGGTGCACAAACCCTAGTTTGCACAACCCATCGACTCAAAAAATTAGCGCATCAAAAACCCAACATGAAATCCATTGAATCGACATGGAAATAAGATTAGAAGGGTCATCAAATAGGTTTCCAACCTTTTAAAGAACACGAGATCCTTCAAAAATGGAACCCTAAATGAAACCAGGGCATGAAAGTACAGATACCACCAAAATGGGAAAGCAACAGCAGACTGACAAAAATGAACAGGAAAATACAAAAAGCAAATTGGAAACGGAAAGAAAAACAAAACAAAAAAGAAAAAAGAAAGTGAAACACAAACACAAACACACAAAGATTCACGAGAAAGGTCATGAACGTGCGACGAACATCATGAACAAGAAATGGGAAAACAAACAAAATGGAACAGAGGCAAAAACCCACCTACCTCAAAACGACACCAAACAGGATGAAACTTCATCTGAATCCACTTTTAGATGCTTTCCCTTGACCAAATTGTGCTCCTCTTTCATGCTTTCTTGGCTCTAGTTTGCTAAAAAATAATGGCAATAATGATAGTGAGCCAATTAACCTTGGTTAAGGTTTAAAATCCATTTTGCACATGTGAGGAGGTTGTAATTAATGCAATTAATGTAGTCGGTCAGGCGTGGAATTGAAATAAAGACAAGTACACACAACATTTGCATATGTCAGAAGTAAAGCAGAAACATAGATGGAGTTGAAATGGAATTGGGAACTTGATGTAAGCTCCACATTTCGTTTTGATTCTAGTTTCGGCCCTGCGATAAGGAAAATGACAACAAAGGAATGGGGGCAGAATCGAAACAAAAACCAGATCAGAAACTTTTGCAAAGTTCTAGATTCAATTATGATTCTGGTTCTACTCCTGTCAAAGGAACGAACACTTACAAAAGAAAAACCAGAAAAGGAAAACAAAAGGAAATAGGACTGGAATGAAACCCATCCCAAACAAGACACAAACGGGGACAAAAACACAAAGAAAACCAGTGGGAGCATGATCAAAACTAATACTGGATCCAAAACTTTTTGCAAAGTTCCAAGTTTGGTTCTATTTTCAATTTTGCTTCCACTAGGAGGAAAAGAAACAACAAGTAAACAAAAGAGAACTCAAGGGAGAAATGAACCCAAGAGTGCAAGGAAAACCAAATAGACAAAGAAAACAAACAAGGCAAAGAACGAGGCCGGGACTGGAACTGAATCCAAACTCGGAACCTTCACAAAGTTTTGAGTCCAGTTTCGATTCTAGTTCTGCTTTTTCCAGACAAAAGGAACAAGGACTTAGGAGGAAAAAGAAAAACTCCTAAGACCCAATCAAAAACACCAAGGACAAACAAACACAAGGGGGACCCATTTTGACCAAAATTTTAAATGGGGTGGTTTTGCAAGGCATAACATCTAGATTGGTAGGACATTTTGGTTGGGATAAGACAATTGCTATTGTGAGTGAGCATTACTATTGGTCATAGTTGCAACAAGATGTGAATAAATTTGTACAGGGTTCCAGCCTGGTGTGTCAAATGGTGAAAGACTCCAGTCAAAATACTAGATTATATCAGCTGTTACCTGTACTAGAGAAGCCATGGGATGATATTAGCATGGATTTTTTTCTTGGTTTGTCAAGGATGCAAAGATGTCATGACTCCATATTTGTTGTGGTGGAAATTTTTTCAAAGATGACACATTTCATTCAATGTCATAAGACCAATGATGCAGTTCACATTGCTGAAGTATTCTTCAGAGAGGTGGTACGACTACATGGTCTACCGAAGAGAATAGTTTCAACTCGAGATACCAAGTTCAATATAGGGTATTTCTAGAGGATGCTATGGAAAAATATGAAAACGGATTTAAAGATTAGCTCAATGCATCATCCACAGACAGATGGACAAGTGAAGGTAGTGAATAAAAGCTTGGGTACCTTGTTGAGATGCTTAATAGGTAACAAACCCAAGGGATGGGATCTAATTTTACCATAGGTGGAATTCACATAAAACAATTCAATCAATAGGAGCACTAGTAAATCGCCATTCTAGATTGTGTATGGTAGTAGTCCTAAAACAAATACTAAATTAAGGAAGATGGATAAGGAAGAAAAGCGTAGTGCTACAACCAAAGATTTTTCTTAGCATATGAGGAATGTGCATGCAAAAGTTAAGAAGCATATCAATAGGATGAATACGTTGTATAAGGCTAAGGTAGATTAGAAAAGAAGGCATAAGGAGTTCCAAGTAGGTGACAAAGTCATGGTCCATTTTCAGAAGGAGAGGTTTCTAGTTGGCATATATAACAAGCTAAAAATAAAGAAGTTCAGACCATGCAAGATTTTGAAGAAGCATGATTCAGGAAATGTGTATGAGGTGGAGTTGCTAATTGAGATTCATGTCTTGCCTATTTTTAACATTTTTTATTTGGTAGAATATCATGAAGGGGATACGACAAATGAATTGACGGTAGCACAGTGGAGCATTCCAGCACCTGTAATAGAAAAAGAAGAAATTGGAGAAATTTTGGATAGTCGTGTGGGAAGAAGCATAAGGAATAGGTATTATAGGGAATAACTAGTGAAGTGGAAAGGGAGACCTATTGAAGATTCAACATGGTTTTCTAAATCAGAGGTTAGCTATCTTGGCTTTCCTCTAACTTTTGAAGAGTGACAAGGTCATTTTTCAAACTACCCGAGTGTCTGATGCAGGAGCACCCAAGGCATAAGAGAAATCTTGCATCAACCAAAAAAAAGATTTATAATGTTTCTTTTGAATAAGGGTTGAATTGGATTGAGTTGCTAAATAAGAAGATTTATAGTAGTTTGGGCTTCAATCCTTGGGCATATCTCTTATCACTTTCCAGAGAAGTTGTACTTAGTCATTTTTTTGCACAGTCCTATACGACTTTGGTCTTCAGTGTTAAGCCTTACACCTCGACTTAACTACTAAAGATGTATGATGTATTTAGGAACTACGAACCCAACACCTATAAGGACAGAAGATGGTAAGCAGCTTGAAGGAGGAATGAACTTTGACTTTTTATGAACTATAGAAATTCGACATGTAGTCGAGGAGATTTTGAGCTATTAGTGGGAGCCATTGGCAAGTCTCTTCGATGGGGAGATATGGCATATCAGAGTGACATTGATACCTCGACCTGACATGAATCCTAGTCCCCTCGATGGGCTGACGATGTGATGATGATAAAGAGCCATCAGGGAGACATGAGTGTTTCAATTTGGAGTCTTGTGGAGTTCGCCTGATAATCCAATAGGAGTTTCATCATTGGGACCTGGTGGTTTCAGAGCAAGAAGGTTTAAATTTCTAGCAATATTTTGATGGTGAGAGATGGTAGAAGCATGAGGAGAACTAAGGCGATGGTTGGCGAGTAGGGTGGAAATATGTGGCAAAAGGTTACTCATTATTTTTACATCGTTGTTCTAAAACAACGTGATTGGTTAACAATTTCCACATGAGCCATTGGTTGGAGGGTGATGATAACTGCTAGTGAATTCCCAATGTCCATTGGGTGCAAAGAAGTACTATGACACCAAGAGAAAGTAATGTCAAGGCCAACCTGGAAGATTAGAGATACATATAAATACTGAAGGGAAACATGAGATCGCCAGCCAAAGAAGAGATATAGGGACACACAGTGAAGAGATAGGAAGGTGGCAGAAATTGAAGGTCAATTTCTTGTTGGTGAATGAAGAACCGAGGGTGAATACTCTGACCTAAAATTTAGTAGATGAATATAATAACCTGCCCATAAGAAGGCATGTAAGACTGTAATATGTATTTACATTTATGAGTAATACAATCTCTTGCATTCTCTTGCATATTCTTGTTGTGCAAACATGTGTGTTGTTATGAGTTTGCATCTATAAGGGGAGTACCCTTCTTCATAGTGAATAATTAAATTACATATGCTCTTAGGATATGTAAGTTGAATACCATATGTAATCCTCACATTCTCCCACTTTATATTCAAATTGCAAAAGCATAAGGGGTTTGAAAACATAAAATAGCCACCAAGAGTATAAGCATGTTGGACCAACTCTTATGTGTTCATGATCTCATTGAGATAACCTACAATATTACAAAAGTGGCAGCCATATTGACAACAACACTCACATCCTCCATCATGCCCAAACACAAAAGATAAGAAACTAAATCCAAGAACACAATATGAATGCCACACAAAAACCATTGTATCATGCCTCAAACTAAACACATGCATTGAATTCTATATCCTCCAAAACAAGACCAAGGAATAGTAAAAAAAGCTATTTTTCTAACACATCCAATTAATAATACCTTAAAAATAGGGTAAATCCATCATAAGTAGACATTTTAATGTCAAAATATTCATCCCAATCCAAAATCACAAGTCCTTGTATATTCATTGTCCTAAACAAAGTGCACCTCAATTGGAAATTAACCTCTAAAGACCATTGTACTATATTCCATTGACACATTACCTCCATATAAATTCTACTCTATGGGCATTTTCTATCCTAAAACTAATCAAAGAATTCCCACCAACACCTTTCACATAAAGGATGTGGTTCATAACCTATATGTTTCTAAGTATCAAAGAATTCTCATTGATATGTAAACCTAGAAATAGAACCACTGTTAAATAATTCCTAAAAACGAAACTATGTTCTTCCATAAAACCAAATTAATTTTATATTTATGAAAATTAAGATATATGCCTCTAAAACTTCAATTGAAAATCCATCTCAACATCCCAAGGTCAAACACAATAACATCAAGAATTTGAAAGGATACAAAGGTCCTCAACTAAAGGAAGATTAAACAATAATTCTATAATAATAGAATATTCTCATGGCCACTAAACATCTCTTATACTCTTCAAATATTTTATTAAAATATCACTAATAATAAAGTGATATATCCACATCACTATCAATGTTCCCACTAAAAATGGTCTT
This sequence comes from Sequoia sempervirens, assembly GCA_007258455.2. Lineage (NCBI taxonomy): Eukaryota > Viridiplantae > Streptophyta > Pinopsida > Cupressales > Cupressaceae > Sequoia > Sequoia sempervirens. Next base: position 1,183,135,115 of record VDFB02271358.1, read on the forward strand.
GAGTTATCTACGATGCCATGATAAACATCTCCTAACTAGAGATCACCCATGGCCCCCACAAAATAAAAGTACTCAATTTGACACCAACAACTCCTAAAAGGTAAATAAAAACCATGATCCCCAACCAAGAAGATGGGTCATGAACTATGAAACCACACAAATCTCCCATTAAATTATGATCTAGAACTTCTCATGACAATACATGCAACTACTAAAAGTTTTAAAACATAATTGCAAGGACCCAAATAATTCCTATAGAAGTTCTACAAGCATCTCATAGTATTGTAACAAGAGTCACATATAATCCAAACACCCATCTTTCTACCTCACAACAATAAACATACCAATACACCATGATGATTGAAAAAGTTTAACTAAATAGAATTTTCATCCCATGGAATCCACCAAGAAAACTATACTACAACAAGACACCAACAATGCATAAAAGATATATGAGTTTAGATATCTCACATATAGTTTCTCCATACAATATATGGGTATAGACAACCCAAAAATAGGCATAAAAATGGAATCCAAAGGTGACAAGAAAATATTGGCTAGTTCTCTAACTAAAAACAAGGAAGCTATAAATCACATAAATCTCAAACAATACAACACACACATTCAACATGTCACATCAGTACATATAAAACAAAGAAAATAAAATATAACATGTAAACTATTCATGAAATTCTAGCATTGTATCAAGCCTAAATCCAACTTACTGCATCTCTATAATAGAGTAGCCATAGTTCATGACAATTATATAAATTTTATAATGCATTCATGTTTGTCGAGAAGAATTTTTTTTAAAATGGTAAAAATGCATGTGGATCCCATGATTCTAGACCCACATGCTCTATTTTACCTTGTAATTTGTGTGTTTTATCACATACAAACACGCTTTTCATGGTGTTGACAAAATATCAATAATTTTTTATCAATTACACCACCTTTTCTTGTTTTACTCATGTAAAAGAACTAAATTACATGTTTTAGATTGAATATGATAGTATGAACTAATATTTTCATGTTTTATGTTTTAATTTGATAACATACAACCATTGCTTTTAGATTTTTTACCAGTTCTACTAGATTGTTATAGAATTGAACGTCATACTAAGGAAGTTGTTGAAAAACTCAAATTTTTGAGGAGTGTGAATCCAAAAATGAATGAAACAATATTGTGCAATTGAGAAATTGAATCCCAAAGTCCAAGGTATGTCATCTATGCCTTTCTACCTTTTTTTCATGCCCCCTTCTTATTGTTGAAAATTGAGGTAATTATGTAGCTTAATACTTTGTAAAACTATGAGATTGCTGATCTAATTAAGTATTCTTTGTTATAGATTCTTTGTGGATTATTATCTGTTTAGATTCATTTTACCATTTGTAGAAGTAGACAAAAGGTTGTAGAAGAATAAGACCAGAAGATAGAAGTTACACAACATATATTGTGGAGAAACCCTTTCGAGAAAAAACTCCACCAAGAATCAATGTATTATTTAATCTCAGAATAAGATTACAATAATTCCAATCCTTGCTTGAGATGCTCCTTTTTCCTTCAACAAATCTTCTTCACAACCTACAATAAAATATGATGAAACTCTCTTCAACTTGCTTGAGATAAATAGACTATAATCAGCCTTGTAAACTCCAAAGAGTTACAATTACAAAGCACAAAGCTTATCTCACAAAACCTACGCCTATTCTTTGCAAGTAGAGCTCTACCATGAAGAAAAATTTCAAAACAAGTCCTTCATCCATTTGGGCATCCCAAACTAGAGTCATAACACAACGTTGATTCCAAAGATATCTTATGAGCCTCTCCTCAAATTTGGTGCCCAAGAATGGGCCCACTTAACTCAACCTTATAAAATATCTTAACATGCAAAAGTGTTAACTCCAAGATGCCAACTTGGGCACCCAAGGTGGTTCCAAGTCAATCTCTATTAACTAAAACATATCTCTCCACCATTCATGCAAATATCATGCATGATTTATCATCCCCTATTAATTGAAAGTAGTCACCTGTTATCTGTCATGCAACTCAAGTCATTAGCATGCAATTCAAGTTAACTGAAGTCAACTAACATGCAACTCAAACTAATACATGCAACTGAAGATAATTGAACCATAACTGAACGGAATTGAACTAAATTGAACTGAACTAATACTTAACTCCATGCATGTAAACATCAATCCCTTGTGAACTGAACTAATACTGAATTGAACTGAACTAAACTGATTTGATCTGAACTAAATTGAATTCCATGCATTTAAACATCAATCCCTAACTTCTAGGATCTTTACATGCATTATTGAAGGGTTATCTTTTTCTCCAAATAGTTAACTTAACTCAAGGTGGGTTCCACCTTCCATGTGGGCACCCCATGTGCTCCTATTATTTAGGAACTCATCTTGGATGCCCTCACATGTTCCTATCATTTAGAATTAATTACAAATGTCAATTAACATGATTATTTCATTCAAATTTAATCTCTTTCTAATCCTAGTGTTGGGGAACACTTTCCAAGGGCTAAGGAGATACATGAAATAATGTTTAGGATTGCAATTAAATGGCATCCTATTTCCAACATTCTCCCACTTGACATTATACATTCCAATTATTCTAAACAAGGAATTATTATTATAAATCAAGTATAGGACTCAAGGCCAATGGTCTTCCTGCACCAAGAGAACTTATCTGTAGGAACTGGTTTCATAAGATAATCTGCAACATTAATCAAAGTGTCAACTTTCTCAACAAATTCTTTGTGGATTATTATTTTTTTAGATCCATTGCAATGTATAATGTCAAGTGGGAGAATGTTGGAAATAGGATGTCATTTCCAACACTTATCATATATTGTGTGCTACATATCTTAGTGCTAATTCACTCCATTGCAACCCAATTGTTAACCATTACATTGTTCACATCCCTTCTCTTTCCAATAATTTTTATGTTTTTACTAATTTATTTAATTCTCATGATTTTTTTTATCATTACACTCACTTAGCCAAGATAATATAAATAAAAATCATAAAATTATTTCCCAACTATAAGATTTGAAGTGTGTTATCAACCCTACAAGTGGACCTAGATCCTTAAATTCTCATTGATGCACTAGGTAGTAATTTGATTACAAACTCATCTATGTTATTATCCATCATCCTAAAATCCTATGATGAGACTAAGTGAGCTAGAGGCCCCCTTAACCACTTTTATTTGTAGGGTTTTTGTACATATATTTGATGATATAGATCAAATATGAAAAAAATGGTGAGGATTTTGAGAAATTTATAAGAGGAAAAAGTTCTTAAAATAAATTCTAAGGAATCACCATATAAATTTGTAGGCTATTCTAACATATTGGACTAGGTCATGTCATTTTCATATATTACCACAAAATAGGGCTCTAGGGGAGGACATTGCCACCAAGTAGGATGCTACTTATTTAAAAGTATCATGTCCTTTCAAATATTTACACTTATATGTCTGTATAGGTGCCTAATAGTTCTCAAAACTTAGATCAATTGATACAAGATTAGAAAAACAAGTAAAATATTTCCTTTTATCTATTTTACATCAATTCTCTCATAGTTAAGTATAGTTTTCTATTAGTTTCACTTCCATTTCTATGTATGATAGGAACTAACTTTGGAAAAGTATCTATATATTCATCATGTCCTCCTTAATTTTTTTTACACCTATACCATTCTAAATTGGGTGAAATCATTCATCTTTATCTATTTTTAGGATACCATGCAACCATGTATAAATACTAAGAGGAGAATTTGTTTCTCAAGAGACAAGGAAGTTATTGGTGGAATTTAAAGGATAATAAATGGAGTGATGGGAACTCTAGATCTTTGTGAAGCGACAGCCTATTGAGTGTACCTAGATCTATACCTTCCTTTATTGACATGTGTCTCCTATGTTGCATGATGTAGAGTTGCTCAAAGTCTTCCTTAATTAATTTTGAACTTGTGATAATTTATCTCTTCTCTACCTTGGAGATAGAATCAATACAAAGAAACATAAAATTAACAAAGATTCTAGGCCCTCCTTCTACCTACAATATTTTTATAGGTAATTTGACATGTTCATTAACTCAATTAAAGTACTAAGTGTAATCCACATCTCTTCTAAGGATATCAAATATCCTTTACATTAATATGGCCACATCATGGTCATGCAAGATAATTGAATGGTCACTGTAATATTCTATTTCAAAGGGACTATAATGTTAAAAAAATAAAAATGGTTAGGTCCATGAATTTATTAGTTGTTTTAGATCTATTATTTATCATAATCTAACTAAGGCATCCATTGCAATTAGGTGTCCCTTTGGAGCTTATAAACTAGCAATAAAAAAAGATTACAAGTACAATATTTTAATATTCTAATAGTATTACAGGTTTTCATCCTAAAAGTAATCTCATGTCATAATCAAATGTACAAAATATTGTGAAATAAATAAGGGTTCAAAGAGAGAAAATAAGCCTATTTTATGTAGATGAGAAGTTTGCCCCTATTGAAGAGATCAATTCCTTATAAAACCAATACTTGCCTAGTTAGTTTCCACTTCTCTATCTTGGTGCATTTAGATCTAATTTTTTACATATTTATCTCTTTTAGTCATTTGATTGAAAGTTTCCACTTCCATCTTAAATTTGTTTTTCCATTATCTGATATAAGTTCATTCCCAACTCTTATTAGTTGGGTAATTAGTGTTAAAATTGGTTTTATTTGCACTATTTTACATACAAAAACCTAAACCTTATTACTCATTTACAAAGTCAAACCAATTCATATTTAACCATGATGCAAAAAATCATATTATATTTAATATTCTTGCATTACCTCTTATTCATAACATGATACTTTCATTCCTCTCCCTTAGGGCTATGATATTAAGGTATTTGTGGATATCATTGGGTTCCTAGACATGAGACTCAAGGATGTATTTTCTTCTTTTTTCTTTTACATATACTTTAATTTGCACTCTTATAGACTCTTATGGACTCTTCATCTAGTGGTGGTGTGTTGGTGGTTTTCATTGTATATTACATTTTTATTTGGTTATGGTTTGATGCTTTATCATACAATGGATTAAAAAATATCCATGCCATATTCATGATTGATACAAAATTCAACATCATACCAAGGAAACAACCATAGAATCAAACATCATAGGAGCATGACGCCAATAATAAGAAGAAACAAGAATAAATGAGGCTACTTCATGAATGTAATAAATTCAACACCATAGATGAAGCTATATCATCTTAAATCCAATTGAATATGAACATGAAACATCCATCAAGGAATAAAAGAGAATAAAGTGAAGAAGCAAACGAAAAAATGAAAAATATTTGTACAATGAGTAAATTGAATCCTAGAACTGAAGGTACGTTCTATTTTTTTATCTCAATATGATATTTAAAAATCCTCAATCACCAACTGAAAACACAATAAAATTCCAAATATTCAAAACATAATAAATATTAAAGATGATTTTTTAATGAAACAAATCTATGTAATGAAGCAAGTTTACAATTGAGAACTATAGTTTCCTTAGTCTAATGAGTTGAATTTGATCCTAGTTGTTCAAGTTGGCCTAGGTGGTAAGAGGTGCTTAAAGTCCCTTTTTGGGATGTTGTCTTATGTATACTAGGTGTTTATGGCATTGAAGCTGAAAGCCATAATAAGAACAACATTTAATGGCATTCATCATTGTTGAATATAAACATAAAATTACCCTATGTTATTCACTGAAGCTTTGAAATAATCTTCAGCCACCGTAAAAATCCTCCAAACTGTTGTGAAGAACATGAACTGTTTGAAAACCCTAGAAAAATTTGGCTTGTCTTAATGAAACTCAAATTTCCCAAAACAAACTCCCCTTTAAACTCATATGTGTGAGTGTTGACACAGTCAAGAGATTAACAAGACAAAACTTCCTTTTGACTTCCCATTTCCCTTTTGGCATCAAAGATTAATAAAAGTTTAATTTTTTTTGTTCCTCTATTTAAAAATAGTGCTAAACTAATAGACCAAGGGTGAAATAATATCAACACTTATACTTTAATATATATTTCATGTATATAGTGTCAGGATGTTTGAGAGTGGTTTCAAATCTCTAGGAATTATAATACAAATTATATTGTTTGGAATATCTTACATTTTTTTAGCTAGTCAAATATCAGTAATCAACATGTCAAATTTTAGTAATCAAGAGCTCTCTCCCTCTCTCTAATTCTCTATATCTCACTTCTCTATCCCCTCTCTCTCTCTCTACCTACCTACCTTTCCCTTTATCACTCCCTACCACTCTATCTATTTCTCTCTATCTCACCTCTCTCTCACCTCCCTCTATCTCCCTCCATAACTCTCCCTCCCTCTCTTCTTCCCTATATACTCTATATCTCCCAATCCCTCTCTCTACCTACCTCTCCATTCATCATTCCCCATAACTCTCTCTCTACACCTCTCTATCTCACCTCTCTCTCTCCCCTCATTCCCTCTCTACTTCTCTCCATCTCTCCTCTCTCTATCTCTCCTTCACTCTCTACTTATCTTTATCTCCCCTCTCCCTCTCTCTATCTACCTCTCCCTCCATCACACTCTCTATGTTTCTCTCTATCTCACCTCTCTCTCTCCCTCCCTCTCTACTTCTCTATATCTCCCCTCTCCCTCTCTCTACCAACCTCTCCCTCCATCAATCCCTACCACTCTCCCTCTCACCTCCCAATCTCTCCATACCTCTCCCTCCCTCTCTCATTCCCTCTCTACCTACCTCTCCATCCATCACTCCCTACCACTCTCTCTACACCCTCTATCTCACCTCTCTCCCTCCATCCATCCCCCATTCCCTCTCTACTCTTTATCTCTCTTTACATCTCCTTCCCTCTCTACTTGTCTTTATCTCCCCTCTCCCTCTATCAACCTCTCCCTCCATCACTCTCTCTATCTCACCTATTTCTCCCTCCCTACCTCTTTCCATCTCTACTCTCTATCTCTCCTCTCCCTCCCTCCCTCACTCCCCCTCTTTATCTCTCACTCTCTCCTCTCTATCTCATCATTTTCTCTCCCTCTCTCTCTCACTTTCTCCTATCTATCTTACCATTCTCTCTCTCTACTTCTCTTTATCTCACCTATCCCTCTTTACCTCTCCCTTCCTCCCCTCTCTCTCTCTCTCTCTCTCTCCCACCTTCCCTCCTTCCCTCTATCTTTATCTCTCTCTACTTCTCACTATCTCACCTATCCCTTTCTATCGGCCTCTCCCTACATCACTCCCTACCACTCTCTCTATTGCTCTCTATCTCACTTCTCTCACCTCCCTCTCTCTCTCCCTCTCTCCTTCCCTATCTACTCTCTACCTCTCCTTTGCTCTATACTGATTTTTATCTCCCCTTTCCCTCTCTCTACCTACCTTTCCATCTGTCACTCTCTCTCCCTATGAAAGTTGAGGTTTTAAGGTATAGGTTTGAGGTTTGAGGGATAGTGTATAGGGTTGGCAGTTGAGCTCTGTAAGGGTTTCTTGTGTCTATAGTCATTCTTGGCCCCTCTTGCATCATTCCATGCCATAGGTGTAGGATTTTCTCATTTACTATGTGTGTCTCTGCATTTACTGCAGACTTATTGGTTTTATTATTCCTTCAACCAGATCTAACCCAATAGTTCTTGCTAGTGTTGGCGGTTGGATGGCTTTGCTCAATGGCTCCCCCTTCGAGCAAGCAGCCCCAAAAACTTGTTCTAAAAGTGTTTCACGAGGTAAGTCTTTTGACTCCCTGGCTGATGTGGTTTTAACCTTACCAGACTTTGATTTTGCATGTCAATGGCTTGAGCAACATACTCTTGTTGGTTTTTTTTTGGGAGAAGTCCCACTTAAAGTGTGCTTAAAGAATGGGTCCATAAGGCCTGGGTCCCTCATGGGATCTACCTTGATATGGTCTAAAATTTAACCAAGGTTTTTTTTCATTTTCACTTTGTGGAGGCCAGTCATGTTCAGGCAATCCCAAATCATGGTCCTTGGTATGTCCGGTCATCTTTGTTGGTCTTCTCATCGAAGACCTAGGACTTTGCTATCTCAGATGACACCAAGTTGTAGGTCCCGATATGGTTGAGTTTTCAGGTTTTCCTTTGCCTTGTGTGCCTTTTTTGCAACATATTGAGTCCTCTCTAGGGAAGGTCATTTGTATTGACCAAATAGGTTCTTTTAGGCTCAACCCCAAAAACAGGTATGTGTCGAAGTGGACCTTTCACAAGATTTGAAGAAGTCCATTGACATCCAAATTGGAGCTCTTCAGCATAACCAAAAGGTTACTTATTTTAGTTCACCGAACACGTGGTATAGGTGTCAGTCCGTAGACCACAATATTAAGGACTACCCTTTGGAAGTTCCTCGTACTCCTTCGCCACCACAGGATACTGAAAAGCCCCATCAGGTAGATAGTTTTGCTGCCAAATCAAAGGATAAATGGACGATGGTTACGAATTGTAAAAATAAGTCAAATGGCTTTGGGACAGTTTCCAAATTCCTTGAGCCAGCTAAAGAAGTTTCAAACCCTTTAGTGAAGGGGAAAGAAGCCCCAGTTGGGTCTGCCACTACTTTGGCACAACCAAGGCCTAAGACTACGCCTTAACCTTCTGTCATCATGATAGCATAGTCAACTAAATTTCCTCCCATGTCGAGAGCTCAAAGGAGGTCTCGAAGCCCTTCTCAGCCTTTGGAAGAAGTAGAATATGTTCAGGAGAAGTAAATATTTTTTTCTCCAAACATTCAAATTGGCTCAATTACACTAGAATTCTTGCATAATCGCTTCTCTACTTTGAATGAGGAGTCAAACTCTGACAATATGGAGGAGTTTCACTCATGAATTTCCTCTCCTAGAATGTTTGAGGTCTAACAAACCTCTCTCAGAAGTATTTAGTCAGGGATACTCTATGAAATTATACTGGTATTGAAGTGCTTTCTCTCTAGGAAGTGAAAGTTACTAGTTTTTTGCTCACGTCAGCTTTTCGGTTTATTTGGCCATCTAGTAAAATTTATGTACTGAACATGAGGTTGGACATGGTGGAGCATTCACCCTTTTGTCCCCAAGGTGACATGCTTGTATGGTTGATCATGGATCTTACCCCACACATCGACTCGTCTAGATTCTTCTTAACATTGATAATCACTCTTTTGGGATTATCAATTTTTATGCCTCGAATGATGTTGAAATATCTCTTCTTTGGTGTTGGATTGTTGATTCAATGCCAGTTGCTACCTAGATTTTGTGCAGGGATTTTAATATGGTTGAGATGGCATATGGCAAAGATGGTACTCTGCCATTCAGGTGGGTAACTAACAAACAAGAAACATAGTTTTACATGTGTAATAAATTGGGGTTTTTTTTATCCCAATATTGGCCACCGTCATTCTCATTCTCTCTGGTACACTTGGTGTAATTACCGAGCTAGTTTTGATAGGATATTTAAGCGCCTCGATCATGCCATGATCTCGGCTCAATTTTTTTCTCCTTTGACAACTCTTCACTTTCGATTAAGTCATTAGTGGATGTGATGTTGTTAGACAATTTCCCAATATATTTTTGCATTGAATGGGAGTTAAGACTACCTCATACCAACAAGAACCAGTTCTTCCTAAACACATCTTTGCTGCATCATCAGCCCACACTAGCCCACATTCCTATGGTTTGGAATTTGGGGTACAGACCACCTCACAATACAGGTTGTATTTCCTGGTGGAATGATGCCATCACTCGCATGGCAAGGTTTCTTCATATTTATGGGCACTAGCTGGCCATCTTTCATCGCAGGTCTTATGAGGTGACCACAACTGACCTCCACTCAGCCACCGAGGCTTTGGCGACAAGTCATTTTTCCCCTTCACTGAAAGTTAGGGTGGTGGAATTAAGGCACAAAAAGTAAGTTACAGATAATTATGCTTCCAAAGGTGTGCAAATCAAGGCCAAGCTACATTGGCTTAAAATCAAAGATCGTGCCTCCAAGGAATTTTTTCTAGCCCTTTGTGCTAGGCACTCTTCTCCTAGTATCAAAAAAATCAAAGAAGGAGCTCAAGTGCTTTCCAAGCTACTTGAAATTCTCCAGGCCTTTGTTAGGCATTATGAACAAGTGTTTACTACTCAAGATTACACACCGAAACATCAACAAGCTTTGAATAGGATTGTCTTGTTGTTGTGCCAAAAAGGCTATCTTCAACCCAAAAAGCCTTTTGTGAGCAACTGCTCATAGTTGAAGACCTGAAGGAGGTTGTTCACACCATGGCGGATGACAAAGCTCTAGGAATTAATGGTTTCTCATGTGAATTTTGCAAAGCCCTTTGGAACTATGTTGGGCAAGATTTGCACAAAGTTTATCTTAAAACTTTTCATTCCAAAACTCTTGGAAACATAATTAACAAAGGGAATATTAAGTTAATAGCTAAGTCTAGCAATCCCAAGGATATCTGCAACTAGCAACCTATCATGCTCCTCAATGTTTCCTACAAATCATTTCCAAAGCCTTTGCCTTTCAAATCTATCATTTCTTGCCTCAGATTGTGCACCCAAAACAAACTGGTTTCATTAAATCTAAATTTATTTTGGATAATATCAGTCATTTGGGAAGGAATGGAATAAGCCAAGTGCTCTAACTAGAAAGCCATTTTCCTTAAAATTGACTTTGCTAAGGCTTATGACTGCATTGAATGGCCATTTATTCTCACCATATTGGTTGCCTTGGGATTTAGCCCTAATTTCATTCAGGCTATCCAAATGCTTTTTTTAGATGCCTCTGTTTGCATCACCATTAATGGCTGCTAGTCTCATGCCTTCGGCTTGTTCCGCTCCATCAAGCAGGGTTTCCTGCATACCCCCTCACTCTATGTGCTTGTTTTTGAAGGGTTTGGTTTTTTTTGGCTAATGTTGTTTCCTAGCAGTGAGTTAGAGGCATTTCTTTTCCCAATTCGCAAGCTCAACTCGTTAATGGCCATTTTGTTGATTACTTTTTTCTCACTTTTCTAGAAGAGGAAAATAATATCAAAGTGGCATTAGAGTGCCTTGAAATTTTTTGCCTATAGCCTCTAGTTCTACCATTCAATGACAAAACCTTATGCTACAGGCAGTCTATTCTGCTCATTCCTCATTGCTTTCAATAGTATGGCTAGAAGTGGATTGATCTAGGGGAATTTTTTTCATTTTTTGGGCATTCCCTTTACCTTTAAGGCTTCCTCTACGGAGTTGTGGCAAGCGGTTCTCTCTCAGATTGAGTAGAAGTTGGCTTACTAGATTACCAAGCCTCTCTCTCTGGATGGGAAATTTTAGATCTATTCTAAAGTTTTAATTGTTATGCATGTTTATTACTCTTCTTGTTGGGATCCTTCGAAGGCTGCTTACGCTAAGCTTGAAAAGATTTTATGCGACCTTTTTTGGGCCTCTTCTGAGACTCGTCGAGGGTTTCACTACATAGCTTGGGAGTTTTTTTGCTTTCCTAGAGACTCTGGAGGACTTAGCCTACTCTCCACTCAATTGCAAGAGATTTCTCTATGTTTGAAATGGATAATCAAAGCCCTTAATGGTGATGAAGCTTGGAAATTCTCCTCAAGCATTGCATTTAGTCTGGTTTTCCTGTTCATAGGCTGGCCTAGAAGGGGATTGGCTTTCAAACCCTTTTGATTATGAAGGAACTAGTCCAAAATTATGGAAACTACTATGGCCAAAAGCATTTGGAGAGCCTAGGAATCCATTAAGCCTTGGCTCTATTGGGCTGGCTATGGCTTCCATAATGGACTTTCACTCAATCAACAAAATGTGTGGTGGTCGCTTCTCTTTGCCAGTAATGGTCAACCGCTAGCCAAATCACCTTGTCTTAAGGCTTTAATATTTCATAAGAAAGGTATCTAGACCTTACAACACACATTTCACAGACCCACGATGTGTATTGTGTTGTGTGAATATTTTCATGCTCATTATCAACTTCAAAACCAGGACCATGTTACTTATGATGGTCTGGTGAATGCTATTCCAGTACATATGCTTCATAAGGTGGGAATTCGTGGCACCAAGCCTTGGTGGAAGGACTAGAAGTGGTACCTAGAAACCCCTTTCAGAAACTACAATCCCAAGCTTGGCTATCTATGGCTTTCACCACACTTTCCTATAATTAATGGTTTGAACTAGCAGTGGCATCTTCAGTCTTTTGCGCCTATCTAGTGAAAACGATTCTCTGCCACTTGGTCTACAAGTGTTAAGCCTAAGCTCACCTACTTTGCTTGGTGTATTCTTTTCCAAGGCTTACCAATGGGGTCTTGACTTGTTCACTTGGGAGTCCAAGACCCTCGTTTCCCATTCTGTGGGAAAGCTAAGTCTTTAAGCATCTTTTCTAGTTTTGTAATAGAGCCTAGCAGTTTTGGAATTAGATTCATGACTTCTTTTGGCCATTTCGATTAGATCCATTTTCTTGGCACATGGTTATGTTGGGTGACTTGCCCAGGCTTCCCTACTAAGTATACCCAACTTTGGCACACTCTCAGGGTGGAAATCCTCTTTAGTATTTGGACATATAGAAATGCCTGCATATTTTCTCACTACCAGATTGATAAAAATGTTTCTTTGTATTCTAAAGCTATCATTTACTCTAATGTGTTTTTGCATATTTAAGTTCAAGCAAACAAATTTGTACTTGAGGTGTCTCACCTCCAAGTGCTTTTGGACCATTGGGGTAATGCTCTATATACTGTGGATCGGGTGCCCTCTTCACCCACTTCCTCTTGTGGCCAGTCACCTTCACAAGGTCAACAGTGGAGTGGTTTTGCTCACCCCCACTTTCAGGTTCCTCCTCATCATGGCTCCCTCCCTCCTTGGCAATTGTGCTTTCCTCCTCCACGAGCTGACTTGGGGTGGCCCTCTAGAGGGGTGGTGGGGAGTGGTGGTGGTACCTCTTGGTGGCCCTCTAATAATGCTCCCGGTAGTAGCTTTGGTTGGACAGACACTGCAAAATGTTTCCCACATTTGGCTTTGGAAATCTCACCTCGACATGAGGAAAATGAAGAAGATAAAGATAAAAAATATGGCGATGGTTGGGGTCCTCCTAATGTCACTCTAGCCCCCGCTACTGTATGGGGTAAAAAGATGGATGACATGGACCCTCCTAGCTCTGTTGGCACTACTCTAGCCGCATAATGGCCAATTTTATTTATATGTTTGTAATGTTTATAGTTTTCTGGTCTAGGCCCAAGTGACTCTATTTTTGGTTTTATGGGCTCATCCCATGTGACTCTCGAGGTGTTCCTTCTTACCACCCATCCTTTTTTGTGAATATGTATCTTTATCTTTATTATTAATATAGATAGTTTCCTATTCATAAAAAAAAGGTCAAGTGTATAGGGTATAGGGATTAGGTTTTAGGATATTGTAGAAGGTTGAGGGTATAGGGTATAGGGATAATGTTCGAGGGTGTAGGGTTTAAGGTATAGGTTTGAGGGCAACAATAGTTTTTCAAGGTTGAGGGTATAGGGTTAAGTGTTCAAGGTATATGTATTATGGTTTAGGATATTTGGTATTGGGTTTATGGTTTGGGGTTTAAGTATAGGGTTGACAATTGAGGGATAATGTTCAAGGTTTAGGGTATAAGGTTGAGGGTGTAGGGTTTATTATTTAAGGTATAGGGTTGAGGGTATAGGTTTAAGTGTACATAGCATATAGGGGTTAGGGTTTAGGATATTAGGTATAGGTTTGAGGGTATTGGGTTGAGGGTTTAGGGTTATGGATTCATGGTTTAGGGTATAGGGTATAGGGATGAGGGTTCAGGGTGTAGGGTTTAGGTTTTAAGGTATAGGGTTGAGGGTATAGGGTTAAGTGTATAGGGTTAAGTGTATAGGGTATAGATATTAGGTTTTAGGATATTGGGTATAGGTTTGAGGGTATCATATTTAGGGTATAGGGTTGAGGGTTGAGAGTGTATAGTTTAGGGTTTAAGTATAGGATTGAGGGTTGAGGGATAATGTTTAGGGTTTAGGGTATAAGGTTGATGGTATAGGGTATAAGGATGAGGGTTGAGGGATAGTGTTGAGGGTTGAGGGTATAGGGTTAAGTGTATAGAGTATAGAGATTAGGGTTTTGGATATTCAGTAGGGTTTAGGGTATAAGGTTTAGCATTTAGAATATAAGGTTGAGGGTATAGGGATGAGGGTTGAGGGTGTAGAGTTTAGGGTTTAAGGTATAGGTTTGAGGGTTGATGGATAGTGTTCAAGGTTGAGGGTATAGGGTTAAGTGTATAGGGTATAGGGATTAGGGTTTAGGATATTGGGTATAAGGTTGAGGGTGTAGGGTATAGGGATAAGGGTTGAGGGTGTAGGGTTTAGGGTTAAGGTATAGGGTTGAGGGTTGAGGGAGATGTAGGGATAGAGAGAGAGAGGTGAGATAGAGAGAAGTAGAGAGGGAAGGGGAGGGAGGGAGAGAGAGAGAGAGAGAGAGAGAGAGAGAGAGAGAGAGAGAAATACTAAATCTTAGGTTTCAAAAGGAAATACAATAAATTGAATTTAAACTTAATTTAGAATTGCATGTCCATCGATGCTAAATGTCTTATCTAGTAGGTCATATGTGAACATAGCATCCAATATGAGTGTAGTTTTCTCCTAGCCTTGTGTATCCTGAGAATCCTCAAACCCATGATCACAAATAGACCCATAGTTTCAATAAAAATAAGGTGATCATCGAGATCTAGGAGCCTCTCCCTAAGCAACCTATGTTAAAAGGTCTATTGTGTTTTAGCAAGGTTTATATGAGGGAGCGGATGGAATCTAGAGTCTCCACCTCAACACCCTCCTTCATAATGGAAGGGATCGTGACAAGATCAATGTTTTCCCTACCAAGGGGTATTTATGCCTAATTCTATCTATGATGTTCTCCCTCTAGATATCTTGTTTAGAGACCCTACCTCTAACCTAGAAGTCATGTATATCAAATTAGTTCTTAGTTTCATTAAATACAAACTCACAATAGATTTTCCTTGAAAATATCATTTGACCTCATAGTTTTTGTATAGAGGATGGTCAACAAATCTTCAACAACTCTCCCAAAAAATTTCCCTCATTCCTTAGTATTGGCACCAATGGATATGGAACCTTTTACAACTATCATGTAGGGTTACATTAGTTCATGGGTCAATGAGTAACATACACAAATCATATTTCAATATTTTCTTTTTTTTTCCTTATTGGTACAATAATTTTGACACATAAAATTATCATTCCTCCTCCCTCTTATTCAACCATGTATTAATTTGGCCACTCATGAAATCTATATGAGAGACAATATATTTCAATGAAGTGGGGAGGATTTTCCAATGGGAACTAGTTTCACTTGGTTTTCTCAACCTATTGATTACTGCTTGGAGTTCCCTTTATTATTTTCAATTTGACCCATTAGGTTTTCTTGCATTTGAGGAGGAAGTTGAGGAATTGATGGAGGAGTTTGCTAAGGGTTTAGTTGTCCATGTTTTTCTCTAAGGTTTTCATTAATTGGTGAACTAGAGCTTTCATCAATTAGTGAAGGATTTTCAATTCCTATAAAAAAATAAAAACATTGAATCAAATTATTGCTATATTACTATTATATTCATTTTTTACAGTAAAAAAACAAAAAACCTACCTCATTGACCTTGTAGATGTTGTTGAAACATTTTGATGGTGGCTTTATCAAATCCAAAATGTGTACAATCTATTCCTCACTTGTGTTTTATTGTTGCACAAATAAGATTCAAGTTCAAATAAACTCAACCTCTTTGGATTTTTGTTTTTAACATAAATATAATGTGAGCACATTATGGCTTGATACTGACTAGCCTCTACCAAGCCATAACACAAGCATGTTATAACACACTCATGTTATGCCCTTGATTGACCAAAAAGAGGTTGTGGACACTTTTTGGTCCCCCATTTTTTTGCACATGCCCCCAACTTTACCAAAAAAAAATTACTATTTTTAAATATATAGATATAAATTCAAATGCTTCTAGTAAAAAATTGTAGAGTAAAAAACCTCTACACAATCTTACCACAAACATCTTAATCTATTCTCATAGATAATGAAAATACCATTATTATTTTTTGGATGAGTAGTACTTATATTACCATTTATAAATTAGTGTACCACATTTTACAAAAAAAAGATAGGTGGAAAAAGTCACACTCCTAAAGTCCAAATAGGGCATCATTCTGAAGCAAGATAACATAAAACATAAAACATAAAACAAAACACTAAGAAACTAGAGCACAATTAGAAGGAGGAGGAGGGAGATCCCAATTATTTGACTTTCCTCATACATCAACAAGGTCTAAGATAACCATTAGAGGGTCCCATCAATCATTACCATTATTAAAAAATTTCTCTTGAGTTACTTCATTAACCACTTGAGCAGGAGAAATTGAAACAACCAAATGAGGAAATTTTCTAGAGTTGAGCCAACTAGAATTTCCTCCACCAATAGGTAATGGAGAGGTAGAGCATCTACTATCAGGATGAAATCAATCCCACTTAGTATGATCCCTTCTCACAATAGGAGGAGAAGTCGAAGAGTGAGCATGTTGATGGCCAAGGGTAGAATGGCTATGTCCATAGTGACACCCTCAAGGAGGAGACCAACCTTAAAAGGAGTTGGGAGTTAGAGGTACTCTAGAAACAATACTAGGGGCATTATCCTAGTGATCCAATAACACTTGTAAGTCAGCCGCGTCAAATACAATTTTATTTGTTTGCACTTGAATCTACAATAAAACATTAAAAAAATTATCATAACTTTAGCATAAATCAAAAAACTATTGATCCACAAAACAAACTAAGAAAATAGAAGATTTTTTATATTTATATATGTTATAGAATATCCACCATGAAAGTGTGCTAGATATAATTGAATTTGTGAGCGATGCAAGGCTAATCCCCCTAATAAAACCATATGCCAAGAAAAAGGCTCAAGTCTAAATGGCTTGAAGAATTCAAGTATCTAGGTCAAAACATCATGAGCTCTAGGAAAAAATCAAAAGAAAAAATGACATTGAGGATTAGGACTTCTCAAATGAGATAGCCTAGAACCCATGTGGAAGCCTTGAAAAGAAGACACCTAGCAAAGTGAGCTAATTTGGTCTCTAGAACCAATGTGGAAGCCTTGAAAAGAAGACACCTAGCAAAGTGAGCTAATTTGGTCTCCAACATTTCCAACCATATGATGTGAAACTTGTGTTTCCATATTGAAATTGGGGACTACAAATGCGAACATTGATTCAAGGTGGGCACCATGGGAAAATAAGGAGAAAGCCAATGATACTCTTAACGAGCCTTATAATTCTAAAAAGCAATATTTGGATACAATTTCTAGTCTTTCCTCCAAGGTTTACAAGATCTAATAGCAATTTTATGAACCATATTAGCTGGGATGACTTCTATAATTGTACCAAAGTTTCACAATCTTAATTGAAAACATAAATTTTAATCTTGAATTTATTCCAAGAAAAAAGATTCCTAGTAGTTCTAGTGAAAATATCTTGGGATGTTTGTTGGTGTAAAATTAATGTTTTTACCCTCATTTACATGATTTATTTTACACTTTTAGGTTAATCTTGGTTAGGCAACGAGTTGGTGGTTAGAAACATATTTATCTCTCATTTCCTTTCTATACTTATCATCTAATCAATGCACACCATCTTTTAGCCTACAGTTTCGTGTCATATTGTAATTGGCATTTCGTCAATTTTCCTAGCTCTAATGCCATAGAAAATAAATCCCATAAATGAGAGTAAAAACATGAATTTTGATCCCCTTTCTAAATAATCCTAGAGCACGAACCAAAAGAGTGTTTGCAAGAGGAAAACTTTGGCAATGAAAATTAGGAGACCACCAAATATTTTGTTAGTTCATAGAAAAACTTTACAAAAACTAGAACCATTCCAAAGAAGCCAAGGCTTCATTGCTTCCTAACCTTGCCAAACATTGTTTATCACAAAGGTCCCTTGAATATAGACAACATATTTCATAATAAGAAGAGTGTAAAGACCAATCCTCTTCTAATTTCGTTGTCCAATTAGATGACAAAAAAAAAGTAGTGCCTTATTGAAACTTTCCAAGCTTCTTTACCCTAAAGAGCATGAATGATCCACTTAGTGCATATAGTTGTACTGTAGGAAAAAGGGACCTCTTGCTTGACATGCGAATAATTCATAATAAATTGAACTTAATGAGGCCTTGATTCAAGTGTTGTGAGGAATTTTATGCATCCACACTAGGTTTTAGACCCTTGTAAATTGAATAACATGCTTTTAACGATGTCTTGTAAAAGTGTTGTAAAGTGTTGTAAGATACTTTCGTGCTTTTCTAGACTTAATGAACCCATTTTCTCCTAATTCAAAATTATAAAACATATTTAATTGCATCATCACATCAATCTAGAAGACTTGTAAAATAAACTTATGATAAACTAGTGTTGTAATGTATCCCACACATTCACATTGGTTCTTGTGCCTTCCTAGGCTATGTGGACCTCATTTAGTGTTGTAAAGTGTATTCAAATCACACTTTCACATTGAATTCTATGTCCCAAGCCCTAATTGACCTTTACATCATCACTAATAGGCCCCTATTAACCCATATTGTGCATCCCGAGGCTTAAATTGATCAAATAACTAACAAAGTTGCAATTTAAACCTTATTTCCTTATCTCCTGGCATCTTAGCTGTCAAAATGGCCCCTGTGGGACCTATTCACCATGCATGGTGAATCAGTCCCATCCAGGTGGGACCCATTCACCATGTGTTGCAAATGAGTCCCCTTTGGCCCAATTTTGACCTTTGAGCGAGAAAAAAGTGAAATTTAAATTTAATCTTACTTTATGTCGGCCTGTGATGAGGTATTAACAGGTAAATTAGGAAAATTTCCTATAAATATAAGTATTTTAACCCTAATTCACATCTCTTATCATTATTCATCCACCAATCTTCCATCTCAAGTCAAACAACTTAAGGTTTTATCATTTCAAGTCGCCAAGATATCAATTTACAGACCTTCAAGAGTAGATTCTTCATGTTTTGCTACAGAATTTCAAGATCAAACATCATGGCAAGGTAATCAACTCCATTATTGCATGTTTCATTTCATTCTTTCATCATTTTGGTTTAATTACCTAAAAGGGGTTTGACCAAAGCAAACCCCCATGCCCTAACATTCAACATTCTCTCTCTTGTCTTGTGTGTTTGTAGATTTAGGCATCTTAGAGGCTTGGAAATCATTGAATATTAAGTTGCAAGGTTATTTAAGTCTTCCCTTCATTGATCAAGTCAAAATATCAACAAAAACTCACTTTCAGGTTCATAAATCAGAGTTTCAAAATCGGACACCTGTAGAGAATCAAAGTGTAGACTAAGAGCTCCAGATTCCACCTTTGGATAATCAGAAATTGAAAAGTGGACTCATTCGCCATGGGTGGTGAATGAGTTCCACTCCAAGGTCAATTTTTGGTTTTCTGCATTTTTAGATACCCTTTTGTTTGAAATAGGTTATGGAATAGTTTTGCAGAACTAGGACTAATTCGCCCAGAATGGCGAATGAGTCCCACTAGGCCTAAAAATCAGCATCAGGAGCATTCTAGAATCCATTTCTAGTCTTCATCCACATTCTAGGTGCACACTTTCAATTTGGTTCAGTTTTATTTAGTTTTGCATTCATTTCTAAGTGATTTTGCATTACACAATGTGTTTTCAAACATCACTTGTTTCTTAGTTTTGCATTCATAATCACTCAATTTCATAGCTTGATTTCACTTAGATCATTCCATTTAGCCTAAATAACACAATACACATCTTAATTTGAGTGAACCTAGCTAGACTTTTGAGTGGGGTTTATCTCTCTCCTTTTAGGTGAAACATCCTAAGAGCGCAAGTGTAGCCTATAAATCCTACCCAAAAATCTACGGTTCAATAGCCAAACCTTAGCACTAAGTGGAGAGTAATCTTAACCCTCTTAATTCATGTGAAAAATAGCAAAACTCCCAAACCACCTAATAGAAACTTCAATAATTTTTTTTTTAAAAGATCAGAGAAAATCATAAAGATGCTTCTCTAATTTAAAATAAAAAATTTGAAGGGAACCCAACAAAAATAGTAGTTAAAATGAGTAAAACTACAAGAATCTTGAATCAAATCTAAAAGATTTCAAAGAGAGATAAAAATAGTAATACTAAAACATTTTCTTAAAATAATGACTAAATTAAATAATAATATATATAAATATACAACATTCATCATTGCAAATAATGGCTTACCATTGAGAAATAGATAAGATGGAATCACACATTTCTTTAATAAAATTCTATTATTCAAGTTTATTTGGACACCTTCCTCGATGGTGAAAATAATTTTGAATGCCAACGTATTAGATTTTGCATGTGCTAAGCACCTTCCAGACCACATGACCACTTGTTTTGGGTCAGTCATCTCCCCGGTTAGAAAACGTAAGGGGTTCGCGAATTAGTCCAAACGAAGCTCCCGTCAAAGTCGTCGGGAATTAGTAAGCCACGGTTGTTGTGGACGCGTAACGTAAATCTACAGAAGGCCGGGACCGCACACGTGTACGCTCAAACGGAAAATGGACCCGGTCGTCGAACCAGCTCAAACCAGCTGTTACTTATACAACCCAACGGACGGTGAAGTGAGGTTCGAGCAGAGTTTCCGGGAAAGAAGAAACAGTCAGGACACCTACGATCCACTCACCGCATATTCACGCCATCACCTACTCTTCATTATATATATACCCAATCCTCTCTCATACCAACTAAACTAGTTCCTCTGCCTCTTCTCGTCAAAGGAAAAAAAAACTCAAGCTTTTGATTGTTCTTGTGCCAGAGAAGAAGAAAATATGGGTAAATTCGGTGCAGTGATGGCCATTGTTTTGGTGCTGGGAATAATGGGGCATTCTGTTGCGCAGGCTCCAGCAAGTTCTCCAGCGGCAACGCCCACAACGTCGCCGGTTCCATCCCCAGCGAAAACACCCACGGCATCGCCAGCGCCCTCGGCCTCGCCTGTGGCCTCCTCCCCTGCGCCTGTTTCACCGCCCGCCACGTCCCCTGCACCTTCTTCAAAAGTCTCTGCACCTCCGTCCCCAGCCGAAGCTCCCACAACAAATTCTTCCCCTGCCCCCTCTGTCCAATCCCCAGGCCCATCTACAGATGGCACCACTCCTTCTGCCGCGTCTGCTACCTTCGTACAGAAAGTGACCATCTTTGGAGCTGCTTTGCTCGGAGGCGCCGCTTTCCTTGTGTAATTAGACGGTTGCATTGTGATTGTTTATGTTGGTATTTCCCAAATTCGCGGCTTCTTGCCTGCGGGACTTTCATTCATTCATTTGTTCAGAGGCACAGATTGTAGAAAACGGTGGGTGGAGTTTACATATTTTGCGTAGATGATTGTTGTTCTCTGTGCTTTCTTTTCTCTCATTTATGCCATTGTTGGGTCTGGTCATCCATTGGCATTTCTCCTTGTAAAATTTCTACCCATGCTTGGGATTCAATTCATTAATAAAAAGATCTTGTGCTTAATTGGAAATTTTCTGCGTGTGTAGTGAGGCATACTCCTTTTGTCTAAAGAATTAGATTGGTCCTAACACAATGGAATGATTCGTTTTGCATATGGCAAAACAAATATTTAAAAAAAAAATCATTGTATGCCCTGGTTCGAGCTGTTTCATTGAGAATCCTACATGAGTGGTAGGTTTACAACAATTGTCAGTGATAGTACATTAAATAACATCAATTGAACATTTTTAATTTATTTTTCAATTGAATCAGAGTTGTTGTACAGAGAGTCCAAAATTACAACATTTAAAACATATATTATCATGTTTGTCAGTTTTATATCAGTGAATATAGAGCAGAATAGTTACCATTCGTGCTTGGGTTAACTCGTCTTGCCATCTGATTTACAGTTTAGTACATGTCAAAAGGATGTAGTGAGATAATTAGCTCAATTAAGGCTGCTTTCATTAAGTCGAGAGGCTTCTTACAGTCACATAATGGATGGACAGATCTCAAGTACATTTATTTATTATTCAAAAGGCAATTATTATTCTATTTAGATCTTCATTAGTGCCAGAAATATGTGGGTATGAACGTCTTTATGCATGCAAGCCAATTGCATGTTTAGCTCAATTAGGACAGCTTTTATTAAGTCGAGAGGCTTCCTACAATCACATAATGGATGGAAAGACCTCAGTACATTTATTTATTATTCCAAAGGCAATTATTATTCTATTTAGATGTCCATTAGTGCCACGAATATGTGGATGTGAACGTCTTTATGCATGCAAGTCAATTGCATGTTTAGGACTGTATATGGTTAATATGGTTTGTTATTTTTTCTCTTATTTGTTCACTTTTGCATCTACATAATCTGTTTGGTAATCTAATAAAATTTTCATTTTCAAATTTGACTATTTTATGACTTTTTACAAATTTAATTTCACTATCAAACTACAAACACTATTAAAATATTGTTTATTTCTAAATTTATGTTTCATAAATCTCATTATACTTCTTTTCAGGCACCTATTTTTTAAAGAATTGCCACAGCGTTACTTTCAATAGGCATCTCTATATCTCGGCATAATGTAGAATTTTAGGGTTTGTATTTATATTCTTGAGCTTTAGGAGTCTGTAATTACTAAGAGATTTAATATATAGCCATCCTGTTTTAAACTTGGTAGATGAGAGATCTGATTTAAAATCTTTATAGTACCTGTTTATATTCTATTCTTATTTTGTTATTCTCTCTCCTTTACTAAGTTATAATAATAATAATATTATAAATTTTAAGAATATTGCATAAATAGTTAAATTATTTTTTCTTAGATAAAATAAATTACTTTTGTGTTAAATTAAGATTGCTAATATTATAAATGCGTTTATTTTCATGTTATCTTGAATTTTCCTTAAATAAAATAAATTACTTTTGTGATAAATTAGAAATTTCTAATATTATAAATGAGTTTATCTTCATGCTATCTTTTTTTTTTCTTAGATAAAAGAAGTTACTTTTGTGTTAAATTAGAAATTGTTAATATTATAAATGAGTTTATCTTCATGTTATCTTGATTTTTTCTTAGATAAAATAAATTACTTTTGTGTTAAATTAAAAATTGCTAATATTATAATTGAGTTTATCTTCATGTTATCTTGTTTTTTTCTTAGATAAAATAAATTACTTTTGTGTTAGATTAGAAATTGTTAATATTATAAATGAGTTTATCTTCATGTTATCTTGATTACAAGGGATAAATGATATAAAAGAATATTTATTTTGTTCAAAGTAGTAATTTGATAGATTTGCATGATATACTTCCAAATTAGATTAGAAAATCATCTTATGTTCTCATCTTGCCCGTTACTAATCTTGGTGATAAGAAAATGGAATGTAATCCATTGGTTAGATCTAATTTGATTCAATCCATAACTTAAATTATCTATAATCTTTTAAATTAAATTAAATCCTTTATACACAATGCCAAGTTAATTATAAAAAACTTGAAATTATTTATAAACAACTTAAATTTTTTAACAATTTAATAAAATATAATTTAAATTAACAATAAATAGTATAGAGTTTGGATTTGCTATATCTAAATCAACATAGGTAAATTTAAAAAATATTTTAAATGATATAAATTTAAAATAATATTAATATTTTAAATGTATATTTGTTAGGTTGTGTCCAAAAAATTGATATCTCTCCGCGTTTTTATAAATATTATTAATAAATATATATATATACTAGTTCTTAATCACATATTTGACAAATTTCCACCAAATTGAATGCTAAATTTAGTAAATTTGAGAATTCTAAACCTACAAGGATTAAAATGATTTTTGAAGTCTATTTTTTTCACTCAATTTAAAATTTATTACTATTTTATATAATATGTGAGAAATAATAATTTAGAGTAAAGTAATAATTTGAACACAAAAAAATAGGAGAGTGAAATTTGATCATTTTTAAAATAATAAAGAGAATTTGGGATTTAATTTAATTTTTTATTTAGAAATAAATTTTGACCAACTTGCATTTCAATGTCTTTTAGAGGAACTTGAATTTGAATGTCTTTTAGAGTTTCCTAGGTAAGAATTTTTTTTAATTAAACCTTTAGATTATCAAATTAATGTCTTTTAAATTTTGATAGGTAAGTATCTCCTTTAATTAAATTCTTAGATTATGATGAACATGAACCTAAGATAATAAGCAATCATGCAAGATGTCTTAAGCTATCACTAAATGCAAATATTGTAAATTTATTAATAGTGTAAAATGTCTTAATCCCTCACTAAATGTAAACGTTGTAAATTTGTCAACTTGTACATTAATTATTGCATTAAAATAAAGTGCAAGGTATGCAATTTCTATTCCATCCTCATAATAAGGCATTCTTTTTATATTTGATATTGTAAATATTAATAGTAATCAAAAGACATTTAAAGTGTCTTCATCATTATCAAACTCAAAGAAAATGTAAAAGTATTGTGTCTCATTATTATAAACTTGCAAGAGATTTTATCTACAAAAAAATTGTACAATGGTAAATTGTTAGTAAGTTGCATATTACAAGGAGGTAAGTTCATATCTTGTACAATATAAACAATTACAAGAAGGTAGATGTGAAAAATATAAACTTAATTCTTTTGGATTTAACTATATACATTTTTTTTATCAATATTTCTCATCAAGATGGAAATAGAATTGATAAAACACAATTAAACCTAAAAACACATAAAATTAACTTCATAGATTGTGAAAAACTCATGTCTACTATTAAAATATATTTTTTTAAATCTTGAATAATTTAAACAAAATCTTAATACTTTTATTAATAATTTGTGCAAGTTTGTTAAATTCCAATAGCCAACATTTACGATTTGAATTTTGAATGTTAAAATGTCACCACTGACATATCCAAAAATGGTCCCCGACAAAATAGGGGGACCCATATGCCCTAGGGCGAATTGGCCTTGGCCCTATTTTCCAGGATATTAAGTTTCAGGGGCAAAATAATAATTGGATGCATTTATTTTTCATCCCACAATAATAGGTTACACTTTTTGGCCAAACTTGACATTGAAATCGACATTTTGAACAAAATCTTCACTTTCTGACACCTATAGCAACTAAACTGTTAGGAATTTCAAGATGATGCAAACTAGTGATTTGTGAGATTTTGTCTGTAGATTTTAAATGTGTTTTTTAAAAAAATTGAAATTAAATTGTAATTTTTTTTTGTCTCTTTTGATAACTAGTTTTTAATAGTAAACAACATTTTTAGAAAGTGATGTGTACTTTGTTTTGCATAACTTTTTTCTACAAAGAATAAAATTTTGATTCTTTTTAATTTATGTTGGTAACACCGATATCTAGTTCTTGCATTTCATTTCATAACGATTTGTTGAATATTTTTTTTTTAGTTAAGTTTTGAAAACAAACCAATTACAATTTAGACATAGGTACACTTTGTCTCACATTACTTTTTTGTATGTATTGAAATTCAATTTTTTTTTTGTTGGAATAAGGAAATCAATACATAGTGCGTAGATATTTAAAAAAAAAATCCATTAAGGAAGGTTAGGGAACCGTTCATGCAAAGAGGTGCTTCATTCAAAGCCTTTTTAAGACATGTGTGTTCGAACGATGCCCCTTCATTCGAAGGGGTCACCTTCGTTTGAAGCCTTTGTAAAAATTTGAATGGATAGTTCTAATTTTTCTTTGTGCAAAAAATTGTAACCCACTATTGTGGGTTCACCCTTCAATGCTTGCAATTTCTCAAAAACTGGTACAAATGGGCTATAAAATGCATAATTTAGGAAATTAAGGACCCAATTATGCTCAATAATTTAAGGGGAGAAAAACATAGAGTGAAATTTTCAAGAGTGATAATTTACGATGGTATAGTTGAAACTAGTAATTCTATTTGCAAAGCCAAGATTTTTTAAATGAGCTTTGAGATCATAGTCATATTTTTTCTCAAATTATGAGCATCAAAATAGATCTCATTCCTATTTCTTTGGGCCATGCTAGGGTTTAGAAAAGCACTAATTCAAAGGAAGATTAGGACCATAAGTAACTCGTGCTATAAACAAAATATAGAAAAAATAAATCCCAAAGGCACACTTTCATATTGAAAAAGTGGGAATGACTTCAGTATTCAAATCAATGTGAATGAGGGAGCAATACGGGATGGCTTTCGATTGCTCTTCTTGCCGAGCTAGGGCGTCCGTGCCCTAGCTCGTTCCTTGCTTACTGCTTGTTCCTGCGCTGGAAGGGGGGTTTGTGCATGTTTCTAGGGGTGAGGGGTGGCGTCTTCTTTTCCTGCTGCTGCTATCTGTCTATGCCTTGCACGTGAGGGCGGATCTTTGCTGTTAGCGGTGAGTTTGGAGCTGTTGGGAGCCGCGGGGGTGTTGTGTGGAGCGGCCCTTTGGGCCTGGTTTCTCCTCCTTGTGCGGCTTCTTTTTGGAGGTGCATCCTCCCTGCTTTGCCTAAATCTTGTGGTGCGTGGTGGCTGGGGTTTCTCGATACCCTTGTTTTGTTTTTTATTTTTTCGGGGGCGTGTATGCTTGTTGTGGCTTGGGTTAAATGTCGCCTGGGGAGACCTTGGGTGCTGGCCCCAAAATGGACTTTCGATCAGCGATTGGTGCCAAGTCCCCTACGCATGCCACAAAAATTTTCAATAATAATTTGTATTTGTCAGATCCGGGACTAGATGGAGTGGGCTCGTCTAGTGGGGCTCGGATCACGAAAATCAATGGATGCTTGGAACGTTGCAAGGATAGGCCGAAACTAGTCATCCCATTGGAGATGGTTGCGGAGGATATTGAGTATTATTCGAGGCACTCTTTTTATTGCAAATTTTTGGGTATGCGGATATCGATGTAATTTTTAGAGTCTTGGGCCCGACAGACTTGGATGCCGGAGGGTGAGATGGATATAAAGCTTCTGGCGAATAATTATTTCATGGTTACCTTTGATTGCATGGCGGATCGTAACAAGGTTTTTGAAGGGGGCCCCTATTTCTATAACCAGGTTGGTTTGTTTGTTAAACCGTGGCATGCTGGTTTTAACCCTGCTGAGGAGCTTCTGACTCGAGTCCCGGTGTGGGTTCGTCTTCCACATTTTCCTGTGGAATGCTGGCGGGATGATGTTTTTCATTTGTTGGGGTCGATGCTCGGGAAGCCAGTTGGTTCTTCACAACAGATTCAATTTAAAAAGGTGATAACTTTTGCTCGTATCTGTGTGGAAATTGACTTAAGTAAGCCATTACCAGATTCTTTGGATATGTCTACGGGTCCTTATTCTTGGTTGCAGTCGTTGGATTATGAAACTCTCCCATTTCGATGTCGTCTCTGCCATGAGTACGGTCACCTACAGCGAAGATGCCCAAAGGCTAGGCCTGTGGAGCCTCGTATTTCTCAACCTACTCACAACCCACCTAGGGAAGATAAGGGAAAGGATCCCATTCCCGGGGATGGGGTTGGTCCAGATGGTTTTGTCCCTGTTAGGAATCATAATAGAAACCGAGGTCAAAAGAGGACCTTGAATGAAAGACAAGATGAAGAATGTTTTAATAGATTTGAGGTTTTGGATGATCTTGGCCAGCAGGAAGTGAATTCGGGCTTAGTTAACTTAGATCAGGGTGTTGTGTGTTCTGGGCAGGAGGATCCTCTTTCTGGGGTTTCTCAGGATACACATGATTCTGGAGCTTTGCAAATGGTAACCGACCTTCAAATGGATGTCCAGGTGGAGTCGGTCTCTTCTATGGAAATGAAGAAGAGTGGGGGAGACAACCCTACTCTGGCTTTCCATGCAAGTTTAGATGCAGGAAATAATCTCAAGTCTTCTCCTTCTCCTTTGGGTCTACAACAAAAGCATCTCAAAAAAGGGTTGGGGGAGAAATCTTCAAAGCTTGGCAGGAAAAAGGATTTGGAAAAGATTAAGTTAGCTGGGGAAACTCTGGTGGAGTCAGGGTCGGTTAAGACTTTGGATTCACACTTCTCAAGCTCTCTAAAATGATTGTTCTATCATGGAATGCAAGGGGCTTGAACAGCAGCCCTCGATAAAAGGTTGTTCATGATTTGGTTAGAAGTCAATCTCCTGATGTTTTGTTCCTGCAGGAGACTAAGTTATCTGTTGAATGCATGCTTGGTTTATCTCCTAAGTTGTGGAGAAGTGGTGAGTGCCAATGCATTGGTGCTCAAGGCTCTGCGGGTGGAGTGGCTTGCCTTTGGAATCCGCGGAAGATACGCCCTCTTTGGTGGATGTCCATCAAGTCTTCTATCTCGATAATTGCTTCTTGCTTTGAGATTGGGGAGTCTATCCTCCTCACTAATATCTATGCGCCTGTTGATTTCCAGGGTAAGCAACTTTTGTGGGCTCATGTTCAATTTGTCTGGAGTATGGTGCCTTTTTATCCTTGGATTATGGCTGGGGACTTCAATGCTATCTCTGAGTTGGCTGAGAAGCGGGGTGGTATTGCTAGGTTGGAGCCTTCTGCGTTGCTTCTTCAGGACAATATTTCTGCTTTGAATCTTTTTGATGTTAAGCCTAATAATGGTCTTTTCACTTGGAGCAATCGAAGGCTTGGGGATCACTGCATTTCCGAAAGACTTGACCGGTTTCTGGTGTCTTGTTTTTGGGTTGGTGGCCTGTGGTCTTCTAGCTCAGAAATTTTGGATTGGAGGGGGTCCGACCATTGGCCTATCAAGCTTGTTGTCTCTTCAGTTCGTGTGCCTCGATCACCCCCTTTTAAGTTCCAGCTTATGTGGCTACGCGAGCCCTCTCTTCATGATTATATGGCAGAATGGTGGAGAAATGGTAGACCCACTTTTGGTACGGAAATGTATACTTTTGCTAAGCTTCTCCAATTTGTTAAGTATCAGCTTAAGCGTTGGAACTGACAGTGCTTTGGGAATATCTTTCAAGCCAAGCTTGCTGCCCAAGCTGAGTTGAATAGCATTACGAGGGTGATCAAGGAGGATGGTGTGACTGCTAAATTACTTCAAGAGGAGGCCAAGGCTTTGAAAGTACTTGAGGAGTGTGAATTGCGTGAAGAGATCTATTGGAAACAAAAGGCATGAATTGAATGGCTTCAGGAGGGAGATAAGAATACTGTCTTCTTCTTCAATTCTGTCAAAGCCAGGCGACATGGGAATTCTATTTCTGTTCTGGTGAAAGACACTGGTGAGTCTCTCTCCTCTTTTAAGGATATTTTGGGTGAAGCAGTACATTATTTTGATTCTTTATTCAGGGAGGACCCCTAGGGGGCTCCTGATGAGGAGGCTCAGGTTCTGTCTTGCATCCCTTCGTTGGTTACTATGGAGATGAATGAGCATCTTATGAGTGATATCTCGATGGATGAGCTTGAGGGAACAGTGTTCCAGATGAAGAAAGGGAAATCTCCTGGCCCTGATGGATTTTCGATGGAGTTCTTTCAAGATTTATGGGATATTATCAAGCTAGACTTATTGGCGGTTGTCCAGGAATCTCAAATGAACAAGCAAATGTTACGGGCTTTGAATTCTACCTTCTTGGCTCTTATCCCCAAATGTGATGGGGCAGACAGGTTAAGTCAATTTAGGCCCATCTCTCTTTGTAATGTGATTTATAAAATTATCTCTAAAATCATTGCGGATAGGCTGAAAAGATGGCTCCAAGTGTTGATCTCTGAGGAGCAGAGTGGTTTTGTGGCGGGCAGACAAATTCTAGATGGGGTGGTTATAGCTACAGAAACCATTCATTCTATGGCCATTTCCAATTATAAGGCAATGTTCATCAAGCTGGACATGGCAAAGGCTTATGACAGAGTTCGCTGGTCCTTTCTTCGGAAGATCCTTGGGGCTTTTGGTTTTGGGGATGAGTGGATCCAATGGGTCATGAGTTGTGTTACTTTAGTATCCTTCTTTCTTTTAATTAATGGTGAGCCCTCAGAGCTTTTTTGTGCTTCCCAGGGTCTACGTCAGGGTGACCCAGTTTCTCCGTATCTGTTCTTGCTTCTTGTTGAAGGGCTCGGCCGGTTGTTGAAAAGGAATGTTGAGATGGGCCTCATTCAGGGGTGGCGATGGGGAGGTAATATTTCCCCACAGTCTCATTTGCAGTTTGTGGATGATACTGCACTGATGGGTATGGCTACAATCAGGGAGGCTACAAACTTGCGTGTTGTGTTGGATGTCTATCTTCTTGCCTCAAGTCAACTAATTAATGAAGATAAGTCCTCAATCTTCTTCTTCAATACTCCTGGTCCTATCCAGAGGAGGATTGCTAATATCCTGAGGTTTCAGATTGGGTCCCTTCCTTTGACTTATCTTGGTATTCCTATCTCTGTCAAAAGGATGCCCAGGGATTCTTGGCAGAGTATTTTGGATAAGTTTTGGACAAAGGTTAACCATTGGACTCACAAATGGTTCTCCTTTGCTAGTAGGGTTCAGCTGATCAAGTCTATGGTTCAGGCTCTCCCCATTTATAGATGTATGCTCCAGGTGGCCCCGGTTGGTTTTGTTCAAGAACTTGATGCTTTAACTAGACAGTTTCTTTGGGCTAGTAATTTATTATCCTCCAAGTGGAGTCTGGTTAGATGGGAAGTTGTTTGTAGCCCGAAGCACTGTGGCGGTCTTGGTTTAAGGCAGTCTTCTTTGTCTAGGATAGCGCTTGCTGCTAAATTGTTTTGGAGGTGGTGTGTGGAGCAAGATCAGACCTGGGCCAGGATTTTGTCCCACAAATATTTCCCAGGGATACCTCATATGTACATTCCCTGCTATCCCTTGGAGGGGAAAGGATCGGTGATTTGGGGTACCCTCAAGAAAGGGGCTGCTCTTGTCAAGGATGGTTTGTTTTGGACTTGCAAAAGTGGCTCAGAGGCTCACTTCTGGTTGGATTCTTGGGATGGTTTTCCCCCTATTGTCTCTCAGTTTCCTAATTTGTTGCCCCTTAGTCAAAGATTCATTGAGGTTGGTTGGGTTCAGGTGAGAGACTTTAAGTCAATATCTGCTCATGGCCAATTGATGGTGGCTAGGTGGAAGAATCCTGAGGAGTGGCCTATGATTGGTATGGAGGAGTGTGCGGATTTGCAACGCATCCTTTTCAGCAGGAGTTGTTGCTCCCTCCCAGATGGAGATGTTTTATCTTGGTCCCCCAACCCTAAGGGTGTATATACTATTGCCTCTGGCTATCAGGTTCTTTTATCTCACAAGTTGGATGGGGTGGAGGTTCGTTGGTGGCAGCGAGTTTGGGATAAGTTTTCTTGGCCAAAGTGCAATTGCTTCATTTGGACTTTGGCTTGGAAGAAGTGCTTGACTTGGGACAATATTCAGAAGCGGGGATTTTAGGGCCCATCCATGTGTGTTCTGTGTGGGAAAGAGGAGGAGGATTCTGCTCATTTTTTTTTCGTTGCTCTTTTTCCTTGAGGCTGTGGCATTTTTGGTGGGAAGCTTGGAAAAGTCCTTGTGTCCATGCTTCCTCCTTGGTGGATTTTTGGAATAGTCTTGGCAGACCTCCCACTATGGCTTCTTTCTTACAGGACATGTGGTATGTTGGGCTTACCTTCATTCTTTGGTAGATTTGGTTGGAGCGGAACCGTAGAATCTTCCGAGGTGAAAAGATGGTCATTCAGCAGATTTGGCAGAGAATTATGTGCATGGTTCGGGAGACGGTGGAAGCTAAGTGTGAGGTGGTGTATCCCTTGGAGAAAGAGGATGCTGCGAAGGTGGAGAGACTGGGACTTCGAGAGATGTCTTTGGCTTCGGTTTGTGTTCGAAGGGGAAGGCAGGCGAGGAAGAAAGTGATGCGAATGGGTAAGTGGCTTCCCCCTCCTGCTAGATTTCTGAAGATTAATACTGATGGCTCCTCAAGGGGAAATCCTGGGCCTGCAGGAATTGGTGGGGTTGGTAGGGACTCTTCGAGGACGGTGGTTTTCTTCTTCTCTGTCTATGAAGGGGTGCAGACTGTCAACCTTATGGAAGGTCTTGCAATCCTCTTCGCTCTTGAATGGGCCTATACTTTGGGGTGGAGAAAGGTTATTTGTGAGTCGGACTCACAAGTTTTGGTTAATTTGCTTAATGCTAGGAAGGTGGCTGATGTCAGTTGGCAGCTGGCTAGGATGGTACAGCAGATTCTACGAATTAGTTCCTTGATGGAGGTGGTGTCTTTTGTCCATATTCCGAGGGAGTGGAATAGGGCAGCGGATTGCTTGGCAAAATGGGCTTCAGAGTATCTTGATGGCTAGAAGATTGAGAGGTGGGAGCGGATTTCCCAGGAGCTCCGCCGTGATCTGGAAATGATTATTGCTGAATATGGGGATGAAATTGATGATGGATGATGAATGGCTCTTGCATTGTTTAATTGTATCTTTCGGGTTCCCTGGGGCTTTGGCCCTTTTCTTTGATGTAATTCTTTGATTCTAATCTTCAATAAAGTTTTTACCCCTTTTAATAAAAAAAAATATTGAAAAAGTAGAAATATCAATGGTGTATCAAATATGAAAATGAAACCATAATATTGTTTCCAAGGATGGATCAGGTGAGTAAAAGGGATTTCACAATCAAGATAATAGAAAAATAAGTAACAACATAAAATCAATGAAGAAATCATGGTCATGCAAAGAGATTCAAATATAAAACTGATATGTAAATATCATAAAATTAAAGATCTAAGAAACCCTAATATGGATTTAAGAAAGCCTAAAAGAAGAGTAGGTCATATAGGATTAATTGGGTTCACTAAAATAAAGATAAAAAATAAAACTTCATTTAGGGCTAATCTAAGTTAATGAAATGTACACAAATAAGAAATCAACCTATATTAATGATTTGGGGGTAATTATGTGGGCTAGTGATTGTAGATATTAAATGCACTAAGGTATGGAAATTAAATAAGAAAATAAGGTCCTTAAATTTTTATGATTGTAACAATGGAAATAGGGTGCCCCACATTTTAGGAGATGGAGCACAAGGATAGGGTCCCATTTCACTATTGTTTCATTCAAGGAAACCTTAGAGATCACAATTTGAAGGTAGAAAGGGGGAAAGAGATCTTGCAATAAGGTATCCTAAGGTGTGATTAAGGACTAAAAGAGGGTTCACCACCAAGTTAGGGCTTGGAAAGACAAGTAACATGCAAAACCTAATGATCAAACCTAATGATATGCAAGTCTTGAATAGATGACCTAGAATTGAATGAAAAACATAATTTAGTAAACGGGTAAAGTACAGAGGGGCACTTGGAAACCTGTAGAAGCTTGAATGAAGACCTGAAATGCTAAAAATACTGAATTACTCATACGCCAAGCTAGGTGATTTAGTCCCAAATTAGGGTTTCTGGGAAAGAACAAAAATATGGTAGTGGCAGGTTTGAAACTCCTAAAATCTAGAAAACTGACTATACTTGGGACTCATATGCCAGAAGTGGTGTATCAGTCCTACTTAGCTTTTTCAAAGGATCAAGATCTAAATATTTTCTTATATCTCTACTCTATCTTCTCAACTTGATTTTTGAATCTGAAATGCTAAATTATGCTTTGTAGATGCCTTTTAGTGATCTTGCAAACAAGGTGACAACTTTACAAACTTGATAACTTTTCTCCAATCTTTCTCTTCAATGTGTCTTCAACCTAGGTCTTCAAATCACACACCAGAGAGAGGGAAAAATGTTGATTTTTTAGTAGAAATGGGTTTTCCGTGGTCAAACCCGGTTTTGGTAATCAAACCTTGAAATGAAATGAAATGGAAAGGAGGAACAATTTGATGAATGAAAAAAAATGATATGTTGCAACTCACCAAACCCTAGAAATAAAGTGTTGGAAACACGTATGAAATGGCTCCAAAGGATGTATATCTTGACTCTTGATTGAATGATATGGATCTTGATTTGAATGCTTGCTTGAATCATGAAACCCTACATCACAAATGGTAGCTCAAAAACAAGCATGATGCATGATGAATTTGACATGATGCTTAATACTTGAATAATGCTCTAAAACACTTGATAATTATCTCTTGAATGCTCTTGTGAACTCAAATTCGCTATAAGGAATGCTCTCATGAAAGTCTTAGGTCAAAATGAGTGAAATAACCTTGTATTTATACTTGTTTATGCCAAATTCCTTGAAATTACAACACTACAAGCCGACATCAAATCTAGAAGAATAAAATCCCACCAAGAATTTGAATTTAATGTAAGTTTAATCCACACGGGACTCATATGCTAGAAGTGGCATATGAGTCCCATTAGGCTAAGCTTTGGGACACATTTTTCAAGAAATGCTTAGATTGATGTGAAATCCATATCAGGACCTCGAAACTTAGGTGGGACCCATATGACCAAGGTAGCGTATGAGTCCCAAATCACTAAATCTGGGCCATACAATCCAAAAACACATGAATTATGATTGGATATTGGTAAATGTCAGGATTAATCTCAAAAAGATGCATTAATTAAGGCTTGTGAATGCAAAATAGGACCAAATAAGGCATAAAAAGCCCAATTTATTAATAAAACCCTATATTAGTGTGAACGTGTGAGGGTGCACTTTACAACACCCTAAATAATGCACAATTAAGTTCATTTAGTTTACAAGGTCCCAAGATCTAATGTGAATGTGTTAAACAAATTACAACACTAAATCAAGGCAACATTAGGCTCAATTTAATAAGGAGGGCCCAAACAAATGGAAAAATGTAAGGGGATATATTTTTCTTTATTACAATGATCAAAGAATGTGTCATTCAAAAAATATTATAGAATATCATTTATTTTTCCTAAAGTATGATCTCCCTATTAGTTGAATGTCTTATATTTTATGTTGGTCTTGTGTTTTATCCAGGGTCAAGTTTATTGTTCTATGTCAAGTCCACAGTTATGCATTCATCCTATAAGTTTGGACTCAACCCTACATAACGTCTATTGCTATTCATCTTCCCACCTATATAATCTACTCCTTTCTAGTATCTAATGATCAAGATATTTAAAATACCTTGAAAGATTTGTCATTTTTCCACAAGGGGTTACATGTTCTCCTAGCTCAACTTGGAGAAAGGTGTGCATAAGATCAAAGATAGCAAGGAAGCCTTCTATGATGATTTATGCAGATTTTCTACTCTCCTTAGTAAACTAAATCTAAACATTCCATTATTGATTACTATTTTAATGTTTTAATTCTTTTGGGATGATTGTTGTGAAAAAATCACTAAAAATGACTTCATATGCAAATTTTGTGAGCATTTGAAGTTTCAAAAATGAAGGATGGATTTCAAATGATTATACCTAAGTTATAGTGCATAATCTATAAATATTACTTGATCAACTAGGTAGATCTCTAAATTATATTTCTAACACAAGATAAAAATTAAAATTTTGATTAGTAATGCAAAAGTTATTCCTATTTTACTAAAGTGTGTTTTTCATGGACATTTATTTATTGCAATAATGGATAATCTATTTTGAATATAATAACAGATATCCATTTTGAATAATGAATATCTATTTTTCAATGCATACAATTAACAAAAACCACCTCTAGGAAATGAATATACTTTTATTGAAAACAAATATCTATTTTCTTTGACATAAACATGTGCCTTAATTTTTGCATCGGGAATGCGTTGGATTTAGGTTTGGGAGTGTCTAGCCTGAGGGGTCAATCAGTCCAACGTGTTTAGAGGTTTCATTCTCTTTTAATGACTTCACCATTCATGCTAATGACCTTTTTCCAAATTTGATAAAACAAAAAGGGTTTATATAAATTTTCAACATTGTAAAGATATATAAGATATGCTTAATTATGAATTTAATAGATAATTATTAATAATTTTCTATATGCATTGTGTTTAAATTCTTGATTGATAGACATATTAAAAAATATCCATAATTTTTAAACCATTTCATTTTTTTCAAATTTGAAAGATGCATCACACTCTATGCTTCGCTAGCTATAGGTTTAAAAACATGAATTTCATATTTTTTTGACCAAGTTAGGTTGGCTGGAAAATTACTTTTTAATACTTTTAAAAAAGTCCTAGTAAAAAATTCATAACTAATTATTTACTTACAAAAAAAATCAAAAAAATATGTGTGCCACATATGAGCATGTGTTCTTTACTTATATTTAAATATTCATTTGAAAAAAATCTCATACTTAGGTTGGTTGGAATGACACTAATTTTTTTCAAAAATTATAGTGGTGTTTCATTGAAATTTAAATATTTCACTAAATAAATTTATATTTAAAAAAAAAACATTAGTAGCCTAGAAAATAAATCCAATTTTCTATAAATTATATTCCTACATATTTTTTAAGATGTGTTAATAACACATTCAAATTTTCATGTGAAGTTGCTTAAGTCTATTTTTTAGTATTTTCATTACCACTTAGAGGCATAGTTTGGCCCGTCATGATCTTGCACTTGAACCCCACTATAAAAGAAGTGCAATGGGGTTTTTGATAGGGAATATGGATTTTCATGAATTAAAAACATTATTTTGTATTGAGAAGAATATTTTTCCCATAAGATGAAATAATTTATTTGACTAAATAATATTTTTTAGCATGAGAGAACTTTCTGGATTGAGATTTTTCTCCACTCTATCAATCACAACTTGCCATAGTATGGAGGGTGAGGCCTAAAAAGTGAAATTTATACACAAAAAATGGAATAATTCCCCATGATCAATCCACTTACATCCAAATTGGTAAAGTTGTTGAGGTCAAGGAAGAACGGTGCTGTCATAATAGTGGTTTACAATTCCTGAGAGGAACGGATTTTAGCTGAAATCACATATTTTTAGAAAATATAAGGATTTAAGCCTTAAAAAGTTCCATTTTAAGGATTCCAATTGAAGAGGGTTTGATCAAATCACCTTAGATCAAACCCCCTTGGATAGAACCTCACTAGTTTTAAACCATACCTATAAATGCGTCTTCTTTACACCTATCAAAATGCTGATAAAAAATCACTTTTGATTTAGCTTTTGGGGGATCAAATGAATTCATTTAAAATTTATTTCAAATTATTATGGTATTTCTCAGAACAAGCTATCCGATGAATATAATTTTAATATGTTTTGGTTTTGTTATGTATTTGTTTTTTAAGTTTTATTAAACATAGGTTTTTCATCAAAAATGAATTTCTTTGTTCTTCACATGTGGAAAAATAGAATATTATCAAAAAAAAATTGAAAAATATGAGTGCACTATATATTGAAGTCCTTGATCCAACAAAAAAAATTAAATTAAATTTTGACATATACAAAAAAGTTAATAATAAATCTGTCTCGAATTGTAATTGTTTGACTTTAAAACTTGATTAAGGAAAAATATTAAATAAAACCTATCTAACCAAGTGGAAGCACTAGATATCAGAGTTACAAATCTAAATTTGAAAGAATTATAATTTTATCCTTTATGAAAAAAAGTTATGTGTTATACGGTGTGCATCACTTTTTAAAATGTTGTTTTCTAAAAAAATCAATTTTCGGGAGATGGAAAAAGAGTGCAATTTGATTCCAAAATTTTGAAAAAAATATTTTTAGAATCTACAGACACAATTTGATGAGACTCTAGTTTGCACCATCTTCAAATTCCTCACAGTTTAGCCGCTATAGGTGCCCAAATGTGAAGATTTAGTTAAAAATAATAATTTCAGTGTCCAATTTGGCCAAAAATTGTAAACCACTATTATTGGATCACCCAGAAAGTATTATTGATAAAATTGAGTCTTTTGTCACTTAATTCTTAATCTAGAAGCTTAGTAAAAAATGACAAAGTGTTGGAAAAATTGAGTGACATTGTTCTCTTCCTCAACAAGATTAATGAAAGAATCATCAAAAAAGTGTGAGGATGGATTGGGAAGAGATGTCCCCTTGACTAGGAATTGAGAGACTACAATGGCTAAGAGATAGCCAAATCCTTCAACAACAAGAACATAAAAGTGTTAGAGCTAAAGGGAAACCTTGATGGATGGACCTATGAAGCCCAAAAGGTGTACATTGTTGGCTAGTGATCATGATGCGGGAAAAGGAATCCATAATAAACATCTCCACAAACTGAATGAAATAGGGCCCAAAGTCAAGTGCTTGAAGTATGATAAGGATAAACAACCATTCAATGTGATCATGTGCCTTGGAAAAGTAACAATCCCATTCCATGCCTTCCCAAATAACAATAATATTTTCCAAGATAAATCTAGACATAATGAATCTTGTCTATTCAAGATGAACAAATTGGGGTAGCATGGAGTAAAGCTTGAGAGATAAAGTGTTGGAAATTATCTTTAGGAGATTTTAACAAATTAATCGACCTCTAGTTGTAAATATCCTCAGGCTCACCAGCTTTAAGTAAGAATTTAACATTTCCTTTGTTACTTATGTTTTTAGAGATTTGAAGTAAAAATCGTTAATATAAACCTTGTGGAGGTCATTGTTAACATTATCTCAAAGGGACTTGCAAAATTCATAGGAGAACCCATCTAGCTCGAGATATTTATCATTAGCCATTGTAAAAACAACTTCCTTCAAATATTCTAAGGTGAGAAGCTATTCACATAGAATATGTTAAAAATTATAAACCTAAAAGGGACTACATTGAGGCATTGTTGTAAGGTAGAACATAAAATCTTAGGATACAAAGACCTACTCATAGTATTAGACAAAGGCTTGAATGATATCAATAATCTCTCGCAAGAGTTAATTTCCTTCATGAATTTTATTAATGGATGGTGAGGAATGATAAGCGTGCAAAGCCTTAAAAACTATTTTGACACTTGGTCACCAATTTTGAGCCATTGAACCTAGCCTTGATTTACACACCATGAGTTGAATTAGCATATGTAATGTGATTTTGGTGGGAAGCTAAGCATTAGAATCAAATGGGTGCACTTCCAAAGAAATGATGGATCAATAGAGGTTAAGGGTGGTGGTGGTTGAAGTGGGCTAATTATCATTCTTAAATGCAAAGAAAGCAAGTAGTACGGTCGATGGCATAATTACACCTTAAAATATAGTTATTTTCATGCATGGGGTGAGGCTCCAAATTCCATACATGTATGTAAGCTAAGGTGGCCTTGTGATTGAGTATTAGCAAGTTGAGAAAAAAATGCATCTTTGTGGCTTTGGGAATAGAAATTTTTTATTCAATACTAAATTGTATTAGAAAGTGATCTAAATGGACAACATCCACCAAGGGTTTAATTGGAAAAAGATAAAAACTAGCAAAGTAAAAGGATTGAGAAAACATTGAATATCATGCTTTAGTCTCTTTAAAACTCTATCATCCCAACCCATAAATTTCTCTAATTGTACATCATATTATCTTAGAAGAGACCAAGATTTGGATCAAAATCCCTAATTTATTATGCATATAGAATCATACATCTATTTTGCCAATTGTCTAACACATAGGCAAGGCCCCACATTTTCCATATTCTATCTCTATCATATTAAAATATTTGCATAGAATCCAAGTGGTGGTTGGAATTGAATTAGTGATCCATATCCAAAGGGAAGATTTCTATATAACATCATTCAAGGTATAAACATCAATAATCCCAAAGGAATTATTATTAATGTTGAAAAGGGCCCATAGATCTCAGTTAGTGGGGTCACATCCTTGGCCAACTCATTTTGTCGATGCCATGTAGGAGATAAAATGGTGACAACATCACTCTATCCTACTTCATGCTAGCTATACACTACATAGCTATAAGGTCAAATCACATGACAAGTAGGAGAAAGAAAAAGATAAATTTTAACCTCTTGCAAATAAAGAATGTCTAAAATTTTGAAAATCATGAATAAATTATTTTCATGGGGAGTTCATCAACCCCCTAACATTCTTGGAAATATAAATTGCAAGCAAGTGTCAAGAGGAATCTCCTTAGTATTGATCTTAGCTAGAGCATAATAACTATTTTTCAATATCGCTTCTTGACCTTTAAAAATTTCAATATGGAAATGAAGATAAAAATTGTCACTTAGTTGGTGATTCTCAATCCTGTAATCACCATGGAAGATTATGGGACCTCCTCTACTCAACAAGAAGAGGTGAAGCAAGAAAAACATTGATGGAAATTAGTCAAGCTAAGGTTGGTGTCATGAGTTGGATAAGAGCTATTTTTTCCACACCAAATTCCTCCCTAAAGGAGGAGGATGAAACCCTACATGAGTTTGGAGGTTTTGAAACATGTTGTGTAGCAAGATTCCCCAAGCTAGAAAATATAGATGAAGGCTTGTTTTGACTAGAGTTATTAGCCTTGCTACTAAGAACAATAGATCAACCTTTCTCTTCTTTCACAAGAGGTGACATTCCAAAAGAGAGCTGAGTAGTGGCCTTTGGGCATAGAGAAGCCAAGGGAAGTCCTTAATATTGTGTTTTTTAGGATTACCATAAATAATAGGTTTTCAAAAGGTTGATATAATGAACACATTGGTATATCTAGTTTCACCAACTTGAATATTGGCTATGTCCTTGAGGCCATTGGACAAGTCCACCTCTATGAAACCTTATCTCTTGGGACAAATACAATAGAACCTCTAGGTTCAACACAAACAACTTAGCCTATAGAGGGGGCTATCTGGCTTAATAAATTCTAGCAAGGGAGGGGTAAGCTAGGGAATTCGGCCCAAACAAGGAATTTAAAGGAATTATCATCTAAGACAAAAAAATATTGTGTCCACAATTTGAAAAGAAGAAGTGAGGAATGTGCAAATGAAGGGTCACAACTAAGCACTACCTTAGCATGGTTAGCTTTAGTGAAACAAAAAAGAAAAAAATCATATGGTTAGGTTTTTCATGGGACACGACAAATCCTATGTGAGGTCTAAGCACTTCCAACCTAGTCTTTTAGTATGCTTTCATGGGGACCCTACTCATAAAATATCCAACTAAAGTAAAATATTTTAGTCAATAGAACGCATTATAAAATTTTGGAGTAGGGAGCACAACATTAGGTGGTGTAGCAAAAGACATACCTTGTGAAATAATTTCAAAATGAACTTTTGGGGATGCTTGGATGAGGGTGCCATTGTTTGTTTTTGTCAAACCTTTAATGCAACAACAATAGTTGCAGAGGGAAGAAAGATTAGTGTCATTTAAATGGGGAAAAAAAATCTATAAACTTAGAAGGGGGAACCTGATGTTAAACAAAAAATACAAGAACAAATGTAAAACTTTTTCTTTTCAAAAGTAAAATGGAATTAACAAAGATGCATGCAAAAAAACCCTAATAGAATCTATAACTCTAGTCAATTTTAAGTTGAAAAAAATATATATCAAATTATTTGTTTTGTATATAATAAAAGAATGAATCTTTTTCTAAAATCATTTTGTATCCTACTTTAAGTTGCCATGATTTGAATTTGAATTTTAACAAAACAAAGCTCAATTCTCTGATGACAAGTTAACCCTACAATTGTAAACATGACCTTGGATAAACATTCATATTAAAAAATATAATAACTATCTCTTTGGTATATGAATAAATACTAGCAATCGCTCTTTGGTGTGAAATGGGTACATTGAAAAGGGTGGAAGGCCAATTATGAAAAAAATTGCTCTATTTTTTGCATACATTTGCATAGTATGTGATGTCAATTGGTGGGCCATTTAGAAAATGATGTTGTTTGTGCAACAAGGGTCTCAATGGAGAAGTGATAGCTTCAAATCACGTATGCATCAACTTACAGGGATTTTGACATGACTAAAACAAAACCTCTGAATTGAGAAGACAATCATGCTTCATTACTAAGAGAGTCATGTTATGCTTGCAATAGGGAGAGAGAGAGAGAGAGAGAGGGGGGGGGGAAGAGTTTGTGAGAGAGGTGGGGTAAGTAGATAGAGATAGAGAGGAAGATAGAGATATATATGGAGATGGATATGGATAAGGAGAGGGGTATGGAGAGAGGAATAGGGAGAGATAAAGAGAGATAAGTAGAGATCATGGAAAAGATGTACATATACAGATGGAGAGAGAGGGAGAGATAGAGAGATAGAGATAGGAAGTGATATATAAAAAGTACATAGAGGGAGAGATGTTGGGGTAGAGAGAGATGGAGAGATAATAAGAGAGATATAGAGGGAGAGATGGAAGAAGAAATATGAAGAGATAGAGATAGAGAGGCAACAAAATATAGATATAGAGGTCTAGGAAGAGGGAAAGTGGGAGAGAGATGGATGGATAGAGAGAGGGATACATGTATAAAGATAGAGGAGGAGAAAGGAAGATAGAGGTAGAGATGAAGATAGAGTGGGAGAGAAAGGAGACAAATAAATAGAGAGGTAGAGAGAGGTAGAGAGAGAGGGAGAAGGAGATAGAGAGGGAGAGATGGAGAGGAAGAGATAAAGAGATATAGAGGGAGAGGGATAGATAGATAGATAGACATACAGATGTTGAAATAGAGTAATAAAGAAATAGAAATATAAAGAGAGGGGGAGAGGGAGAGAGAGAGAGAAAGAAATAGAGAGAAGTAGAGGTAGACAAATAGAGACATAGATAGGGATAGAGAAATAGGGGGTGATAGAGAGAGATAGAAATATATGTGAAGAGAAAAGAGATAGATATATACATGGGAAGAGAAAGGGAGAGAGAGGTATAGATAAAGAGATAAATAGGGGGATAGGGAGGGAGTGAGTGATAGAGACATAAGGAGAGAAATAGAGAGGAGGGAGAAGTAGAGAGATATAGAAGAGAGAGTGATAGAGAGAGATGGAGAAGTGGAAGGGACAAGGATAAAAAGAGTGAGAGATGGGAAGATAGAGATAGAAGGAACAAGAGTAAGAGATAAAGAAGATAATAAGAGACAAGTGATAAAGAGAGAGATAGAGAGGGGGAGATAGAGATAGAGATAGGGAGGTAGAAACAAGCAATGTGTATGTGTGAGAGAGTGAGAGAGATATACAGATAGAGAAAGAGGGGGAAATATGGTGTGCGTGTGTGAGTGAGTGAGTGAAATGTGGAGATAGATACAAAGAGGGAAAGATATATATAAATAGATAGAGAGTAAGGGAGAGAGAGGGAGAGAGAGGGATTAAAAGATGGAGAGATAGAGAGATACATATATTGGGAAAGATAGGGGAAGAGAGAAAGATGGAAGA
This sequence comes from Sequoia sempervirens, assembly GCA_007258455.2. Lineage (NCBI taxonomy): Eukaryota > Viridiplantae > Streptophyta > Pinopsida > Cupressales > Cupressaceae > Sequoia > Sequoia sempervirens. Next base: position 1,183,178,273 of record VDFB02271358.1, read on the forward strand.
AGAGGTAAGGAGATAGAGACAAGGGAGAGATATAGAGAGGAAGATAGAGATAGATATAGAGTTGGAGATGTAGATGGGGATAGGGATTAATATATAGAGATATGAAGAGGAATATGAAGAAATAAAGATTGAAAGAGGGAGAGATAGAGAGAGAGAATGGAAGATGGAAGGATATAAAAAATAGAGATATGAAGTGATATATAGAGAAAGGTAGAGGGAGATAAAAAGGGAGAGAGGGAGGAGGGAGAGAGGGAGAGAGAGGGAGAGGAAGGAGATAAATAGGGATAGCAAAAGAGAGAAAGAAGGGAAAACAAATATAAAGAGAAATAGGGGAGAGAGAGGAAGTGAAATATTGAGAGATAATGAGAAACATAGAGATAGAGAAGGAGACAAAGATATAAAGAGCTCTCTCTCTCTTTCCATCTCTCTATATATATCTCCCTATCTCTACTCTGTCTATATATATATATATATATATATATATATATATATATATCTCTTCCTTTCTTTCTCTTTTTCTCTTTGCCTCTCTATATCTTATCTCTATCTCCCTCTCCCTTCTCTTTTCCTCTTTCTTCCTCTCTCTATCTATTTTCTTCATTAAGTGTGCAATGTGTATACTAAAGAGGTCTTAAAGGTGGATTATCATATCTTTAATCAAATGGCATGCTACCCTAAGCATAACTCCTTAGGGACACATGCTATCCCTAGACTGCTGGCAAAAATCAACTAATCAAAAGTTAGTTCACTTTCTAACTTTTAATTTATTTAGATTTTATGGGTTTTTTTTATCAGTAAATAGGCAGAAGCGAGCCATACCCCATAAAAAGATGCACAGAATAAAATAAAATAAAATACCCTAAGAATATGGGTGCAGAGTGCAAGCGAAAATGCTTACAACAACCTAAGACATTTGCTCCACAAAACCTGCCAGCCCATCTAAGACAAATTTTTAAGCATTCTCCATCTTTTTTGACGATCTCAGTGTTATTTGAAACTTTGGCTGAGAATATTTTATCCTCTTCACTTCAGTCCAACCATGGTCACTAAGAGGGGGAGACTCCCTGTTCTGTTCCACCCTACTATTTGATTTGTCCACACCTCCCAAAGAATCCAAAGATCCCGAAGAGATCATGGATAATGGCAGATTGTCATTTCCAACACCTCTAGACTCCGCAACAGTTGGTGGCACAATAGGGGCTAGGAAACCATCTGGAATTGGCGAAGGCATTGACAATCCCTTAGTATCTTCCTGAAGAGTTGCTCAAGTGCATGAGACGGGAGCCATAGGAGGAGGAGAGGAGACCACAGTCTCATCAGCCTTGGGAGGAGTGTTTGGTGTAGCTGAAGCATTTTGAGATACTGGAGTGATGTTGTAATGATGGGGCTCAACCCCAATCTACCATGTAGGCCTCTCCTTTAAAGCCTGTGCACCCCTTGCAATAGAAACCTTCTTGCATTGTGAAATGATGTGATCTGCAGAAAAACATTTTCTGCACCTGAAAGGGATTTTTTCATAATCTATTTGTTGCCTCCAGATTCTGCTACCCACTTTTAGATCAATTTCAGTAGGTAGACCAATGGAGAGGTCCATTTCTACACATATACGGGCATAGGTTGAGCTGGCATGCTTTATATGCTACCCACTTTCAGATCAATTTCAGTAGGTAGACCAATGGAGAGGTCCATTTCTACACATATACGGGCAGAGGTTGAGCTGGCATACTTTATGGTTTCTTCTGAAGAACAATAATACTTCCCGAGGCCATTTCCAATGGCTCTTAGGCAGTCAAGTTCCCAAAATTGCAGTGGCAAGTAAGGTAGACGCACCCATAGATAAGCAGTAGAAAAAGACTCAGCTTGAGGATCGAATGATGGAAACCATGGCTTCATACATAAGAAATCACCATTGAGGAACCACGGACCAAGCTCCAAAACCGTCCTTTTGTCTTCCGAAGATTCGAATTCTAAAATAAAAAAACCTCTGGCACAAGGGTAGATACTTACTTCTTCCTCCATACCCTCTTTCCAGAACTCTGAAATCCACGCATATAAATCACACAGTTTTGGCCACGATCTGGTAAATCTGCAAATGAGTGCATGCCCTCTAAGGAAATCCTCTCTATCATGAATATCACCGCTCAGGCATATTTCTGGAATATTTGTAGATCGGTGAAAGGGCAAAGCCCCACCAACATTAGAAAATATCTCTGATTTCAAACCAGGAGAGGACCCCAAATGAAACCTGTCCGGAGCCACATCACACCCAACCAGCTCATTAAAATGTCGATGCGGCCTAGGGTTTCGAGTTTGGTTAGTGTGCGTCTGAGAAGATGCACCATTACGCGCGCCTTGCATTAAAACCTCCGAGAATTTGAGGCGACAATCCCCAAGCGAAGGCGACCCCATACATGAAGGAAGGTCGCCCCCAACATCAACATCCCAACGAGGCAAGCCTGCAGCAGAGGAAGGGCATTGCTGGAGCCTTCAAGAATTTTGTAGCTTTCCGGGGTAGCGACCTGGTCCATTATTTGCCGCATCGAGCCATAAATCTCTGCCAGAGGAAACAAGCCCTTGATGTCTGTTCGCAGGGCAGTGTGGCTCCCCAGTCCGAGCACCAGTCGTCTTGGAACTTTGCAGGGAGTGAAAACTAGTAGGTTGTGAAGGCATTGTGGAGGATAGCTCTATATCTCAAAGTTTTGTTATTGACATCGTATCTTAATATTAAAATATATATTGTAAATTTCAAATATCTTTTTTAGATTTTATGTTTTAAATTTATTTTATTATATAAATTAAAGTAAAAAATTTAAATATAATTATTTTATAATAATTAAAATTTTAATAAAATAATTAATTATAAATGAAATTAATTCTAATAACTATCAATTATTTTTTTGTAATTTCATAAGAAGACATAAATAATTAAAATAAGTTTAGAACTTAATCTAAATAAAAAATTAAAATAGAATAAACTAAATTCAAAGTCAAAATATATATCAAAACATAACTATTAATAAAAATAATAATTTTAAAAAATTATTAATAAATAATAAAATTATTAAACTAATAAATAAACAAAACTAATTTTAAATTTATTAGAATTAAAATATTAGTAAATAATTTTTTTTATTTCAATCTTATCAACTTGTTTTCTTTTCTTTGTTTTCAAAACAAAAAGCTTACTTTTAAATCGTTCAATTATTTTAAAAATAAAAATAGAAAAATTATTTGTTTTCAAAACAAAAGCCGTCCTTTAAAGTGGCATAAATCATTTTTAAAAATTAAAATCAATAAAACTTATTAAAATTGAAATATTAATCAAATATGATTTTATTTTTTCATTTCCTCAATAGATTCTTTTCTTTTCTTTTCTTTTCTTTTAAAAATCCACCTAATTTTAAATCTTTTAAATTGTTAATTTAAAAAAAAATAAAGAATGAAAAAAAAAAAATCTTCAATTTTCAACCATTGATTTTTAAAAAATAGGTTGTTGAAATGAGAACTCCGCAAACCATGTGACCGCCTCGTTTTGGGTGAAGCATCTTTAACATCCCAACTAGATTCGCCTCGCTCTTCTGAACGCGTAACTTAAGTACAAACTACCTAAATAGATCGTTAAGTCGTTAAAAACACAAGGAAAGCGGATCCGGTCGTCAACCCAGCTCAAACCAGCTGTTGCTTTTACAGCCCAACGGCCGGTGGAGTTAGGTTACCGATATTCCGAGTACAAAGGAAACCCAAACCTTAGCACCCAAGATTGCAGAGGAGTTTCCGGGAAAGCAGAAACAGTGAGGACACCTAAAATCCACTCACGCTATGCCCCACTCAAATCTATATATACACATATCCCTTCACACCCTCAATCATCCCAACTACAAATAATTCCTCTGCATCACTCTGTTTCTTAATTTAGCTTATTTCTTGGCAAAGGAAAAGGAAGCCCCAAGCTTTTGATTGTTTTTGGGCCAGAGAAGAAGAAAATATGGCCAAACTCGGTGCAGTGGTCGCCATTGTTTTGGTGTTAGGGATGATGGGGCATTCTCTTGCGCAGGCTCCAGCAGCTTCTCCGGCAAAGTCACCCGCGGCAACGCCTACAAAGTCGCCGGTTTCATCCCCAGCGAAAACACCCACGGCATCGGCATCGCCAGCACCGTCGGCCTCGCCTGTGGCCTCCTCCCCTGCGCCTGCTTCGCCGGTCGCCATGTCCCCTTCACCTTCTTCAGAAGGCTCCGCCCCTCCGTCCTCAGCCGAAGCTCAAACAACAAATTCTTCCTCTGCCCCGTCTGCCCAATCCCCGGCTCCATCTTCAGATGGTACCGCTACTTCTGACTCTTCTGCTACCGCCGTACAAAAAATGGCCGTCATTGGAGCTGTTTTGGTCGGAGGCGCCGCATTCCTTCTGTAATTAGACGGCTACATTGTGATTATTTATGTTGGTATTTCGAGGGATTCATGGTTTCTCGACTGTCACGATTTTCATTCATTTATTTGTTCAGAAACAGGGTTTGTGCAGAGAAGCCATTGGACTTCAAATATTGCGGAGATCATTTTTGCACTTGTATCCATAGGCAATTCTCCTTGTATAATCTGCGCCCATGTGTGGGGCTCAATTCTTTAATAAAGAGATCTCGTGCTTGGTGGGAAAATGTCTTCTCAATATAATGGAATGATTCAAGATAGTAGGTTTCCACAATCCATATCATAGATTTGTATTGCTTCTGGATTCGATTGTGTAAGGATTTTTTTGCATCAACGTTTCGAATCACACTCCGTGATCCATCATCAGGATGAAAGAGAGCTAGAGGAGAAAATGAATGATTGCAGACTCAGACCGAATAAAAAGGAAGGGGGAGGAGGGAAAGATGCACGTAATTCAAGGACAATATTAGAGAGAAAAAAGAAAAAAGAAAAAAAGATGAACATAAAACCAAATAAAATGGAACCAGCACAATATAAAAGAAAGGAGAAAATAAAAGGTTTTTTAAGGGAAAGAACAGAACAAAAACAAATAATCAAAAAGAAGAAGCAAAAATAAGACAAGAGAAAACTAGAAAAATAAAAGTGCAAAATTGAATAAATTAAAAGATTAAAGGAAGACCATTTAAGAAGAAACAAAACAAAATCAACGAGAAGAAAAAGACGAAAAAAACAAAGAAAAATGAATAAAAAGGAAAGAAAAAATATAACGAGGAGCCTAAGAACAAGGAGAAACCAAAGAAATAATAGAATAAAAACGAAATAAATAAATAAACCAAGAAGCGAATACAAGCAAAAGAAGAAAACACTAAAAGAAAAATAAAATAAATATCTCAAAAAATGAAAATAAATATGCACCAAAATAAGTAATAAAATTGGTATATATAAATATATATCACGAGATGAAAAGAGTTTAACAAGGGGGGAAACAAACCAAATGGAAGAAGAAAGAAATCACAAAGTGACTCAAAAATAAATAAATAAATAAATAAATAAAATAGAAATAGTATAGAATTAAATGAAACCAAAGAGATAACTAAAAAACAAGAATTACAAGAAGAGTTATCTAAAATAATTTAATAAGATTGGAATGAAAGATAGTAAGAAAACACTAAAAGAAAAATAAAATAAATATATCAAAAGAAGAAAATAGAAATACTTTGTGATTTCTTTCTTCTTCCATTTGGTTTGTTTCCCCCCTTGTTAAACTCTTTTCATCTCGTGATATATATTTATATATACCAATTTTATTACTTATTTTGGTGCATATTTATTTTCATTTTTTGAGATATTTATTTTATTTTTCTTTTAGTGTTTTCTTCTTTTGCTTGTTTTCGCTTCTTGGTTTATTTATTTATTTCGTTTTTATTCTATTATTTCTTTGGTTTCTCCTTGTTCTTAGGCTCCTCGTTATATTTTTTCTTTCCTTTTTATTCATTTTTCTTTGTTTTTTTCGTCTTTTTCTTCTCATTGATTTTGTTTTGTTTCTTCTTAAATGGTCTTCCTTTAATCTTTTAATTTATTCAATTTTGCACTTTTATTTTTCTAGTTTTCTCTTGTCTTATTTTTGCTTCTTCTTTTTGATTATTTGTTTTTGTTCTGTTCTTTCCCTTAAAAAACCTTTTATTTTCTCCTTTCTTTTATATTGTGCTGGTTCCATTTTATTTGGTTTTATGTTCATCTTTTTTTCTTTTCTTTTTTCTCTCTAATATTGTCCTTGAATTACGTGCATCTTTCCCTCCTCCCCCTTCCTTTTTATTCAGTCTGAGTCTGCAATCATTCATTTTCTCCTCTAGCTCTTTTTCATCCTGATGATGGATCACGGAGTGTGATTCGAAACGTTGATGCAAAAAAATCCTTACACAATCGAATCCAGAAGCAATACAAATCTATGGAATGATTCGTTTTGTATATGGCAAGATTTATTTATTTATTTTTTAAATCGTTGAATGCTCTGTTTTGGGCTGTCACTGTGACTCTTACATTAGCGGTAGCTTCGCACAAATGATATGTCGTGTTTACTCATAAATATAGCTCAGATCTTAACTTCAAAGGATTTGATTTTCAAATCGCCCCAGACCGACATATATGAGTAATTCGTTTGGAGCTGTTTCTGGAAGATCATGGATCATGGAAACCTGATATCATTGGAAGATCATGTATCATGGAAACCTGATATCATTTGAATTATGTTGTTTCTTAAATGTATATTTATTATATGTCTTTTGTTTCTTGTGAAAATTCTAAGAAAATAACACAGCTGATAGGTTATTTAGTGTCCGAATAAGTTACAAGTTATTTAAATTATACCAATGGCATTCCCTCTATGAAAGAGGCAACCTGAGGCAACCTGTGAAGGCGTATTGTATCAATGTAAGATGATTAAATGAATCTCAGTCATTCATCATTTTTCACCATTTTCCCGACTGATTTTGGCCCTTTTTTCCCGTCGCTATTGGTTTCCGCTCCTCCAAACTCTCCCTCGCTGGTATTGACCTTTCACTTCTCTAATTTGGCGAGCTGCAGCCTGAAAATAAAGTTTTGAGGGTTTTAAGTACCTAATAATTAGCATATTTAGGTTTTAACATTACGGCATCCTTTACCTTAAGTATATATTAACATAATTATAGTTAAAAATAAATTATAAATAATATAATTATACTTATTATTATTATATATTATATTATTTAACAAACCTATTAAATACACTTATAAAATGATTATAAGTAATAATTAATAATTATTATATTTTTATATAATCTAAGATAGAATTAATATATTATATATATTTTTATATAATAGATTACATGATATATAATATAATTATATTTTTTATTATATATAATAGTATATATAGGTTATATTATTATTATATATTATATTTTATAATAAAATTATTAAACATAAATATGAAATTATTATAATTAATAATTATTATATTTTTATATAAAACAAATTAAATTAATATATAAAAAATCTGATAGTTTAATTGATATTTGAAGAGATTAGAAAAAATAAAGAGAGATAGAGAGGGAGACAATTTTATATAGAGAGGTATATATACTACCACTTGCACCTAAAGGAGGTTCAAGAATTATGCCAATAAAAAACTATATTTATGTTAATATGTTAGAGAGTATGTGTTTGTGCATGGATGCACTGCAAATTCTAGCAAATTCTAGTTACACGTGGCTAGATTAAACAATTAGTAATAAGCGCTAAATAATGGAATGAAATAAATTTAGACAAATGTAGATTTTTTTTTAAAGAAATTAAGTATTATTTATGAAATATTTGCATACAGATTTAAAACATAAAGCAATGCAAATAAAAAAAGAAGTTGCCATCAAATTGATAAAAAATACTACAAATGGAAATAAAATGTTCCCATCTAGTTGTCCAATCAATATTTATCTAGCTTTTATGTGACAAGTGACATTTTGGAGGCTTTTACTTGATATTTTAGAGAATTTTACCATTAAATGGCAATTCTTTTACCATTAAATGGTAGTTGAAACTTGTTTTCCAACAACTCAATAGTGGTTTGCAGGCATGAGACTTGTTTTAGGCCCAAATCTCACACTATATGTAGCATATCAGCTAATAGAAAGAGAGAAACTCAAAATATAGAGAATGAGAAAAAGAGGCAAATTTAGATAGATAGATATCAAGAGAGAGAGAGAGAGAGGAATAGACAAAGAGAGATAGAGCACATGAGCGAGAGAAATTTAAGAGATACAAAGGAAAAGAGAGAGAAAAGAGAAACTAACTTTTGATTGGTTGCTTCATGTCAACAATCCAAGGATGCCATGTGTCTTTGGAGAGTTATGCTCAAGGTAGCATGTCATTTGATTAAGGATATGATAATTCACCTTTAAGACCTCTTAAATGTACCCATTGCACACTTAAGGAGACAAACATATAGAGAGAGAAAGAGAGAAAGAGAAAAGAAGTGAAAAGGGAGAGGGAGAGAGATGGAGAGAGATAAAAGAGAAAGAGAGGAAGAGAGAGGGAGCAAAATGAGACAAAGGAGGAGAAAGAGATTAAGATAGATAGATAGAGAGAGAGAGAGAGAGGAATGTAAATATAGAAATAAAGGGATAAAAAGAGGGATAGGGAGAAAAAAGGAGAGAAGAGAGAGAAACAAAGATAGAGATAGAGATAGAGATAGAGAGAGAGAGAGAGATAGAGAGAAAGAGAGAGAGAGAAAGTGAGATAAATAGAAATAGAGAGATAAAGAGGAAGACAGAGAGATAGAGAGATAGGTAGAGATATAGAGGAATAAAGAAGGACAAAGAAAGAGGTAGAGATAGTTAGGGAGATAGAGAAAAATAGATAAAGGAAAAGAGAAAAGAGAAGAGGAGAGACATACATAGAGATAAAGTCACATAAAGAGATAGGGAGATAAAGATAAATAGAGGGAAGAAAAGATATATATAGAGATAGAGGGAGATAATGAGAAACATAACAAATAGAGAGGGAGACAAAGAGATAGAGAGAGATAGAGAGATAAAGATGAATAGATAGAGATATAGGGAGGGTGATTGATATATCTCTCCCTATCACTCTCTATCTCTCTATATCTCCCACTATCTATGTCACTCCCTCTCCCCCTCTCTATCTATTGAGCTATCTCTCCCTCTCCCCCCTCTCTATATTGAGATATCTCTCCCCCATCTTCTTCTCTCTCTCCCTCTCTATATATCACTCTCCCTCTCTCCCCCTCTTCTCTATCTCTCCTCAACTCTACCTATCTCTCCCTCCCTCTCTCTATCTCCTCCCTATCTCTATCTCTCCCCACCTCTCCGTCCCTCACTCCCTCCCTATCTCCTATCTATCTCTCTATCTTTACGTCTTCTCCCTTTCTCTTCCCATATATCTCTATCTCTTAAACTCTTCCCATGTATCTCTATCTCTAGATCGTTCTCTTCCCATATATCTCTATCTCCCCCTACTTCTTTCTCCCTTTCTCTATCTTCGCCTATTCTCTCTCCCTCTCTCCATCTCTATTTACTTATCTCTAATTCTCTTTGTCTATCCTTTTGTCTCTATCTCCCTCTCCTCCTTTCTCTATATCTCCTTATATCTCTATCTCTCTATCACTCTATCTCACCATCTATATCTCTCTATCTCTCCCTCTAGATATCTTCCTCTATATCTCTCTATCTTGTCTTCTCTATCTCCCTATCTCTCTCTGTATTTATCTTGTATTTATTTGTCTCCATCTTCCCCTCTCTCTCTTTATCTTCATCTCTACCTCTATTTTCCTCTCTCCCCCTTTATCTCTACTTCTAGACATGTCTCCCTTTCTCTATCCATCCATCTCTATCCCTCTTTATCCCTCTCTACATATTTATCTCTTCCATCTCTATATATCCCTCTCTCCTCTCTCTCTTTATCTCTCCCTCTCCTTTTCTCCTTCTCTCCATGTCCCTCTCCTTCTCCCTCTCTATCTCTATCTCCTTACCACACACTCTCTTTATTCCCCTATCTCTCCCTCTTTCTATCCCTATATCTCACTCTCTCTCTCCCTCTCTTCGTATTGCAAACATAACATGAGCTTGTTGGTAATGGAGCTTGATTATCTTCCTAATTCAGAGGTTTGATATCAATCATGTTTGGATCCTTGTAAGTGGATGCATAGTTGCTTTGAAGCTCACTTATCCGTTGAGACATTTGTTGTACAAACAACATCGTTTGCTAAATGGCCTACCAATTGACATCATGTACTGCGTAAATGTATGCAAAAAAATAGACCAAAATTTATCCTAATTGACCTTCCACACGTCTTTGACATACCCATTCCACGCTAAGGTGTGATTGCTAGTCTTATTTTAATTGTTATTTAGATTTTTGGTTAAATAAAATTATTTAATTATTTTATAATATTATTTTTTTAATAAAATTATTAATTATTTTATCATTTCTATTTTCATTTTTATTTTTTTTATTTTAAAATTTTATGTGATTTTTAATTTTTATTGTATTTGTTATGATTTATTGTACTATTTTTATTATTAATGACATAGTAATATCTATTATTAGTGTTGAGAATACTTAAGTAACATTAATTTATTGTATTACTTAAGGTATGCAATTTTCGTTCTTACAATATGCAATTTTTTATGTTGTATTGAAAAAAGAAAAATAAAAGAATTCTAAAGTATCAATAAACAGATATTTGAAGTATTTTTTATTATCATTTTTATTATTAATTTATTAAAGATTTTGTCTAGTCATAAATTGTTGTGATAGTTCAAGTCTTTTCCATCTTAATAGAATATAAAAAAATTCAAGAAATTTAGATGTGAGAAATATTGTAAATATTGAATGATTTGCAAAATTTAATACTTGTATGAATAACACTTAAGACTAGGGTATTATGTTGGTGCAATGCCAAACTTTTTAGCAAAATGTTGATAATGTTTTTAAAGGTGTTTTGGACCAATAAATTTAGCTATTTGTTTTATTTGTGTATTAGAGATGTGTTGTAGAAAATAAATTAAGTGATAATATTTTTAAAAATTATTAAAAAAATATATTAATTCATGAGTAAAATTATGACTAATTTGTGGTGCTTTCTCTCTTCATTTATAATTAATGTTGTAAATAATAAATTAGTACATGTGTAGTGGGTCCATAGCTAGGGAATATGGATGTGTTAGCTGAAAATATTTTGTGTATTGAGAAGAATATATTTTTCCCAATAATATTTTTTGAAATTAGATAATTTTATAGACTAAATATTTAGGTTTAAAATCCAACTAAAAATTTATACAATGTCGCAATTGTTGGGAATATGAAGCCCAATGGTTTCTTCTTGACCATTTCTTCTTGTCCCTTTATTTTCCCTCCCGAAGCTTCTTTCCTTTTGGTTGGTTATTGAAGACCCTGTATACGGTGGTTTTGAAGGATGATGTATTGTGATATAGTTTGTTGTGAAAAGAAGTTCATGTACTGTAAAAAAAAAGAATGATTAATAAAATTAGTGCCCCTGCTTTTAGAGTGGATGTAGTCTATAAGACAAACCACTATAAATTATGTGTTCTTTGTGTTCTCTATTCCATTTAATTTCTACATATTATTCTTCATTTGTTTACAACATTTTTCAACAATTGGTATCAGAGCTTGGTGAAGAAGCTCAATGTTGAAGTGGTTCATTCGAAATCGGTGAACAATTTCTAGAAGTATGGACAACACAGACAAATGGAAGATTGAGAAGTTTGCAGGCTAGAACTTTAGATTGTGGAAGCTTCAGATGGAATCGCTGCTAATTAAGCAAGATCTCTCACTTGCATTGCTTCAAAACACCAAGGGAAAAGGTTCAATGTCGAACGAAGATTGGGAGAAAATGGATAAGAAAGCAAGGGCAACTATTTTTCTTTCGCTATCCAACAACGTGCTATTCAATGTTTCATCTCATAATACAACGAAAGAGCTTTGGGATAAACTCTCTGACATGTATGAGATGGCATCGACATCAAACAAGGTATTCATTATGAAAAAGATACAATTTGAAAATGCGAGAAGGTGATAGGCTTATGTCAAATCACCTCAATGAATTCAATACCTTGGTCACCCAATTGATTTTAATGGGTATCAATTTAGATGATGAAATTAAGGCAATCTTGTTATTATTTTCTTTACCAAACAGTTGGGAAGGAGTGGTGATGGCATGAATAATATTAACAATCTCTTGCAAGAGTTAATTTCCTTCATGAATTTTCTTGATGGATGTTAAGGAATGATAAGCATGCAAAACCTTAAAAATTATTTTGACACTTGGTCACCAATTTTGAGCCAATGATCTTAGCCTTGATTTACACCCCATGAGTTGAATTAGGATATGTAATGTGCTTTTGGTGGTGAAGATAACAATTAGAATCAAATGGGTGCACTTCCAAATAAATGATGTATCGATAGAGGTCAAGAGTGATGGTGGTTAAAGTGGGCTAATTGTCACCCTTAAATGCAAAGGAAGCGAGTAGTACGAGTGATGAAATAATTCCACCTTAAAATCTAGTTATTTTCATGCATGGGTGAGGCTCCAAATTCCACACATGTATGTGATCTAAGGTGGCCTTGTGATTGAGTATAAGCATGTTGAGAAAAAATGCATCTTCATGGCCTTGGGAATAGAAAATTTGTATTCAATACTAAATTATATTAGAAAGTGATCCAAATGGACAACGTCCACCAAGGGTTCAATTGGAAAAAGGATCAAAACTAGAAAAGTAAAAGGATTGAGAAAATATTGAATCTAGCATGCTTTAGTCTCTTTAAAACTCTATCATCCCAACCCATAAATTGCTCTAATTGTACCACATCATATTATCTTAGCAAGGACCAAGATTGGGATCAAAACCCCAATTTATTATGCATGTAGAATCATACCTCTCTTTTTCCACTTGTCTAACACATATTCAAGGCCCCACATTTGTCATAGTCAATCTCTATCATATTAAAATATTTGTATAGAATCCAAGTGGTGGTTGGAATTGAATTAGTGATCCATATCCAAAGGGAAGATCTCTCCATAGCATCATTCAAGGTATAAATTACATTAATAATCCCAAAGGAATTATTATTAATGTTGAAAAGGGCACATAGATCTCAATTAGTGGGGTCATATCCTTGGCCAACTAATTGTTGATGCCATGTAGGAGATAAAAGGGTGACAACATAACTCTATCATGCTTCATACTAGCTACACACTACAAAGCTAGAAGGTCAAATCACTTGACAAGTAGGAGAAAGAAAAAAGATAAATTTTAACCTCTTGCAAATAAATAATGTCTAAACTTTTGGATTGTAGATGAAAATCATGAATAAAGTATTTACATGGGGAGTTCATTAGCCCCCTAAAATTCTTGGAAATATAAATTGTAAGCAAGTGTCAAGATGCATCTCTGTAGTATCGAGCTCATCTAGAGCATAATAACTATTTTGTAATATTGCTTCTTGAGCTTTAAAACTTTCAATATGGAAGTGAATAGATACTTGTCGCTTAGTTGGTGATTCTCAATCCTCTAATCACCAAGGAAGACTACAAGACCTCCTTTACTCAGTAGGAAGATGTGAAGCAAGATAAACATTGATGGAAATTATTCAAGCTAAGGTTGACGCCATGAGTTGGATAAGAGCCAATTTTTCCTCACCAAATTCTTGCCGAAAGGAGGAGGGTAAAACCCTACATGAGTTTGCAGATTTTGAAACATGTTGTGTAGCAAGATTCCCCAAGCTAAAAAATATAGATGAAGGATTTTTTTGACCAAAGTTCTTCGCCTTGCTACTAATAGCAATAGGTCAACCTTCATCTTCTTTCCCAAGAGGTGACATACCAAAAGAGAGTTAAGTAGTGGCCTTTGGGAACAGAGAATCCAAGGGAAGTCCCTAATCTTGTGTTTTTACAATTTCCATGGATAATAGGTTTTCAAAAGGTTTATATAATGAACACATTGGGTATATCTAGTTTCACCAACTTGAATATTGGACATGTCCTTGAGGTCCTTGGACAAGTCCACCTCAATGAAACCTTATCTCTTGGGACAAATATAATAAAATCTCTAGGTTCAACATAAGCAACTTTTCCTATAGAGGGGGATATCTAGCTTAATAAATTCTAGCAAGGGAGGGGTAAGCTAGGGAATTCAACCCAAACAAGGACTTTAAAGGACTTATCATCTAAGATAAAAAAAATATTGTACATCCAAAATTTGAAAAGAAGTGAGGAATGGGCAAATGAAGGGTCACACCTAAGCACTACCTTAGCATGATTAGCTTTAGTGAAACAAAAAAAAGGAAAAAAATCCTACGGTTAGGTTTTTCATGGTGACAAGGAAAATCCTATGTGAGGTCTAATCCCTTCCAACCTAGTCTTTTGGTATGCTTTCATGGGGACCCTACTCATAAAATATCCAACTAAAGTAAAATATTATAGTCAATAACATGCATCATCAAATTTTAGAGCAAGGAGCACAACATTAGGTGGTGTAGCAAAAGACATACCTTGTGAAATAATTTAAAAAAAAAAAAGTTAGGGTTGCTTAGATGAGGGTGCCATTGTTTGTTGTTGTCAAAACCTTCATGCAACAATAATAGTTGCAGAGGGAAGAAAGATTGGGTCCATTTAAAGGGGGAAAACAAATCTACAAACTTAGAAGGGGGGAGGATGTTACAATAAATACAAGCACAAATGTAAAACTTTTGCTTTTCCAAAACAAAAGGACACTAACAAAGATGCACAAAAAAAACCCTAATAGAATGTAGAACTCTAGTCAAAGGAGATGAAAGAGACAAGAGTAAAAAGAGGGAGAGAGAAAGAGACAAGGATGAAAAGAGGGAGAGATGGAAAGATAAAGATAGAGGGTGCAAGAGTAAGAGATAAAGGAGATGATAGAGACAAGTGATAGAGAGGAGAGAGATAAAGAGGGGGGAGATAGAGATAGATATAGTGAGGGAGAAGCAAGTAGTGTGTGTGAGAGAGAGTGAGAGAGATATAAAGTTAAAGATAGGAAGGAGGAAACATGGAGTGTGCGTGTGTGGGTGAGAGAAATGTGGAGATAGATACAGAGAGGGAAAGAGAGATATATAAATATATAGAGTAAGGGAGAGAGAGGGGGAGATGGAAGGATATAAAAATAGAGATTTGAAGTGATATATATATAGAGAGAGAGATAGATGGAGATAAAGAGGGAGAGAGGGAGAGAGGGGGGAGAGAGAGAAGAAACAAATATGGATTAAAAAAATGAGTAAGGGAGAGAGAAAGAGAGGAAAAGAGAGAAAGAAGGGAAGAAAAATATAAAGAGAAATAAGGGAGAGAGAGAGAGGAAGAGAAAGATTGGGCTCAGATAATGAGAAACATAGAGATAGAGAGGGAGACAAAGATATATTAAGTGTGCAATGTGTATATTGAAGAGGTCTTAAAGGTGGATTATCATATCTTTAATCAAATGGCATGCTACTCTAAGCATAACTCCTTAGGGATATGCGCTATCCTTAGATTGTTGACGTGAACTAATCAAAAGTTAGTTTCTCTCTCTAACTTTTAATTTAGATTTATGTTTTAAACTTATTTTATTATATAAATTAAAATAAAAATTTAAAATATAATTATTTTACAATAATTAAAATTTTAATAAAATAATTAATTATAAATGAAATTAATTCTAATAATTATCAATTATTTTTATAATTTCATAAGAAGACATAAATAATTAAAATAAGTTTAAAACTTAAGTCTAAATAAAAAATTAAAATAGAATAAACTAAATTCAAAGTCAAAATATATCAAAATACAAATATTAATAAAAATAATAATTAAAAAAAAAATTAATAAATAATGAAGTGATTAAATTAATAAATAAATAAGTAAAACTAATTTTAAATTTATTAAAGTTGAAATATTAATAAATAAATAAAATCATTTAGATCCTATCAACTTCTCTTCTTTTCTTTGTTTTCAAAACAAAAAGCTTACTTTAAACTATTAAATCATTTTAAAAATAAAAATAGAAAAAGCTATTAAAATTGAAATATTAATAAAATATAATTTTATTTCAATTTTATCTTTTTCTTTTTTTAAAACAAAAATTTATTTTTAAATTGTTAAATTATTTTTTAAATTAAAAATAAATAAATTATTTTCTTTGTTTTCAAAACAAAAAAATCTCTTTTACATTAATTATATCGACTTGCAAAAAAGTATGTTCTCCATTTCGTGTGAATGAAGCATCTCTGCGTGTGAATTAACATCCCAACTTGATTCGCCTCCAAGTCGTCGGAAGTAGCCCGCCGCTCTTCTGGACGCGTAACTTAAGTTAGGACCAGTTCAAACAACCCAAATAGCTCGTTAAGTCGTTAAAAACACGAGAACAGCGTACACACGGATATGTATATGCTCCAATGGAAAGCGGATCCAGTCGTCAACCCAGCTCGAACCAGCTGTTGCTTTTACAGCCCGATAGCCGGTGAAGTTAGGTTCCCGATATTCCAAGTACAAAGGAAACCAAACCTTAGCAGTGAAGATTCCAAAGGAGTTTCCGAGAAAGCAGAAACGGTGAGGACACCTAAAATCCACTCACGCTATTGCCCCCTCAAATCTATATATACCCATTTCCCTTCACACCCTCGATCATCCCAACTACCATTAATTCCTCTGCATCACTCTGTTTCTTAATTTAGCTTTATTTCTTGGCAAAGGAAAAGGAAGCCCCAAGCTTTTGACTATTTTTGGGCCAGAGAAGAAGAAAATATGGGCAAACTCGGTTCAGTGGTGGCCATTGTTTTGGTATTGGGGATGATGGGGCATTCTGTTGCGCAGGCTCCAGCAGCTTCTCCGGCAAAGTCACCCGCAGTAACGCCTACAAAGTCGCCGGTTTCATCCCCAGCGAAAACTCCCACGGCATCGGCATCGCCAGCAACGTCGGCCTCACCTGTGGCCTCCTCCCCTGCGCCTGCTTCGCCGGTCGCCACGTCCCCTTCACCTTCTTCAGGAGGCTCTGCCCCTCTGTCCTCAGCTGGAGCTCCCACAACAAATTCTTCCCCTGCCCCCTCTGCCCAATCCCCAGCTCCATCTTCAGATGGCACCGCTACTTCTGACTCTTCTGCTACCGCCGTACAAAATATGTACATCTTTGGAGCTGTTTTGCTTGGAAGCGCTGTGTTCCTTCTGTAATTAGATGGCTGCATTGGATTATTTATGTTGTTATTTTCCAGATTCGCGGTTTCTTGACTGTGAGACTTTTATTCATTTATTTGTTCAGAGACAGGGCTTGTAGAGAACAGTCGTTGCAGTTTAAATATTGCAGAGATGATTTTTGCTCTGTATCGATTCTTTTCTCTCATTTACCCCATTATTGAGCCTGGTCATATATCGGCATTTCTCCTTGTATAATCTCCGCCCATATTTGGGACTCAATTCTTTAATAAAGAGATCTTGTGCTTAGTGGGAAAATGTCTTCTCAATATAATGGAATGATTCGTTTTTGCATATGGCACGATTTTTTTTATTTTCTTTTAAACGTTGAATGCCCTGTTTCAGGTTGTCACTGTGACCCTTACATGAACAGTAGCTTTACAGAAATGATATGTCGTGTCTAGTCATAAATATAGCTCAAATCTTAACTTCAAAGGATTTGATTTTCAAATCGCCCCAGATCGACGGATGTGAGTAATTCGTTTGGAACTTGAATTATGATCACTGTTGTTTCTGGAAGATCATGGATTATAGAAATCTGATATTATTTGTTGTTTCTTAAATCCATATTTATAGAAGTCTTGTGTTTCTCATAAAAATTTGTAAGAAAACAATACAGCCGATAAAGTTATTTAGTGTGAGAATATGTTTTAATGATCGATTTTTAATTTATTTAAATAGTTATTCAGTTAGTGTGAGAATATGTTTGAATGATTGATTTTTAATTTGATAAGTAGGAGGTATTTTTCCACAGCGTGTCAAATTATGATATTGTTATCAGGATTCAACCGTTAAGCGCGCTTGAGCTGGAGCAATACTGGGATGGGTGACCTCCCGGGACGGACCAGTGCTTCACCTCTGTGAGCATCACCTAGATGCAATGACTGCTAAGTGGACCATTCGCTATCATGAGAGATGGGTTCTTGTGAACCACTACTCATGAAACATGGGTCAATGAGTTTGACTCGAAACTACACGGTTGAATCCTGATAGCAATATCATAATTTGACACGCTGTGGAAAAATACCTCCTACTTATCAATTGATGAGCTAAAGGGGCTCTATTATGAATAGTTCATAAGGCACAACACTTGCCGGGTTTTGCAAATGGTAATAACTGCTGGCTTAACCTTGGAGAAAACTCCCGGTTAAGCCGCTTGAGCTGGAGCAGTACGGGATGGGTGACCTCCCGGACGGACCAGTGCTTCACCTCTGTGAGCATCACCTAGATGCAATGAGTGCTAAGTGGACCATTCGCTATCATGAGAGATGGGTTCTTGTGAACCACTACTCATGAAACATGGGTCAATGAGTTTGACTCGAAACTACACGGTTGAATCTTGATAGCAATATCATAATTTGACACCTGTGGAAAAATACCTCCTACTTATCAATTGATGAGCTAAAGGGCCTCTATTATGAATGGTTCATAAGGCACAACACTTGTTGAAGGTTTTGCAATGGTAATAACTCGCGGGCTTAACCTTGGAGAAAACTCCCCGTTGCTTGAGTGGAGCAAGCACTGGATGGGTGACCTCCTGGACTCGCTGCTTCACCTGTGAGCATCACCTAGATGCAATGAGTGCTAAGTGGACCATTCGCTATCATGAGAGATGGGTTCTTGTGAACCACTACTCATGAAACATGGGTCAATGAGTTTGACTCGAAACTACACGGTTGAATCCTGATAGCAATATCATGATTTTTAATTTATTTAAATAATTATTCAGTCATTGTTATTAATTCAGTGTGAGAATATGATTTAATGATTGACTTCTAATTTATTTAAATAGTTATTCAGTCACGTTATTTATTAACGTGAGCATATGTTTTAATGATTGATTTTTAATTTATTTAAATAGTTATTCTATTATTATTATTTTCTTATTTTAATTGGTATGAGATTTTTGGTTATAAAGGCATATAGTGATTAATAATTAAGTATTATTTTTTCAATAAAATTATTTAATTATTTTATAATATTATTTTTTTCAATTTTAAAATTTTATATGATTTTTAATTTTTATTGTATTTGTTATGACTTTTTTTTAAAAAATTTATTATTAGTGGTATATAGTAATATTTATTATTAATGTTGACAATAATCAAGTAACATTAATTTATTGAAGATTCATCATTTGAAAGTCATATTAAGAGACTTAAATTTACTATCAATTATTTTTAGGAGACATTACAGTACAAATTCTTTGAAATGAATCTACATCTTAGACATCTATGAATTTTAAGCTCATTTACTATAAACTAAAATTCTATCAATATTTATATTCTAAATTCTTTTTAAAAGATCAATTCTCTTTCATGCTATTTATAAAATAATATAATCATTAATAATATTTGTAATAGTAAAATTTGTATATTTATGCTATTTTTATTTAGTTTTGTGTTTATTTTGAGGAAATATCTTTGATACATATATATTTTGATAAATTTGATCTTAATTTTTGGGCCTCTTATCTACTCTTTTCTTACTTGGATCCAACCAAACACATATTTGTGTGATTTGTTTCTATGTAAGTGTATTTAAATATATTCAATTGCATTTTGAAGATAAATTCTATATAATTCATATTTAAAAAATATTACTCTAAACAATAAACGATAAATTTGCATACCCCCTTAAACTTTATACAGACACATCATTGCACCTCTTAAAGGCACAAGTGCTAGTTTAAATTAAATCATATACAAAAAATTAGCCTTTATAATAACAAAGTTATGATAGAATAGAGTCCAAGATTATATCATTTGAAACATATATTATTAGTTAATATCCTATCTTTAATATATTATTGTGTTTTTTATCATTATATCAGTCAATAAAAGATACACTATAATTGTTACTATTCAAAATTTCAGCTTTATTTTGTTTTCAATATTTGGGTGGAGTTTAATGGCGGAATTTCCAAAAATCGGGAGGATGGGAGACAACGGTCGACTGCAGCATAGTGGCAGAATGGATAGGGTTTAAAACAACACAATCCCTTTGAGTTTGTTTCAACAGGAGAAGAATGGAGGTCGGCGCTTTGGTGGCGATTGCAACAATGAGTTGGAGGGACGGGGCGGTCAAAAAAGCCAAGCTGGAAAGCTCTCAGGATGGTGTGGTGGTGACCCTATTCTAGTCGAAGGTGGCAAACAAGGAAGCCAGCAAGAAAGACAATCAAACATCGGCATCCCTGGGGGGATGTTGGTGTAAAGGGGGCAAAGATGCCCTCTTTTGGGGAATGCAATGCAGGGGTCTCTCAGTTGCCATGTGTGGAGCTAAGAGTCGCAATGGCTCTTTCTTTACAAAACCGTAGGGAGGTGGCTTTAGGCATTGGTTATAAACCTTCAAGCACATAGAGCAGTGGAAGCAAGGGTGAGCAGGGCACCAAAGGGAAGGGTGGGAGAAGCTGGTCAGAGGATGCAAAAGTCCCTGAGGAGCCTCTCCTTCAAAAAATGAGAATGACAACTAAGGCTGCTAAAACCAATAAATTGTCAGTCTTCTTGCAGAAGGAGCTTGAGGAAGAGGTATTGCATAATGTTAAAGTTTTCTCTCAATTATGTCTAATACGATGTTTCAGAGGCTTTTGGCCACGTCTGTGTGATTTACACAATTGGATTTCTGAGCACTGGGAACTTATTGTGGATGGATGCATATAAATCTACCTAGTTGCCAGGGGTTTGTTTATTGTTTTTTTTTTAAATGTGGCTGATAGGAATAAAGTTTTGTGTGATTTCTTCTGGAGTTGGGAGGAGAAATATGCACTATCCCTGAAGACCTGGCATCCAACTTTTAACCCTGCAACAGAGACCTTTGACAAAGTTCCTCTATGGGTAAGACTCCCAAACTTTCCTCTACATTTTTGGTTTGAGTCTTGCCTAGAGGCTATTGGAAACTCTTTAGGGGATTTTTTGATGGTTGATGAGGGCTCCTCAAATCTTATGCACTCCACCTATGCACGGATTTTGGTGGAGATGGAAATTTCAATGACACTCCTTGAAGAGGTCTCAATAAAAACCTCCAAAGAATGTTGGGTACAACCCTTGGATTATGAAGGGGTACCTTTTTGATGTAGGAGATGTTTCTAGATTGGACATATTACAGCAAAATGTACAAAGCCCAAATGGTCAAAACCAGCAACTTGGTGGCAGGATTTCTCACATAAACACTATGCGGTGGAGAAACAGAGAGGATGCAAGAAAGAACAGGCCAAGAACAACACCTAGGTGGTGGGAAATTCTAAACCACCTGAGTCTTCAAATTAGGTTGGGGGGTGGGTAATATAGAGAGGCTCACCTCAAAAAATGTTGGAGAAGGAAGAGCAAAGAATGTTGAAGCAAAACAAAATAATCATGGTGCTAAAATTCCAAAGTGTAGAGAGAAATCAAGCATGGCAAAGGTGCAAAAAATTGGGGAACATAATGGTGTGGGAGATGGACAGAATAGGCAAGCATTGTATGAAGAACATGAAGTATCATGACAACAACATGATGTTTCAGATGATTGGCCGAATGAGATGGGAAAAAGGAAGGAAGGGGGCTTGCTAAGTGGAAGAATTCTTATGACTAGCAAAAGGAGGCTGCAAAGATGGAGGATGGCTGGCAAGTCGTGAAGGGGAGGAAAGATAAGAACTTCAAGAAGATAATTTTTGCTATGGTCCTTCGGTCGCAGACCAAAGAAAGACCAAGCTGCTCTTTTAACGTTTAAACCTGTTAATAGGTATTTTTTGGGGTTTTGTGGTTGTAACTGTAACTTTGTGGTGTCTAGTGTATTGGGGTGGGAATCTTCTGTTTTGAAATTTTGATGTAATCTTATTTTAAATTTTAATAATATAAAAGACCATTATCATCAATCAAAAAAAAAAAGATGACTTTTTGCATCGACTCACTCCTAATTCTTAATAAATTATTACTCTTAATTTCATTATCTATATCTAGATAGTAGATAGAGTTGAATACCACATTTGAGAGCTTGCTAGGTAAGGATAAACCTTGTGCACAAAACCAACACCTCACTTCTAGTTACCTAAGAATCACCTACCTTAAAGTACATGTAATAGTATCTAAAAAGTAGACAACATTGACTAACAAGTTTAATAATTTTCTAGGCAAGGATCTTCTCCTTTAGTCAAACCTCTAGATTTTGATTTATCAATTTGGAAATGGATCAAAGACAATAAGAAACCATGCAAGATCCCTTAATCCATCACTAAAACTTGCAACTATTGTAGTAAGCTAATCATGAAATAATTTAGTTGAGGCTTGAATGATGATGCTATGATAGCTTGGAATAGATCTTGGATTGATAAAAGTGAATTAGGGGTTTATCCTTTTCTACAATTTATTAGCATACAAATTAACACATTCTTCTTTTAATTCAACAATTAACAAATTATAGTAGGAAGAGAGTAATATTAAGCCAATATTTGAAATTAAATCTAAAATTTGTTTGGTCATTATTATACGCATAAATTCAAACTAAATAAAAAATAGATATATTATAGATCAAAATTGTTTCAATGAAATATGTAAAAGTGTGATAAAATTAAATTCAAATTAATTCAAAAAAATTGTGTTAAAAAGTAATACAAGTATACATTAATATTACATCAAAAAATCAATTAAATACATTTTTCATTATTATAATATACAAGTTTTTATGTTCTTGCATCTAACAACAATAGATCAACCTTCCTCTTCTTTCACAAGATGTGGTGCCCCAAAAGAGAGCTAAGTAACTAGGCCTTTGGGCACAAAGAAGCTAACGGTAGTCTTGAATCTTGTGTTTTGATAATTGACATCAATAATGTTGTTCAACTTTAGGTTGATATAATGAACACATTGTGTGAACCCTAATCCTATACCTGCATGAACACAACAAACAAACACATAGTTAGATCCAATGCAAGTAAGAATCGAGATTCCTCATGAAATCCATGAATAATGCTCAAAATAGGAAATGAAGATGAAAAACACAAAATAAAAGCAAAGAAATCCTAATTAGGTATGCAAACTCTTGATCCCATGGGGGAATTGGTGCCAATTTGATGTGGAAATTGGCCCTTTCCCAACTCCTATGCAAGCTTTGATGAAGATTTGTGGATGATTGAAGCTCCTTGATGAATTTTTGGCATAACCTTGCTATGAAACCATGAAAATGATGAACACTTGATATGAAATGGATAAAATTAGCTCTCAATGTGAAGAGAGTAACTTTGCTAAGTTGTGGATGCAAAATACAAAGAGAAGCCTTCTATAAATAGAAGAACAAGATGAAGGAATGAGTAAAATGGATCAATGTGGGATCATTCAACATCCAATGGGAAAGTGCCACTTGTCAAAATGTGAATGGAGGAAGCTTGAGCACATTTTGGAGAATGTGCAAAGAGGAGGGAGATTCAAATTTACAAAAGATGACTTGAAGGATGAGGTGAAAGGTGAAGTTAATGTCACATGGCTTAAGAAAAGGACTTGTAAGAGATGTTAAATGCCATGTTTGGAGGACAAAACCTTTTGGGGGGAGATTTCAAATTTGAGGAATATTCCATCTTTGATGCCTTTTTTGAATGAAAATAGATGATTTATAAATCAATTAAATTGATTTTCATGTGCAAGTTGCAAAATCTAGAGGATTTGATGGATTAAGACTAGGATTGATCAGGATTTGATTAATTTAAAAGGAGATTAACTAATTTGACAATTTGATTTAGATTTTAGGATTTAAATAAATCAAAAAGAGAGAAATAATGATTTAGATTTAATTAAATAAATATTTTGATTTATTTAACTAAAGAGGGATGATGTTAGATTAAATTAAATAAAGATTGATTTAATTTAATAAAGTGACAATTAAAGGGGGACTATAGGATTAATTAAAAGAAGATGATGACTTAATCAAATAAAGTTTATTTATTTAATTAACAGAGGAAATATGATGAATTTAATTAAATGGTTAGTAAAAAATGGTTAGTAAAGAAGTTATTTAGGAAGAATTGATGTTAGTAGATCAGGATCGAGTGTGCGATATCAATCAGTATTTTTTTTTTGTCTACACATTGCATATATCTAGACTTTGGCCAACCTGAATATTTGTTGTGTCTTTAAGATCTTTTGACAAGTCCACCTTGATGCAAACCCATCATTGAGGATGAGCATAATAGAACCTTTCTAGTTCAACACAAACAACTAGTCCTATAAAGGAGGCTATCTAGCTTAAGAAATTCTAGCAAGGTAGGGGTAATGAAGGAATTCAACCCATATAGGGACTTTAAATGACTTATCATTTGAGATAGAAAAATCTCGTGTCCACAATTTGAAAATAAGAAGCAAGGAATAGACAAGCCAAGGGCCATGACTAAGCACTACCTTCACATGATTAGCTTCAACAAAATGAAAAATAAAAAAAACCCTTGTTTAGGTTTTGTATGGTGACAAGGTGATTCCAATGTGAGTTCCAAGCCCTACCCACCCAGTCTTTTAACGTGCTTTCAAGGGGGGGCCTACCCATAAAATATCCAAACCAAGTAAAATATTTTGCATTATCAAATATTGGAATAGGAAGTACAACATTAGATGGTATAGCAAAAGACATACCTCGTGAAAGACTTTCAAAACAAAATTACGATGATGATTGGACAAGGGTACAATTGTTTGTTGCCATCAAACTCCAACTTCAACAATAGTAGCTATAGAAGAAAGAAAGGTTGAGACCATTTAATAGATATGAAAAAACATTTTCAAGCTTAAAAGTACAAATACAATTGTTAAACTTCAACTTTTCTAAAGTAAAATGACATGAAAAACATGCGCACAAAAAAATCCTAATAGACCACAAAACTCTAATCTTTTTTAAATTGAAAAAAATATATATATCAAAATTATTTGATTTGTATATAATAGAAAGAATATATATATTTGTAAGATCATTTTGCACCCTAATTTAAGCTACCACTATTTGAATTGAAATTTTAACAAAGCAAAGGGTGAGGTCTCCAATGGCAAGTTAACCCTACAACTATAAAATGACCTTGGATAAACAAACATCATATTCAAAAATATAATAACTATATCTTACAGTGCGGTCTCATGGAGGGGGGCTTCCTTAAATCTGGAGCAGATTCTGCTTAAGTTTTTAGCATAATTTTTTTGGCTGGTGGTCCCATGAATATTTGCAAGTTTCAAATTAGGCTGTGGTGGAATGGTGGTGTTGTCAATAAAAAATTAATAAATAAACAACATTTCCCTCGAAAATTGTGACAAGTGGCAGGAAAGTACTCTTAAGTAGGTGGAGCAATTTCTAGCCCCCCCACAATCCCACTAGTTGACATTTTCAGCCACTTGCTTATTAGGCTGAAAAAGATTCCATTTAATCCTGTAGCAGATTTTTTTTTCTCACGAGACCATTCAGTTAGGTACATGAATAAATATAATAATAAATGTGGGGATTTTCCCAAACCATGTGATCGCCCCGATTTGGGTGAAGCATCTCCGCTTATGAATTAACATCCCAACCAGATTCGCCTCAAAAGTCGCTGGGATTAAGCCGCCAAGTTTCTGGACGCGTTAACTTAAATTTGGAGTACCTAAATAGGTCGTTAAGTCGTTAAAAATAAATGGCCAGCGGTACACACGTATATATGGGGATCTGATCGTCACCCCAGCTCAAGCCAGCTGTTGATTTACAACCCGACGGACGGTGGAGTTAGGTTCCCATATTCCGAGTAAAAAGGAAACCCAAACCTTAGCACCCAAGATTGCAGAGTAGTTTCCGGGAAAGCAGAAACGGTTAGGGCACCTAAAATCTACTCACGGCATCTTTACGCGTTGCCCCACTGAAATTTATATATACCCATTTCTCTTCACACCCTCAATCATCCCTACTACAATTAATTCCTTTGCATCACTGTTTTTTAATTTAGCTTATTTCTTGGCAAAGGAAACAGAAGTCCCAAGCTTTTGTCTGTTTTTTGGGGCAGAGAAAAAGAAAATATGGGCAAACTCGGTGCAGTGGCGGCCATTGTTTTGGTGTTGGGGATGATAGGGCATTCTGTTGCGCAGGCTCCAGCAGCTTCTCCGGAAAATTCACCCGCAGCAACGCCTACAAAGTCGCCGGTTTCATCCCCGGCGAAAACACCCACGGCATCGGCATCGCCAGCACCGTCGGCCTCACCTGTGGCCTCCTCCCCTCCGCCTGCTTCGCCAGTCGCCAAGTCCCCTTCACCTTCTTCAGAAGTCTCTGCCCCCCCTCCGTCCTCAGCTGGAGCTCCCACAACAAATTCTTCCCCTGCCCCCTCTGCCTTGTCCCCGGGTCCATCTTCAGACGGCACGACTACTTCTGCCTCTTCTGATACAGCCGTACAAAAAATGGCCATCTTTGGAGCTGTTTTGCTCGGAGGCGCTGTGTTCCTTCTGTAATTAGACGGCTGCATTGTTATTATCTATGTTAGTATTTCCCAGTTTCGCGGTTTTTTGCCTGTGAGACTTTGATTCATTTATTTGTTCAGAAACTTTGATTCATTTATTTGTTCAGAAACAGGGCTTGTAGAGAACAGTCCAGAGACGATTTTTGCTCCTGTATCCGTTCTTTTCTCTCATTTATCTCATTATTGAGGGTGGTCATCCATGGGCATTTCTCCTTGTATAATCTCCACCCATGTTTGGGACTCAATTCTTTAATAAAAAGATCTGTCTTGTCGGAAAATGTGTTTTCAATATAATGGACTGATTCGTTTTACATATGACAAGAATTTTCTTTTAGATCGTTGAATGCCCTGTTTCAGGCTGCTAAAGGATTTGATTTTCAAATTGCCCCAGATCGATTAGTATTTTGATTTGATTTTCAAATCGCCTCAGATTGTCGGATATGAGTAATTTGTTTGGAGCTTGAATTATGATCCTTGTTGTTGCTGGAAGATCATGGATTATCGAAATCTGATATCATTTATTTGAATTCTGTAATTTCTGAAATGTATATTTAAAGAAGCTTTTTTATTTCTTGTGAAATTTCTGTTAGTGTTCTTCCATAAAATAATTCAGCTGATATGAGAATAAGTTTTAATGATTGATTTCGTAAAGGTTATTTATTTTAAATAGTTGATATTAATTATTAAATATATACTTCGTATAAAATTATTTAATTATTTTTATTTTTATGATTTTAAAATTGATATTTAATTTTTATTTGAGTTCTTATTTTCATTTTATTTGTTATAATTTATTGTATTAATTTTTATTTGAGTTTTATTTGTTATAATTTACTATATTATTTTTTATTATTAATGGTATACATTAATATCTATTATTAATGGTATGGCTAATAGTTAAGTAACATAAATTTATTGAGGTACTCATCATTTAAAAAATCTAAAAAAGTCTCAAATTTATTTTCATAGACATTACACTTCAAATTCTTTTAAATGAATCTACAGCATATTCGAATTTGAGCTCATTTAGTGTAAGTTATAATTCTATCAATATTTATATTCTTATTTATTTATAAAAGATTAACTCTCTTCTATGTTATTTATGAAGTAAAATAATCATTAATTGTATATTTGTAATAGTAAAGTTTGTATAGTTATGCAATTTTTATTTAGTTTTATGTTTATTTTAAAGGAATGTCTTGGTACATGTATATTTTGACAAGTGATGTGTGTAAATTTGATCATAATTTTTGGATCTCATATTCACTATTTTCTTACTTAGAACCAACCAAACATATATTTGTGTGATTTATTTCTATGTAATTGTGTTTAAATACATCCAATTGCATTCATTGAGGATACAAGCATTTATTTGAATTTCATCTTTAGAATAATTTACGCTAAACAATAGACAATAAACTTCTCATTAGCAACACATTCATTACACATTCTAAAGGCACAAGTATTAGTTTAAATAAAATTTGTTATACATAATATCAACCTTTATAATAGTACAATTAATGATAGAACAAAGCCCAAAATTATATTATTCAAAACATATATTCTTAGTCAATATCATATCTTTAATATATTATCATACTTGTCATTGTTATATCAACAATAAAACATCTACACTAGAAATGTTACCATTCAAAATTTTGAATTTTTGCATCAACTCACTCTTGATTGTTTATAAATTATTTCTCTGAGTGCACCAAATGATCAATTCACTTCTAATTGCTTAAAAACCAAGTATGTAATAGTATCTAAAAAGTAGACAACATTCACGAACAACTTTAATAGTTTGCTAAGCGCTAAGCAAGGATCTTCTCCTTCAGTCAAACCCTTAGATTTAGATTTATCAATTTATGTTAGATTGATCCCTTGTTCCATCACTAAAGTGTAGATGTTATAGTAAGCTAATAATGAAATAAATGCTTTGACATGCTTGAATGATGATGCTATGTTAGATTGGAATATATCTTGGATTGATAAAAATGAATTAGGGTTTTGTCCTTTTTGCAATGTCTTACCATTACAAAGTAACATGTTTTTCTCTTAATTCAACAAGTAACAACTAGTACGAAGAGAGTAAGTTTAAGCCCATATTTGAAATTAAATCTAAAAGTTGTTGGATCATTATTATGCTCATAGATTTGAATTGGATAAAAATAGAGAAATTGAAGATCAAAACTAGTCTGATAGCATGTGTAAAAGCATGATAAGATTAAATTCAAGTTCATTGAAATTTTTATACAAAAACGTAATACCTATGCACTAATTATTATATTAAAAAATCAATCAAAATAAATCCAAACTAAAAAAATAAAATAAAAGGTATGCAATTTTCATCCTTACAATATAATATGTTTTCATGTTGTGTTGGAAAAAAAAAGAAATACAAAATATCAATATAAATGAAAGATATTTAGAATATCTTTTATCATTATCATTAAGTTACAAACAATGAAAAAGTATTATCATTGTTATTATTAACTTACAAAAGATTTTGTATTTTCATAAATAGTTGTGATAGTTCAAATCTTTTCCATTTTAATAAAATTTAATATTTTTCCAAAATAAATTAGATGTGAAAATTATTGATAAAATTATTTTTTTAAATATTGAAAAAAATTGTTAATACTTGTATTAATAACACTTAAAGGTATCGTGATGTTGCAATGCCAAAATTTTTAGCAAAATGTTGTTAATGTTTTTTTTCTAATTATTTTGGACCAATAAATTTAGTTATTTATTTTATTGGTGTACTAGAGATGTGTTGTAGTAAATAAATTAGGAGATAACTTTTTTTAAACATTATAAAAAATAAAAAATATAATACTTATTCATGAGTAGAACTCTAACTAATTACGGTGCCTTCCCTTTCTTTTCTTTTTTTTTTTTAATAAAAAAAGGGGTAAAAACTTTATTGAAAATCAGAAAGGAGCATTACAACAAAGCAAAGGGAATAGACCCCAGGAAAGCAAGGATACAATAAAATAAAGCAGGAAACAACATCACCCATCACCAATCCCATCACCATCCTCCGCAATAAACTTGTTCAACTCATGGCGAAGATCCTGGGAAATCTGATCCCATCCCTCAATCCTCCAACCATCAAGATGCGCCGAAGCCCATTTCGCCAAGCAATCTGCTGCTTTATTCCACTCCCTCAGAATATGGACAAAAGAGACCTCCTCCATCAAGGAACTAATCTGCAGAATCTGTTGCACCATCCTAGCTAACTGCCAACTGACATCAGCCACCTTTTGATCTTTAAGCAAATTAACCAAAATCTGTGAGTCAGACTCACAGATAACTTTTCTCCACCCCAAAGCATAAGCCCGTTCAAGGGCGGAGAATATCGCCAGACCCTCCATAAGGTTGACGGTCTTTGCTCCCTCATAAATAGAAAAGAAGAAGACCACTGATCCTGTAGAATCTCTACCAACGCCACCAATACCAGCAAGCCCAGGATTTCCTTTTGAGGAACCGTCAGTATTAATCTTCAAGATTCCAACAGGAGGGGGCAACCATTTACCCACTCTCTTAACTTTTATTTTTGCTTGCCTGCCCCTTCGGACACAAGCTGAAGCCAAGGACAACTCCTGAAGTCCCAATCTCTCTACCTTCTTAGCATCCTCTTTCTCCAAGGGAAAACCTACCTCACACTTAGCTTCCACAGTCTCCCGAACCATACCCATAATTCTCTGCCAGACTTGTTGGAAAACCAATTTTTCACCTCGGAAGACTCTACGATTCCGCTCCAGCCAAATCTGCCAGAGAAGGAAAGTAGGCCCCACAAACCACACATCCTGTAAGAAAGATGCGGTAGTAGGGGGTCTACCAAGACTGCGCCAGAAATCCGCCAGAGAGGAAGCATGAACACAAGGAACTCTCCAAACTTCCCACCACAAGTGCCATAGCCTCATAGCAAAGGGGCAATGAAAAAACAAGTGAGCAGAATCCTCCTCTCCATCCCCACACAACACGCACATGGATGGGCCCTGAAATCCCCTCTTTTGAATATTATCCCAGGTCAAACACTTGTTCCAAGCCAAAGTCCAAATGAAGCAATTACACTTCGGCCAAGAAAACTTGTTCCAAACACTCTTCCACCATTGAACCTCCACCCCATCCAGCTTGTGAGATAACAACACCTGATAACCAGAGGAAACAGTATAAACACCCTTAGGGTTGGGAGACCAAGATAAAACATCTCCATCCGGAAGGGAACTACAAGTCCTGCTAGAGAGGATGCTTTGCAATTCCGCACATTCCTCCTCCATACCAACCACAGGCCACTCCTCAGGATTCTTCCATCTAGCTGTCCTTAATTGACCTTGAGAAGAAACAGACTTAAAGTCTCTCACCTTGTCCCAACCTGCCTCAAGGAATCTTTGACAAAGGGGAAAAAGGTTAGGAATTGAGAAACAGTGGGAGGAAAACCATCCCAAGCATCCAGCCAAAATTGAGCCTCACACCCACTTTTGCAGATCAAGAATAAGCCCTCCTTAACTAGCGCAGCCCCTTTCTTAAGCGTACCCCAAATAACCGATCATTTCCCCACTAAGGGATAGCGAGGAATATCCATCTGAGGGATCCCTGGAAAATATTTATAAAGTAAAATCTTGGCCCAGGTCTGATCCTGCTCCACACACCACCTCCAGTATAGCTTGGCAGCAAGCGCCACACCAGACAAAGATGACTGCCTTAATCCAAGACCCCCATATTGCCTCGGGCTACAAACAATCTCCCATCTCACCAAGCTCCATTTGGATGACGATAAATTACCAGCCCATAAAAATTGTCTAGATAAAGCATCAATTTCCTGAAGAAACCCAACAGGGGCCACCTGGAGCATGCATCTGTAAATGGGAAGAGCTTGAACCACAGATTTGATCAACTGAACATGACCAGCAAAAGATAACCATCTATGGGTCCAATGGTTAACCTTTAGCCGAAACTTTTCCAAAATGTTCTGCCAAGAATCCCTAGGCATCCTTTTGTCAGAAATAGGAATTCCGAGATAGATCAAAGGGAGGGACCCAATCTGAAACCTTAAAATATTGGCAATCCTCCTTTGAATTGGACCAGGAGTATTGAAAAAGAAGATGGAGGATTTACCTTCATTAATCATTTGACCTGAGGCAGTCAAATAAACATCTAGCACCGCACGCAAGTTTGTAGCCTCCCTAATTGTAGCCATACCCATCAAAGCAATATCATCCACAAACTGCAAATGGGACTATGGGGGAATATTACCACCCCAACGCCATCCCTGAATGAGACCCCTCTCCACATTCCTTCTCAGCAACCGACCCAAACCTTCAACAAAGAGCAGAAACAAATACGGAGATAAAGGATCACCTTGACGCAATCCCCGAGAAGCTCCAAAAAGTTCTGAGGGTTCACCATTAATTAAAACAGAGAAGGAAACATAAGTCACACAACTCTTGACCCACCGAATCCAACCTTCCCCAAAACCAAAAGCACCAAGGATCTTCCAAAGGAAGGACCATCGAACTCTGTCATATGCCTTTGCCATGTCCAACTTGATGAACATTGCCTTATCAATGGAGCTAGCCATAGAATGAATGGACTCCGTAGCAATAACCACCCCATCCAGAATTTGCCTGCCCGCAACAAAACCACTCTGCTCCTCGAAAATTAACACTCCGAGCCACGTTTTCAACCTATCCGCAATTACTTTAGAAATGATTTTGTAAATCACATTACAAAGAGAGATGGGTCTAAATTGACTTAACTTGTTTGCTCCATCAGATTTGGGAATGAGAGCGAGGAAGGTTGAGTTCAAAGCCCGTAACATCTGCTTATTCGTCTGAGATTCCTGTACAACAGCTAATAAGTCAAGCTTTATAATATCCCAGAATTCTTGAAAGAATTCCACCGGAAAGCCATCAGGGCCAGGAGCTTTCCCTTTCTTCATTTGAAACACCGTTCTCTCAAGCTCTTCTACCGAAATATCCCTCATGAGACATTCATTCATCTCCATAGTAACCAGAGAGGGGATACAAGACAGAACTTGATCCGCCTCCTTGGAAACCCCCTGTGAATCTTCCCTAAATAGGGTAACAAAGTACTGCTTGGCCTCGTGCGAAATATCCTTGAAAGAGGATATATGCTCACCATTGTCATTTACCAGAACTGAGATTAAATTCCCATGTCTCTTGGCTTTGACCAAATTGAAGAAGAAGGCCGTATTTTTATCTCCCTCTTGAAGCCATTCAACCCTTGCCTTCTGTTTCCAATATATTTCCTCACGCAGTTCACACTCCTCCAACACTTTCCAAGCCCTGGCCTCCTCTTGCAGTAAATCAGCAGTCACACCTTCCTCCCTAATCACTCTGGTAATGCTATCCAACTCTGCCTGTGCAGCAACCTTTGCATGGAAAATGTTCCCAAAGCACTGTCGGTTCCAACGCTTAAGCTGATATTTAACAAATTGGAGAAGTTTAGCAAAAGTGTACATTGCTGTACCATAAGTGGGTCTACCCTTTCTCCACCAATCAGCCACATAGTCATGAAGAGAGGGTTCACGAAGCCACATAATCTGAAACTTAAAAGGGGGTGACTGAGGCACACGAACTGAAGAAACTACAAGCTTGATAGGCCAATGGTCAGACCCCCTCCAATCCAAGATTTCTGAGCTAGAAGACCATGATCCACCAACCCAGAAGCAGGAAACCAAGAACCGGTCAAGTCTTTCAGAGATGCAATTATCTCCAATCCTTTGATTGTTCCAGGTGAATAACCCATTATTAGGCTTGACATCCACAAGATTCAAAGCAGAGATGTTATCCTGAAGAAGCATCGCAGAAGGCTCCAACCTAGCAATACCCCCCCACTTTTCATCTAGCTCAGAAATAGCATTAAAATCCCCAACCATAATCCATGGATGAAAAGGCACCATGCTCTGAACAAATCTAACATGAGACCACAGAATTTGCTTACCTTGAAACTCGATAGGCGCGTAGATATTAGTGAGGAGGACAGAATCCCCAGTCTCAAAACAGGAAGCGATCATTGAGAGAGAAGACTTGCTGGCCATCCACCAGAGAGGACGGATCCTTCGAAGGTTCCAAAGGCAAGCCACTCCACCCGCAGACCCTTAAGCACCAACACACTGACATTCGCCACTACCCCACAACTTAGGGGATAAACCAAGCATGCATTCCACAGATAACTTAGTCTCCTACAGGAACAAAACATCAGGAGATTGACTTCTAACCAACTCACAAATAGCCTTTTGTCTAGGGCTGTTGTTTAGGCCCCTTACATTCCATGAAAGAACAATCATTTCAAAGAGCTCGAGAAGTGTGAATCCAAAGTCTTAACCGACCCTGACTCCACCAAAGTTTCCCAAGCTAACTTAATCTTTTCCATATCCTTCTTCCTGCCAAGCTTTGAGGATTTCTCCCCCAACCCTTTTTTGATATCCTTTTGTTGAATACCCAAAGGAGAAGAAGAAGACCTGTTATTCCTCGCTACATCTGCTCGTATATGCAAGGCCACAATAGGACCATCTCCCCCATCCTTCTTCCTTTCCATAGAAGGGGCTGACTCCACCTGGACATCCATTCGGAGGTCGGTCCCCATTTGCAAAGCTCCAGTAACTTGTGCCTCCTAAGTACCCCCAAACAGAGGACCCTCCTGTCCAGAGCACACAATACCTTGATCCAAATTCACCAAACCCGGGTTCACTTCTTGTTGACCCAGATCATCCAAAACCTCAAATCTGTTAAAAAAGTCTTCATCTTGCCTTTCCCTCAAGGTCCTCTTTTGGCCTCGATTTCTGTTACGGTTCTTTACAGGGGCGAAGCCATCAAAACCATCCCCATCCCCAGGAATGGGGTTCTTCCCCTTATCCTCCCTAGGTGGGTTGCGGGGAGGCTGAGAGATTGGAGGCTCAACAGGCCTAGCCCTTGGACATCTTCGTTGCAAGTGACCATATTCATGGCAAAGACGACACCGAAATGGAAGAGTTTCATAGTCCAATGACTGTACCCAAGAGTAAGGACCCACAGACATATCCACAGAATCTGGTAATGGTTTACTAAGATCAATTTCCACACAAATGCGGGCAAAAGTTATTACCTTTTTAAATTGAGTCTGTAGCGAGGAACCGACTGGCTTCTCAAGCATCAGCCCCAACAGATGCAAAACATCATCCCTCCAGCATTCCATAGGAAATCGTGGAAGCCGAACCCACATCGGGACATGATTTGGAAGCTCCTCAGCAAGGTTAAAGCCAGGATGCCATGGTTTAAGAAACAGCCCAACCTGATTGTAGAAATAGGGACCTCCTTCGAAGACCTTATTTCGATCCACCATGCAATCAAAGGTAACCATGAAATAATTATTTTCCAGAAGCTTTATATCCATCTCACCCTCCGGCATCCAAGTCCGTCGGGCCTAGGACTCCAAAAATTGCATCGATATCCTCATACCCAAAAACTTACAGTAAAAGGAGTGCCTTGAATAATATTCAATGTCCTCTGCAACCATTTCCAAAGGAATAACCAGTTTTGGCCTCTCCTTGCAACGTTCCAAGCACCCATTGATTTTCGTGATCCGAGCTCCACCAGACGAGCCCACTCCATCTAGCCCTGATTCCGACACGAACAAATTATTATGGAAGACTTTCGAAGCATGTTGAGGAGACTTCGCACCGAGCGCTAAACGAAAGTCCATTAAAGGGTTAACACCTGAGGTCTCCCCGGGAGACATAATACCCAACTTTCCGTGGGCATGCAAAACCCCTGAGAAAAACCAAAACAAGGGTTTCAAAACCCCACCCACAGCACACCAGTCTCTGTTGGCAAAAGAACCAGAAGCCCCACTAAAAGGAACCTCACAACGACCAAGCACCAACGTCCCACTCCACGCAGCACACCCGTGGCTCACAGCGGCACCCCACACACTGAACACCGCCAGAGAACTGCCCTCGCACAGGAAAAGGGAAAGAAAACTCCGCAGAAGCCACGCCCAGCTCCACACCCCCAAACGCAGCCAGCAACCCTCCTCCCAAGTGCAGACCAAGCACAAACAGGGAACGAGCTAGGGCACGGACGCCCTAGCTCGGCAGAAAGCAAACGACGACCATCGCTTCAGTCCCATGATGATATTTAAGCGTGCCTTCCCTTTCTATTTATAATTAATTTTGTAAATAATAAATTAGCACATGTGTTGTTTAAAAAGTGTAATGGGTTCGTAGATAGGGAATATGGATGTTGTATTAATTGAAAACATTTTGTTTATTGATAAGAATTTATTTTCTATGAAATAAAATAATTTATGAAACTTAATAGTAGTTTTTGGAATTAGATAAATTTACAGACTAAATACTTAGACTTGAAATCTAAATTAAAAGTCTTCTAATATCACATTAACATGTATTTTATTCCATAAAGAATTATTTACTACTAAGAAAAAATAATCTTAGATAAATAGATTGAAATATTTGAGAAAAAAGTAAAAAAATGAATGAAAATATGATTTTAAAAGTGAATGCATGCAAAGTAGAAAAAAACAATAAGAATTAAATTAGATAATCAAAATAATCATTCCTACTCATGCAATGATGAATTGACAAAATAGACACATGAAACAATGCTTATGAAATGATGGATGAGAGGTTTGATTAATAGACTAATAAGATGGATGACAGAGATTCAATCTTGGATCTCAAGTTTGATCCAAAGTTGGAGGAGTCATAAGGAGAGGTAAAAAGCATGGGAGAGTTGCACAATATTTTTATTTTAATTAACATAATTATTTTTGGTCAACTCAAACTAATTGAGGAGATAACAAATTTGATTACTAGTGCCTCATGAAGTAGTTAACTAAGTGAATGAGGTAGTTGGGAAGAATTGACTGTTTGCATGTGAAATAGTTAATTGAGTGTGTTGGTGATTGTAATGGATTAGATTAGTGAGTGAAACTAGGAGCATGTCTAATTGAACTAGGTAGACTAGATAGTTAACTAGGTGAAGTATGGAGCAAACCTGAAGAATGCAATAAGTGCAAAAGCTTCCCAAGTTCTATTTACCCATGCAATTATGTGATAGGGACTTAATCTAGTTAAAAATTATCCACAATCAACATTCTAATCTAGCATAAGTTGCCTAATATAGAGAAAAATGTTCAAAAATTCACATATAGTAAGAAACTTTTCACATTTATGGCCTCTTATTATTATAATTAATTATAATATTTTTTTCCATTTATTATATTACACTTCTTCCACAATAAGTTAATAATAATTAGAGTCAAGATTAGGGTTCATTAGAGTTAGGGTTAAGATTAGGATTAAGGTTCAATTAGAGTTGATGAAGAAACTTTGATTAGGGTTAGGTTTAGACTTAGCATTCAATTAGGATTAGAGTTGGAATTAAGGTTGGAGTTATCATTCAATTTGGATTGGGTTAAGGTTTAATTAGGATTATGTTGTGAGTTAAGTTAGGCTAATCATTCAATTACAATTACATTTGAATTAGGATTACAATTCAATTAAAAGTGAATATGGCTAAGATTAAGGTTATTTAATTAAGACAATACATCAATTAAGATTAGACATAGGGTTCAATTAGGTTAGGATTAAATTAGACATACAATAACGTAAAGTGTCCGTTAAGATTCCTTTTGATTTCAATTAGAATAAAATAAAATATAAAAAACGTCTTAAAAAAAGCCCAGTGACACACGTGTATGCTCCGATCACAACCCGATCTGGTTGTCAACCCAGCTCAAACCAGCTGTTGCTTTTACAACCCGACGGAAGGTGGAGTTAGCTTCCCAGATATTCCGAGTAAGAGGGAAAGCCAAACCTTAGAAGCCAAGATTGCAGCGGAGTTTCCGGCAAATTCTCAGAAGCAGTTAGGACACCTACGATCCACTCACGGCATCTTTACGCTATGCCCAACTCAAATTTATATATACACATTTCTCTTCACACCCTCAACCATCCCAATTACAATTAATTCCTCTGCTTCACGCTGAGGAAGCTCCAAGATTTTGATTGTTTTTGGGCTAGAGAAGAAGAAAAAATGGGCAAACTTAGTGTACTGATGGCCCTCGTTTTGGTTTTGGGGATGATGGGGCTTTCTGTTGCGCAGGCTCCAGCAGCTTCTCCGGTGAAGTCACCAGCAGCAACGCCCACAACGTCGCCGATTCCATCCCCAGCGCAAACACCCACGGCATCGCCATCGCCATCGCCAGCGTCCTCGCCCTCGCCTGTGGCCTCCTCCCCTGCGCCTGTTTCACCCCCCACCACCTCCCCTGCACCTTCTTCAGAAGGCCCTGCACCGCCGTCCCCAGCCGGAGCTCCCACAACAAATTCTTCCCCTGCCCCCTCTGTCCAATCCCCAGGCCCAGCTTCAGATGGCACCACTCCCTCTGCCGCCCCTGCTACTTTCGTACAAAAAATGGCCATCGTTGGAGCTGCTTTGCTCGGAGGCTCCGCTTTCCTTCTGTAATTAGACGGTTGCATTCTGATTATTTATGTTGGTATTTCCCAGATTCGCAGCTTCTTGCCTGCGAGACTTTCATTCATTCATTTGTTCAGAGAAATAGCTGGTAGACAAGAGTCGTTGGAGTTTAAATATTGCGTAGATGATTGTTGTTCTCTATGGTTTCTTTCCTCTCGTGTATGCCATTGTTGAGCATGTCATCTATTGACATTTCTCCTTGTATAATCTCTACCCATGCTTGGGATTCAATTCTTTAATAAAAAGATCTTATGCGTAATCGGAAAATGTCTGCTTAATAAGTGCTCTTATGCTCAAATTTTGCTATGTAAGACTCTAAAAGATCTTGGATTGATAAAAGTTAATTAGGATGTACTTTTGTGCAATACTACATACAAATTAACACATTTTGTTCGTTTGAACTTGAAAGTTGTGGGGACCAATTTTTATAATAACAAAATAAAAGAATTTAAAATATAAATATCTATGTAAAGATGTTAAAGAAATCTTAATCATTATCTTTAATTGTAAAAGCCTTCAAAATTTTACTTATCACATAAGAATTAGATAAATATTGATTTGACAACTAGATAGGAACATTCTATTTCTATATGACAACTTTCTTTTTTTCATTTGCATTGCTTTATGTTTTAAATTTGAATGCATAATTTGATAATATTTAGAAAAAAATCTAGATTTGTCTAATTTTATTTCATTTCATTATTTAACACTTATTATTAATTGTTTAATAACAAACACACACTCTCTAACATATTAACATACATATAGTTTTCTATTGGAGGAATACTTGACCCTCCTTTAAGTGCAAGTACTAGTTGTAAACTTGTAAAAGATTTCATCTAGTTGAAAATATTATTTTAATATTATCTCATGTCAAGGTTCAATGCACTTATCATCTCTTATTCATTAAAATAATTAATATTACCTCAAGTCCATTATTTTAGCACAATTATTATTTAATTAACTTAAGATGAATTATTTCTCACATTATCCACAATTAAATTAAATTAAATCTTAAATTACACTTCATGAGTTAACTAATAGTCTTGTTATGTATTTTATTTTTAACTATTAATTTTGTTATAATTTCTTTGAGTTTTAATTAGTGTAAATATTATAGAATAAACCCTCTATTTCTTTTTGTTTGCTCTCTTTTTTGTCTTTGCTTGTCTCTTTTGATTGTACATTTTGCATTAGTTTCGTTTTGGTTCTACTTTTGGCTTTGTAGTTTTAGTTTTCTTTCTTTTTGTATTAGTCTTGCATCTCTCTTTATTTCTTTCTTGTTCTAATTGTTTTATATTTATTTATTTTCTCCCTTTGTGTATTGTTTTATATATTGTGTATCTCAATGTCTTTAAGTTCCCCTTGCTTCTTTCATGGAATTTCTTTGGGTTTTATTGTTTTCTATTGCTTAGTTTTTAATTATTTGGTAGTCTATTTATTTAATTTTTATCTTTTTAATTCTTCCATTTTTTTGGTTTGTTCTTAATAATTGTGAGTTAAATTGTACTTATTTTAACATTATGTTGTTTCTCTCTTTCTCTTTGCTTTCTCTCTTCTTTGCATTAGTTCATTCTAGTTTTTAAATTTACCTTTTTTTAATAGTGTTATGTTTCATGTTTCTTTTTTTCATGTATTCTTTAGTTTATTTTATATTTTTCTTCCTTTTGCAAATTTAGTTTTCCCTCTTATGTCCTTCTAATGTCTTTGATTGAACTTTTCCTTCTAAGGCTTGTTTTCTTCTTTTTTGACCTTTTGAATTGTAATTTTTTGAAATTTGGTCCTCTCCCTCTTCCCCCTCATCTTTTATCTACCCAAGTTTGCTACTTCATTTTTCACTCTTCTTCTCTCTATCTTCATTGCAACCTGATGATGAATCATGGAATATGATCCAAAACGTTGATGTAAAAATTAGCACACAATTTTAATCCAGAAATATTTCACAATATACATTTTATCTATAAAGCACTTATTTATTACTAAATAAAAATAAATAAAAAGTTCATCAAAATATTTTTAAAATATACAAATAAAAAGAGTTATTTTATTTAATAAACCTTACACCACATTTTGGTGCAATCAAGGTTGCAATCAAGGTTGGGGTGATTAAATAAAACCCGGCTAACCTTGCAGTCAAATTTAGTAATGACAAATCCACAAGCAGAAATCAATTGGAATCTGGACATAAATATTAATGACATTTTATCATCCTCTATATTACAAATACTCAAATGGCTTCACACTAGTTCCTAAAGCTACAGGAAAGTTTCTAACAAAACTCGCCTCAAAGTGGTCGGAAGCAAGCCGCCGTTGATCTGGACGCGTAACGTAAATTTGCAATAGTGCTGAATAGCTCATTAAATCTTTAAAAACAGAAGGCCAGTGGCGGACACGTGTATGCTCCAGTGGAAAGCGGATCTGGTCGTCAACTCCAGCTCAAACCAGCTGTTGCTTTTACAACCCAACGGACGGTGGAGTTAGGTTTCCGATATTCCGACCACAAAGGAAACTCAAACCTTAGCACTGAAGACTGCAGAGGAGTTTCCGGGAAACCTAAAATCTATTCACGGCATCTTTACGCTATGCCCCACTCAAGTTTATATAAACCCATTTCTCCACACCCTCAATCATCCCAACTTCAATTAATTCCTCTGCATTACTTTGTTTCTTAATTTAGCTTATTTCTTTGCGAAGGAAAACGAAGCCCCAAGCTTTGGATTGTTTTTGGTTCAGAGAAGAAGAAAATATGGGCAAACTCGGTGTAGTGGTGGCCTTCGTTCTGGTTTTGGGGATGATGGGGCTTTCTGTTGCGCAGGCTCCAGCAGCTTCTCCGGTAAAGTCGCCAGCAGCAACGCCCACAACGTCGCCGGTTCCATCCCCAGCGAAGACAGCGACGGCATCGCCAGTGCCCTCGGCCTCTTCCCCTGCGCCTGTTTCACCGCCCGCCACGTCCCCTGCACCTTCTTCAGAAAGCTCTGCACCTCCGTCCCCAGCCGGAGCTCCCACAACAAATTCTTCCCCTGCCCCCTCTGTCCAATCCCCAGGCCCATCTTCAGATGGTACCACTCCTTCTGCTGCCTCTACTACCGCCGTAGAAAAAATAGCCATCGTTGGAGCTGCTTTGCTCGGAGGCGCTGCTTTTCTTCTGTAATTAGACGGTTGCATTTTGATTATTTATATTGGTATTTCCCAGATTCGCAGCTTTTTGCCTGCGAGATTTTCATTGATTCAGTGGTTCAGAGACATAGGACGTATAGAACAGTCGTTGGAGTTTAAGAATTGCGTAGATGATTACTGCTCTGTATCTCTTCTTTCCCTCGTTTATTGAGCCCGGTCATCCATGGGCATTTCTCCTTGTATAATCTCCAGCCATGCTTGGGAGTTAATTCTTTAATAAAAAGATGTTGTGCTTATCGGAAAATGTCTGCATGTGTAGTGAGATATAATGCTTTATTCCCAATATAATGAATTGATTCGTTTTGCATGTGACGGAAGAATATATATTTTTAAAATCATTGACATTTCTATTTCATGAAATGTGAATGAATGAATGAATGAAAGATTTTAATGACGTCCACGAGACTAAA
Source organism: Sequoia sempervirens (assembly GCA_007258455.2). Lineage (NCBI taxonomy): Eukaryota > Viridiplantae > Streptophyta > Pinopsida > Cupressales > Cupressaceae > Sequoia > Sequoia sempervirens. The sequence continues at coordinate 1,183,219,967 of VDFB02271358.1, forward strand.
CAGTCTATGGGACCAAGACCCAAATTTAATTTTCTTTCATGCTTTTTTCTAAATCAGATCTCCTACTATTGATTTTGACTAGAAGGCTGGCCGTCTGGTTGATCTTATCCTCCTCGAATAACTGCTGCATATCATCCATACCCAAACTATTTGCATATTGTTTACGGATGTCTTCATAAGCTATGCATTCCAAGAAGAAGTGTCGCTCTGTCTCAACCACCCCCTTATTGCAGAATATGCAGGTTCTTTCTTCCCACGTTTCCTTAGGAGACTTCCATCTACCGGTCTCGCACCTAAGATGATGTGATCCTGTCCTCATCTGTGCTATTAACACCCTCGCTTTCCCTTTAATAGCAGCCCCTAAATACGTTTTTTCACCATGATCCTTTGTCGGGTTAAACTCTTTGATGTAGTATGCTTTTTTTCGCCCAATCTGATTTGACCACATGGCAGTCCTAAATTTTTCCTTCACGTAATCTTTTATTTCACTATTGGTGTTGGGACACTCTTGCAAATTGATGTCCCACTTGTTCAGCCACTTGTTGTTCTGCTTCATCCAAGTTTTCTTTCTACGGTTTAGCACCTCCTCCATAACCGCTTTGGGCCACCGGTGGTTGTCCATGTTTTCAATCTTCTTTAGATAACTTATCAACCGAGTTATCGCCGATGCCTCCAAGGGAAAAGCCCCCGCTTCAGCTAAAAGAATTTCATATGGGACCGTGGCCTTAACTTTGAGATTGCTTGTTATTAGGTGTTTTTGGATTCTTTCAATTTGTCTCCAGCTGCAATTTGACATATTGCTTCCCCACACTTCACACCCATAAAGTACAACTGGCGTGACAAGTAAACCAAAAAGAGTTTTCTTGGTTTTCCAATCCCAAAGTTCCGCTTTCCTACATCTGTTTTGCAGCAGGAAAAAGGCCTTCCACCCTCCCTGTATCCTTTTCGCCCGACAGGTCTCCCAGCTGAGCTTATGGTGAAAATCAATCCCAAGATACTTGTATTCTTTCACTATATTGAGTGGACTACCTTCAAAAAGAAAGATGTGTTGTTTTTCTTTTCTATTCAAAGAGAAAATCATGATTTTGGTTTTGGTGGTGTTCACTTGCATTCCCACTTCCTGACAGAAGTGTTCTAAAGCTTTCAAATGTTCTCTTAACCCATGAGCTGTTTTTGAAATCAAAATAAGATCGTCAGCATACAGAAGTAATTTCACTACATAACCTGCTAATTGGATACCGTCCCCTCCATCCTTGCTTAACCAAGCTTCCAACTTATCAATGTAGAGCCCAAAAAGCGTGGGAGATAAAGGGCAGCCTTGCTTAACCCCAATGTCGCTGCCAAAACATTCTGACATACCCTCACTTGTTCTGATTTTAGCATTAACCTTCTCATATAACCTGTGAACAGCTGCTCTAAACATATTTGGAATGCCTAATTCCTCCATCCTATTCCACAGTTTGTCCCTAGGCACCGTGTCAAAAGCTTTCTTGAAGTCAACGAAACAGCAATAAGCTTCCTCACCCTGGCAGTCCCAAATCTTCTCAATCAAGTGCCTAAGGGTGATGCAGTGATCAATGGTAGAGTGCCTAGATCTGAAGCCTGCCTGCCCCCCCTTTTGCCCTCATTTTCTGCCCAAATGCTGATCCTACGCTCAACCATGCTCCCAAAGAGTTTGCCAAAGATAGGATTAACCATAATTGTGCGATAGTTAGATGGGCTATTAATATCACCACTTTTAAACAAAGGAATGACCACACTGGTAGTCCACTCCACAGGAAAGCCTTCCTGATTGACATTGTTGAAAATTCTTGTTATGAAAGGAGCGAGAGTTTCAATCCCCCACTTTAGAAATTCAGCCTGAATCCCATCTATGTCCTGTGCTTTCCCACTTGCTAACTTCTTTATTCCCTGTTTAATATCATCCACGGTGAATAGTTCCGTTGATGTGTTAACAACTGGAGGGATGCTTTTCTCATGGACCCGCTCATAAAGGAGCCTAGCATACTCTAACCATTGTGCATCTGTGATATTGTTCTCCACCTTCTCTTTCTTTTGCTGCAGTTCCCTCCAAAAGCCTTTAGGATTCTGCTTCCCAAGTGAGATTAGCTCCTTCCTTCTTTCATTAACGTATTCCATTTTTTTGGATTGCACTAATTTTACATATTTTTTCTTGTATTCTTTGTCCATATCACACTCCTTTAGCGATCTCTTGGCTGCCTTACACTCATCATCATACCACGGATTTGCCGGAAATGTGTTTGCAGCCCTCACCTTGGGAAAAGACCTTTTGCATGCATTTAATGCTTTGTGGATTATCGGGATCAGCAAACTGCTGTGAATATGGGCATCAGCCTCTTTAACAGAGTTAATCTCTCCCTCATTCTTCAAATCATGGAACTGCTGTCTAAGAACAGCATTAAATATTTCTTTATTTTCTTGATTTATGAGGATTTTACCCTTGGGAAGGACTTTTTTTTGCATGTGTTGAACTTGCTTGTTGTGCTGATTGATAGTAGAAACACGAAGCTTAACCCGAAGGGGTAAGTGGTCAGAATTCATCTCAATAGGACAGTCCTCTATGTCAAACTCCAACAGCCTAGAACCAAAACTTTGAGAGCAAACCACGTAGTCAACCACACTTTGACCGTTGTAGGTCTTGCACGTGACTCCCCCAGATGTCGGCCAATTTCTCACCCCGTTGCAAATAACCATGCCAAACAAACTACAAAGCCCAAGTAATTCAGTCCCAAACGAATTCACAGTGCCATTATCATCTTGAGATGTTCTTTCCCAATGGAAACCACCACCTTCCTCCAACCATAAAGGATTGTTCTCCCCTTTTGCTTCACTGCTCAACTGAAGAGACTGATTATTAGCTGTCCTTGCATTAAAGTCACCCATTAAAACCACATCTCCAAGAATGTTAAAAGTAGAGATATCTTTTTTTAGTGATGCATACGGATCTTCATTGTCTAAATTCCGCTTCTTATAAAACTTTGAATTTTTAGGAGCAAAGTAGCAAGCAGCTAGACTAAAAGTTACCCCTTTTTCAGTTATTTGCAGCCATATGTATTGTTTATTTATGTCTTCTTTTACACACTCAACAATTCCCTGCCACTTCTCAGCTATTAGCACTGCAACCCCTCCATGACCTTTACCTATTTCATTTCCTTCGTTCCACACTGAAACTTTCTTATACCCTTCGAAATCCGGAATTTTGCAGCCCTCATGTTCATGCGTTTCCGTAAGAATGATAATATCTTTCCCTTTTGCTATGGGCCCCAAACCAGGTCCTCTTCTCCATGGATATCCTCTACAATTCCAGCTTACAACATGTAGGTAGTCCTGTGGGGCCCTTAAATCCTATTTCTTGTTTGAGAAACGCTCACTAATTTGGGCTTTCCCGTTCTTCAACCAAGCCCATTTGCCTTCATTTCTTGCTGTTTTTACCTTCTCCCATTCCTTCCTTTGTTCTTCTTGTTGCTCGAAAGTCAAATCTTCATCTAAATAAATATGTGTGCCTTTGAGTAACCCCCTGTTTTTTAGGATCTTATTTTTATCTTCTAAATTTCTCAAAGTGACTCTTACATGCCTATCTCTTCCTCCATCTATCCTTCTCCCAATTCTACTAGCTTGCTGAATATGCCCTGTCCATTGCAGCTTATCTTTAAGGAATTCCCTTGTTAGAATGTCGATTCTCTCCTTCTCCCCGAAGTCCTTCAAACCTTTAATGATAATGTTTGTAACCCTGCTTTGTTTATCTTTTTCTTCTCTTAACTGTCTTTTAACTTGTTGTTCAATAATTCCTTTTTGCTCGTTTGATGATCCACTCACCGTTTGTGACCAAGATTTGGCCTCTTCTATGTGTACCCTTAACTGATTCTCTTTTACCTCCAAGTCTGCTAATGCTGTTTGGATCTCCTTTAACTCCATTATATTTTCTCCTCCCTCTACCGCTGATTTCTCGTTTTTTGCTGTTTTTAATTGGTCTAACTCTTGCCTTAGGGTGGTCAATTCTTGCTGCCCCTTCTCCATGTTAACTTGCAGATTTAAAATTTGATCTTGCATCATTTTATTATCCTTTTCCAGCCTACTGTTTGCTTCAATAATTATTTTAAATCTGCTATCTTCGTACCTCCCCTTTGTTTCTAGATCATCAAGTCTACTTTTCAGCCTCATGAGCTCTTCTACGTATAGTTCTGATGACCATAGCAGCGGTGAGGACGTGGGACTGTAGATTTCCTGAGATGCCTTTTCAATGACAATCTTGTTTATAATGGACTCTTCCACTTTGCCCATGGTCCCACCCACCATACCTGTGTTTGATTCATGGTTCACTGAACTACCTATTACCTTCCCATTACTTGTATGTTCAGCTTGGTTTGTTTGCTCTTCTTTCTTGGATACCACCTTAGATGTATCTGCCTTGCTGTTACAGACCTTAGGTAAAATCAAAGTGAAGTTTTTCTTTTGATTTTGTTTCAGTTTCCTTTTCATAGCCAACCTGCGCCTTAAAATCCCGTTGTATTGTTTCGCATTTACGAAAATCAACCCTTCTTCCGCGTTCATAAGATTCAAAATACTTGATAAAGATGACCTTGCTAGCAGCGGGGCCAACAAGGTTTCCAAACCCCCATCTCGAATAGTGGTCCACCCGTTTGATCCATGAGGAGTGTGAAACTCTAAAAACCTTAGACCTCCTTGAGCTAGAAGATTCAATAGGTCATATAGTTGCACCTGTGGTTTGCCTGCTATGTTATTACCCGAAATGCACTCTAGTGCCCCCATTTGTTTTGGAACTGTGTTTGAAACCGATGTTAGAGGGCCCCCTGCCTCAACATCCTGATATGCCAGACCTCGGTTATCCCCCATAATCCCCCTGTTTACTCTCATGCGGTGAATAATTGTCTGATTGTTCTGAGGTTACCAGTTTATGTGGGTATGCCAGTTGTTGTATGGATGAAAGGAGACAAACAGGTATAAAACAATAAATAATGAAAAGCTGAAGAGGTGGAGAAAGTGACAAAGACCTGTTTGGACGCAGCCCCCTTTCCCACTTTGTCCTTTCTCGAATCTGCCCCTGCTTTGTCTTTCTGTGCCCGCTTTTTCCTACACAAGCCCCACAGGCCCCACGCCCCGAGTCTGGAAAGCAATCGCCGACCCCGTAGCCTTGGTCGCAGCCCCACAATGCGTCTTCAGAAGCCCTGGTCACAACCCTGGTAGCCGTCCTGGGTCGTAGTCGTGGTATCCGTCGCATTCACAGCCCGACCATTCCCGTCACAAAAACAAAAAAATAGTGTTCAATTATGGTTCATTTGCGATGGATACAAGTTACATAACAAATATTTTTTTATGTAAAATTATTGATTCATTTATGTTATGTTCATTTGTGATGGATATAAGTTACATAACAAATATTTTTTTATGTAAAATTATTGATTCCTTTGTGTTAGATATAAAGATTAAAGATTAAAGATTAAAGATAACAAGATTAATGGTTATTAAAAAGTATTGTGATCATTTAGGTTGCATCTAAGTTATATTTTAAATAGAAATATGATATTGTGCTAACAACAAATGATATATTTTTCCTTCAACTATAAGGGTTATATTTTAAATAGAAATATGATATTGTGCTAACAACAAATGATATATTTTTCCTTCAACTACAAAGGTTATATTTTAAATAGAAATATGATATTGTGCTAACAACAAATGATATATTTTTCCTTCAACTACAAGGGTTATATTTTAAATAGAAATATGATATTGTGCTAACAACAAATGATATATTTTTCCTTCAACCACAAGGGATGTCATGATTAACTTTTGGTCCAATCTATGAAAAGTCAATTTTAGGACACTTCTTCTGATGAGACAAGTTGTGTGATGAGTCACACATCCAAACCTTAATAATGAATAGATAATAAAAGATTAATTCACATTTTAAAAGAAAATAAAAAAATCTTATGTTATTTCTTCGAAATTTAGCTTGTACAATAATTACCAATGAAACTTACATTATAGAACAAATACTCCAAAATTACATTATTTTAAACATATATTATCATATTTTTCAGATTTTTAATAGTAATATATACAATACAATTATTACCATTGGTGCTAGTGTCAACTCGTCTTGCCATCTGATTTAGTCTATGTTAAGGATATAGTGAGAAATTGACTCAATTGAAAATGCTCCCATTGTTAATAAGAATACTAAAAAGAGCTCACAATTAAAATGATTTTCAAAATAATGAAGAGAAATTATGATTTTATGTTTCATATATGGTTCATATTGTTTTCATTAAAAATTATATAATTAATTTTATTTATTTATTAAAGATTGTTGTTCTATGATTTAAATTGAGTCATATAATCAAATTTATGTTTGATGAATTTTAATAGATGTTTAATTGAATTTATTTTTGTTTTAATTGAAATTTATGTATATTAAAATATGTATTCTATATATATAAATGAATAATTTGTTAAAAAATTATTTGTTTTAATATCTATAATCAGAATACGAAAAGTAGTAGGTAGTGTTGATGAACACTTTTATTCGAACCCTTAATTTATTAATTAGCAACCATTCAAGATGCTCTAATTTGTTGATAATGTAATGTCTCAATGTTCTATTATTTGAGGTTCAATAGACCTTGGATTGATAAACATGGATTAGGGTTTTTCTATTTATGTCTAAAAATAGAAAAATAAAACACTTACGAATATTAATAGAATTTTGTTTTAAAATTGAAAAGTGTTGTTTTTGAAAAGAGGGTTTAAGATTAATTTTTTTTTAAAAAGAAAAAAAATAAAAAGTGAAGTTAAATTTTTTGAAGAGTTTATAATAGAAACATATCCTTTTGAAATTTAATTGAGTGTGATCATTTTTTTTTAATTTTTTAAAGTTATCGCTTGACTATTTTATTACACCGAAGGCTGCGAAAAGCGGTGAAATTAAAAGGTTAAAAAAAAGTAATTAAAACAACACAGTAGAGTGAAAAGCTAAAGTTACCTACGCCACCATTGCCACCTCGTTTTTTAATCCTCCGGCGCTGCTGTCTTCATTTTTAATATTAATCAAGCTGATAAGGTAAAAGGCGGGTGGGACTTGTACTTAGTTTATAATTATTTTCGATAAAGTAAAGGGCGGGACTTGTATTTAGTTTATAATTATTTTTAGTTTAAAATTATTTTATTTTATTCTTTTATTATAGAATAATATATTTTATGTATTAATTATTATATTATTATAATATATTTATTATTTATGTATTAATTATTATATTGTTATATAATATAATATTATATAGTAAAAATTAAATTATTTATTATATATTTTTGATAATTTTTTAATCATATTTTGTATGCACATGTATTAAAATAGAAACAAATGATCTTAATTGAAAACTATCAAATATTTTATTTATCATTATTCTTTATTATTTTAAAATGTATATCAATAATATAAAATTATTTTACTTAGACTTAAATAATAAGTAAAATTATATTATCACATTATTAATAAATTAATTAAAAACTCTCACTATTGTTGTGAAAACTTCTTTTATATTATTTATAATGAAAGTTCCTTTTATATTATTTTATAATTAATAAAATAATAAAGTAATTATAAAATTATAATTAATAAAATAATTATAAACTAATAAAATAATTTTAAACTAAAAATAATTAATAAACTAGATACGAGTCCTTAAAGAATAATAATAAATAAAATATTCAATAGTTTTCAAGTAAGGTTATTTGTTTCTATTTCAATACATGTGCATACAAAATATGATTAGAATAAACTAGATAAAAGTCCATAAAGAATAATAATAAATAAAATATTCAATATTTTCAAGTAAGGTTATTTGTTTCTATTTTAATACATGTGCATACAAAATATGATTAGAAAAATTATCAAAAATATATAATAAATAATTTGATTTTTAATATATAATGTTATATTGTATAACAATATAATAGTTAATACAATAGTTAATACATAAAACTTATTATTCTATAGTAAAAAAATAAAATAAAATAAATAATATTATTAAAATCATTTTCTAAATGACCTATCAATTGATCTCATACACTACGCAAATGTGCAACAAATAAACCATTTTTTTCCTAATTGACCTTCCACACCTCTTAGGCATACCCATTGCACAAGGTGCCATTGCTAGTATAGATTATTTGAAGTTATATATGCTAGTTATGCATGTCATAGCATACAAATTAACACATTTTTCATTTAAGTCAACAAGTGATAATTATTGATAAACTAATTATTAAAAAATATTTAAGCAGTAAGTGAAAGTATGATTGGATTAAATTTAAATTAATTGTTAATTTTTGTACTAAAACATACTACTTGTATATATATTTTTAATTTTTTTATAATCTAGGGTGTCATTGCAACCTATACAAACCTTGCGGTCCTCACACCCTTGGAGGGCCACCCAACCTTGTCTTGGGCTTAGATTTGTGCCAAGTTGGGGTCAGTTGGGGCGAGACTAGTCCGTAGAGATTGATGACTAGGTCGAGCAGGTCAAGTGGGACAAACTCAAATCCCTTAACCAACTATGTCATGTTCGAGCTTTGTATATTAATTATTACATTAAAAAATACTCAAAATAATCCAAATAAAAAGAAAAAATACAAGATACAATTAAAGCTTGAAAGAAGAAAAATAAAATAATTGTAAAAGATTGAACAAAAAACATTTAAAACATTTTCATCATTTATCATTAACTTGTAACAAATGTAAAAAGTATTACCAATGTTAGTTTTAATTTGTATGAGATTTTTTCTATGAACATTTTGTATGTTAGTAAATTGTTGTAAGTTGTATCTTACATGGTGAAGGTTTAAATTAAAAAAAAAAATTGTACTTGTATCAATAATTTGTGTAAATTTTTGAGTAATGCCAACTTTTTTCGTAAATCATTGTTCATATTTTTAGTTCCTTCCATGGAACTATAGAGGAGGGCTCAATTTTTAATTAGTGATTAAACTGTTTTTTCCCAACAAATTTGAAAGCAACCCAAGGTCTTGTTTGTTTATATTGTGAAGAATGGGGACTAGAACATGCTAGGAGTTAACTGAGAAAAAATTGGTGGCATTTTATTGGCCTATATTTATAGCTGCAGAGTATGTGCAAAGTATTATCGTTTCACAAGGCAAGAGAAGGTGAGAGTTTTGAGGTTAGAGTTAGTGTTGGTTGGAGTGTCAGAAGCATGGTGAGATTTATGAGATACATTATATTCTTAGAGCCAATTACAACTTAGATTTTTTTGCTTTATCTATGTTTGCACCAAACTACAGAGTTAGAATGCACCCAATTAAGGAGTTTGAAACATACTCAACTTTCAAAACTAAAATTACTTAATGAATTAACTAGAAAGTAAATATCCACATGTTAAAAATTGATGGTAAAATTTTTTGACTTTCATATTTCATTTGTTTTAGATGAACAATAATAAGTGAAAACTATAATCATTTGAATTTGAAATATAACAATTTCAACAAGGAAGTTATAACAATATTTTCTTTCGCATTATATATATGAATTGCATTTAAAGTAAACATGTTTACAATGCACAGTAAGTGTTATAAAGTCTTCCATATATTTGGAATTTTGCATCTATCTCACAAGTCTCAGTGAAGTCGTCTACAAGAGGGAGAGAATCATCTGAGCACTTTACCTCCAACCACAGACCAGGGGTCCCCCACACACCTTTTATCTGGAAGTGGCCTTACCCTTCATGAAAAGTATAGACAAAGGAAACCAACAAACTTATTTCATCTAAGTTCTAGTGTTGTTCCACATAACCTAATCGACCATACAACTTTAGACAATCCTCTAACTAAGTATGACCAATCTAACGTGATTATGAAATATAGAACATTGTGAACTAGCTAAATGCAAGTAGAGACTTTTGCATTACTTTGGCCAAAGTTTTTAATAAAATAAACACTTCCATATGAAATGCATTTGTGAGTTCACACACCTCTAACTTGGCTTGGAAACAATATTTCACCTATGGTTTAACACTCAGTTGACTTGTTTGACTATTTATCTAACTTTTCATAAGGATTTAAGATTAATCATGTATATCATTCTATATTCGGTAAACAATTAAGGTTATAGAGAGATACTCTTGATCTTATGAACATTTGTATTGCATACCTGTAATTTCTCAAATCTTGGCTATTGCCACATGTTCATATGATTTTGTAATTATTTCAAGAGTGTAATACTCTCCTATTTTTCAAACAAAAATTTTTAAAATTATTTTACAAGTTATAATACATTCAGATAATGGAAATGACTCATGACTCTTTATCTATCACTTGACCTCTTAACAACTCATAACATAGGTAAATAAAAGTTTTATTCACTAATATCAAAACTAACTTTTTTATAAAAATTTCTATTTTTTCTATGTTTTTTCCTTCATTCTTTGTTCAAGAAAATATTTTATAGTGCTAATAAATGTACAAATTATTATCTATTTCTTTTTGTAATTATAAGTATATAATTACTGATTCTAAGCCATATTAATAGCTATGAATAATAGTTTGGGGTGCTGTCATAATAGTGGTTTACAATTCCTAAGAGGAACAAATTTTAGCTGAAATCACATATTTTTAGAAAATATAATGATTTAAGCCTTAAAAAGTTCCATTTTAAGGATTCCAATTGAATAGGGTTTGATCAAATTACCTTAGATCAAACCCCCTTGGATAGAACCTCACTAGTTTTAAACCATACCTATAAATGTGTCTCCTTTACACCTATCAAAATGCTGATAAAAAATCACTTTTGATTTAGCTTTTGGGGGATCAAATGAATTCATTTAAAATTTATTTCAAATGATTATGGTATTCCTCAAAACAAGCTATCCAATGAATATAATTTTAATATGTTTTGGTTTTGTTATGTATTTGTTTTTAAGTTTTATTAAACATAGGTTTTTCATCTAAAATGAATTTATTTGTTCTTCTCATGTGGAAAAATAGAAGATTATCAAAAAAAAATTGAAAAATATGAGTGCACCAGATATTGAAGTCCTTGATCCAACAAAAATAAATAAATTTTTTGACATATACAAAAAAAATTATATCTGTCGCTTGTGTTTGAATTGTAATTCGTTTGACTTTGAAACTTGATTAAGGAAAAAATATTCAATAAAAAACTATCTAACCAAGTGGAAGCACTAGATATCAGAGTTACAAATCTAAATTTGAAAGAATTAGAATTTTATCCTTCATGGAAAAAAAAGTTATGCTATATTTGGCCACTTTTAAAAATGTTGTTTTCTAAAAAAATCAATTTTCATGGGAGATGGAAAAAGAAGTGCAATTTGATTCCAAAAATTTTGAAAAAAATATTTTAGAATCTACAGACAAAATTTGATGAGACTCTAGTTTGCACCATCTTCAAATTCCTCACAGTTTAGCCGCTATAGGTGCCCGAATGTGAAGATTTAGTTAAAAATAATAATTTCAGTGTCCAGTTTGGCCAAAAATTGTAAACCACTATTATTGGATCACCCTTTGGTTACTTTCAACCAAAATAACGAGTGTAAGCTTCAAGCTTATCATACAAATTTATAAATATATTAAGAATAATCTTTGCATGTACTTATATATATATATAGGTATTATATATATACATATATATGTATATATCGATCTACTAATTATTTTCTTGAGTAAATTAGAATATTTTTATTCATCTTACATCAATAGGGTAATAAAAATTCTTATTTTTAATCATACTATCTCTATTGTCTTACACAGGATTAAATAAAATTTAAAAAAATTCATTCATGGGTCAATATATTCAAACTATTCTTTCCTATTCATTCACATTTATTCAATATATAAACTCTTAATATCTTTTTAAATCTAAAACTTCATCTTTATATTACTAGGAATAAAAAAAGAAAACATAATTTGAAATCATGCTTGTAAACTTTCTATTCCTTTTCACTTTCAAATCTCAATGCATAGTCTCAAAATCTCTCGTTGACCTTCCAAAATACCTGCACCTTGCTCACAATATGAAACTTTTCTCATAATAGGAAACTAAGACTTATTTTCCTCCTCCACACACCTGTTGATCTTCTCTATTGTTAATAATAATGAATTATATTCATAATATAAAGAAATTTTGCTTCCCATCACAAGCTTTGCCCTCCTTTTCACCAATAAAAATTTTCCTCAATGTGTACACCTCTACTCTTTTATCAAGCAACTATTGTGTATGCTAAAAATAATAAAACTCCTCTTTTTAATAGCGTGTGACCCCTTATCCCTCTATCATGGGGTGAAGCCACAATAGTGGTTTACAATTTGATGGAGGAAGGAAAACTAAGAAAAAACTACCCCATGGCAAAAAATTGGTTTTAGGGGTTTGAATGAACCTACAAGTTCAACTGAACCCAAAAGGGGTTTGCTTGAACTAGGGTTCGAGCGAACCCATTAATTACTGGGCCCACATTTCTCGCCCAAAATAACAAAATGAAATGCATATTGAGGGTGGTTCGCTCAAACCCCTAGGGGTTCGTACGAACCCCCCTTATTCCTCATTCTCCCCTTGAAACACAAGAAAACCTAATTTTTTACACTTCAAAGCTCGAGTTGAGGATGAAAAATGGAGGAATCTTCACAAAACCAACTAGAATCAGGTATTCCTCAGAACGTGCTATCCAACGAATATAATTTTAATATGTTTTGGTTTTATCATATATTTGTTTTTTTAGTTTTATTAAACATGGGTTTTTCATTGAAAATGAAGGTCTTTGTTCTACACGTGGAAGAATAGCAGATTATAAAAAAAAATTGAAAAATGTGAGTGCACCAGATATTGAAGTCCTTGATCCAAAAAAAAAGATTTGGATTTTGATATATACAAAAAAAATTATGCGTTATACGGTCAAGCTATGTCTGAATTGTAATTGGTTTGACTTCAAAACTTGATTAAAGAAAAAATATTCAATAAAAAACTATCTAACCAAGTGGAAGTACTATATATCAGAGTCACAAATTTAAATTCGAAAGAATTAGAATTTTATCCTTCATGGAAAAAAAGTTGTGTTATACGGTGTGCGTCACTTTTTTAAAATGTTGTTTTCTGGAAAAAAAAAATAATAATTTAGGTGGGAGATGAAAAAAGAAGTGTAATCTGATTCCAAAAATTTTGAAAAAATTATTTTGAGAATCTACAGACAAAATGTGATGAGACTCTAGTTTGTATTATCAAATTTCTCACGATTTAGCTGCTATAGGTGCCCGAATGTGAAGATTTAGTTAAAAATAATAATTTCAGTGTCTAGTTTGGCCAAAAATTGTAAACCACTATTGTGGGATCACCCCATGTCATACAAGAAGCATTAAACTCTCTCTACATGCCTAGTAAATAGCCATCGATGGTGCAATAAAACCTCCATGTGAGGGTTTAAGTTGTTTGATTTTATTTATTTCCCTCAACATGCATATAATGGCAAGTTAACTACCAATACTAGTCATGGCCCCCCATAATGCAGGTCATTAGCATTAATAATGGAAATATTATATATATATATATATATATATAAAATTCATTTAGATAATAAATAAATAAACCTTACAATAATAGGTAAATCATAAAGATGATTAAAAACAAAATATCTCCTTTTGACTATTGCAAAAGACTAAATGAAGGTTTGAATATGATTACAACTTAACCATATGACTAGACCACACGATTATTAAATATTTGACAACATAGGGTAGAACTTGACAACTTACTTGGGCTTCGACACAAAACCTATGTGAGTGTGTGATCGACTCAATATGGGATTTACCTATTGTTTACCAATGTCTATACTCTTCTTTCTGGTGATACTCTCCCTCTCCATCTGGGAGGGTAAAATTTTCTCTTGCATTCAACTTAGAAGGCCATCAAAATGGTTAGTCCATTAATAACCATGATATCATAATCATTAATCAAAAGTAATAATCATATTAGCCTTCTCTGGTTTTTTTTAACAAAACATTTATATTGCATTTTAATATCATCTAATCATCAATTGAATTAAAATTATCCATTCATGTCAAAATCACATTTCTAATATAAAAGTTAGAAGTAATTGCAAGTCAAAATTTGGGGTGTGACATATCTTCCCCCATAAGGATCATCATCCCCGATAATTTAGTGTATCATAATAAGATAATAAAACAAGTTTTATTTTAACTATTGAAAGCAATAAACAAATGAGGAAACTTATGATAAAATTCATTATAATCTTCACAAGTGGCACCATCCTCGATATATTGTTCCCAGTGGACCTTGCATTGGGTAACTTCTATGTTATGCAACTGAAGCTTGCATACTTCAAGCACCTTGAGAGGCTTGATTGTTACCACCCTTGGATCTTGTACCTATAGCACATTCTAGTCAAGTATATGATTAAAATTAGGTATATACTTCTTTAAATAAGAGACATGAAAAATGTCATGCATCTGAGAAAGAGGTGGAGGTAGAGTGATTACTCTAACACCATTCATTTTGTAATGTGTTCCACTAACTAATTAGAATAAAATTATTTATCCTATGTGTATAGATAAGTGGTAGTGGGGGGTTCAAGTGGGATGTAAAGAGCATTGTATACATTTGGGAACTCAAAAAATATAGTGTGTAATGGCTTCTTCAACAAGGAACTTTAAATGGTGTTTCCCAACCTCATGGGTTTGATCTATATTGCATAATACTTGGAATGCTTCTATTCTTTTACAAAATTTTATGACAAATAGCACTACAACTTTGATTTGGGCAAAGTAGGACAAAATATTGTTAGTTTTATTTCTAAATAAGCTACATATATTGTAGAAGGTTGTGTACCTCATACCTATTTCCAATTATAGAAGTCCAAAAATTCATTGAAAAGATAATTTGAATTGCTTTCCAAAAGGCAATTATCTTAAGGATTTAGAATAGTATCAAGAAAGTTGTGATTTTAAATTGACCCTATGATTCTTAGTTTTGACCCCAAAAAATTTACATAAAACTTTTATCTTATAAGTTTAATTATGATTTCTCTAAGTCAAACGAAATATTAGATCTACCTTTCTAGATTGTTTTACATTCAAATCTAAGATAGTTAAAGTGATCAATTGATATAATATTTTGAAACCTCTCATTTTCATAGAAAATCCTCCATTTTCTAAAAGTTTTGATGTCATAGAATATTGGTTCCTACAAAAAAAAAAAAAAGGATTATTATCAATATGAATAAAGGAAATTAATGCTTATTGGTAAATTAAGAGGTGTAGCTCTTTCATGGTATTTTTTTGCCAACTATAGGCACTTATTCTTGTGACAAGAGGAGGATGGGGATGATGAAGAAGAAGAAAGTAAGATTAAAGATAAAGGAAAATAATGTTAACAAAAAAGATGAAGAGTAAGAGTACATGTACTTAAGTAAGCTATTAGTGTAGGTTATATTAATTTTCATCAGTTTATTAGGTATTTTCTATTAATAGTTTAGTTTTCTTAGGTAGGTTTATTTAGGATTAATAATGGTGAGTGGAAGTTAAAGGTGTCTTTGTCTTCCGTAAGAGTTACAATTTTCTTATTTGGGTATTGAGGTGTATCCATATCTTGGGAATTACACTTCTTAGTGGTTGATTAATCCACCTAGTTTTTTTCTCTTATTTGCTTGTTGTATTGTTATCTCTTTTGTGTGATTTAGTTTGCTTTGTATTTTGTTCTCTTGATTAATGAGAATAGTATTGTTTAGTATATCTTATGGTCTTGAATAGTGTTGAGGTTATCACAATGGCATTAGTTCTTGGTTGCTTTATTTATCATTGAAAAATCAAATATAGTATTAAAGTCACAATGTCCTGGTCTAGACCATTTTGTTGCAAAGACGGTTGTCATTGCATCAAAAGATTGACATGTTAATGCTCAATACAACTGCCAGAGTTAATGAATCTACAGGAGGTGGTTAAGCCATGTCAAGCGCTGAGCGCTGCGATGCACATACCTTGCAACAATCACCCCTAGCACAAGTGAGGGGTTCAAACTCGTGACTCGAGCTCTGATACCAATTGTTTCAAAGACAATTGTCGTTGCACCAAAAGATCGACCTGTTAATCCTCGATACAACCGCTAGAGTTAATGAATCCACGAGAGGCAGTTAAGCCATGTCACAAACCCGAGTTGCACAACACAAGGAGACCAAGGGCGTACACCTTGCAACACATTTTTCTTATTTTTGAGAGCTTGTAGGAGCACTAGTTTTGTAAGCTTTAGATGAGTGGACTTTTTATGTTCTCTACAACATTTTTGAGTTGAACCATTACATCCAAAATATTCAAAAGGATGCTTTAGGCTTTCATTTCACTCAACTCAATGCATGGAAGCCAAGCTACCATTTGAGCTTTTTATGTTTGTTTTTCTTGGCTTTTGCATGTGGCACAATTTTTGAGGTGCCATGGTGAAAATCTAAGCACACCATTGCAATCAAACACATAGAAACCTAAAATTGACTAAAAACTTTTTTTTTTTAGCTTGATGTCTAGAGGAGGTTTCTTTTTGCACTTGGTATTGTTCACAATGCCATTTATACACCCATATAGTCCATATAGGTTGTACCTATACATAAGGTTTTGGGGAAATTGGTGGCTACCCTAGTTCTACCACCATTGACTATGTCTTGCTCTAGTTACACCTTCCTAAGATGCAAATTGTCTTACCTAGTTCAACCTCCCTTGATTGCCACCACCTCTAAATAGTACCTCCACCACTCATTGTTACTAGTAGGTAACACCTCTCCTAGTCACACCACCCTCAATCAATGTTGTACCAAGTAATTGCCTCCCCCAAGTACTGCCTACAACTACACACAATTAGTATCAGGCTAACATCACAAGGAATATTCATTATGTCATAACATATGCCTGCACATTTTGTGGGGTATAGAGCTAATCTTCAGCTCTTACGCATATTGTACAAAGAAATATTGACCATCTTATATGTCATGTCCCATTTTCTAGTCAATCTAAGTCTATACATATTAGTTGTGTTCTTTTGTCTTCTCTATTTCCATCTTATGTGTATTTTCTCATCTTAATTATGTTTTTCTTCCAAAATTGCTCTTCTCGTCTTCCTATCAAATTTTTGTTTTGCATCCTATCATGCCTTCCATTTGTTGATTGCCCTAGACATTGTATTTTTCAAACTTCTACATCTTATCACGATTGTTACTTGACCCTCAATGGCTCATGTTTAAGTTGAGTTTTGTATTATGGCTAACCCTCAATCCCCAATATTTCCACTTATGTTATTGTTTCCCTCCTAACCTCTCAGCACATGTCATATTGTTTCCAATAGTATATTTTTGGTGTCATTATTTATGGAATCTTTCCTGCCCGTGATTATTGTTCAAATTTGAAGTTGTGGGTCTGCATATTAGTCGACCTATCTATTTTTGGAGGATATAAGAGAAAGTATTTTCTTCCAAGTTCATCATCTACACAATCAAATTCATTTTAATCCATTTTCAACACTTGTGTTCAAGCATGATAATCCTAGGATGGAAAACCTAATAATTTTGGAGGACGATCTCATACAAGGGTTGTATTTGACCTCCACTGGGCATAGACTCCAACTACATTATATTGATCTGATTTACTGTTTTTCTAGTGGTATGAATTTGTTATAATGATATTATAGAACTATTTGAATGTAGTATAACCATTAATGTAATAGGACAAAGATTGGTATTTCATTTGTTATTTTTTGTTCATTATAATAAGAAGATTGGGAGTTATTTATGTCATTTTTTTTTTAAATGTAATGATATTTCTAATGCATAAACAATAGTTTTAAATATAAGTTATCTAAAATCTAATTGAATGCTAAGGTTGATAGTGTTTGTGGAAAGCTAAGAATAATATTTACATTATTATCTTGACCTGAGACATTACATTAGATTGTATGGCCTACCACAAGGACTTGCCATGTGTACCATTATGGGGGTCTCTTGATTAATCTTACCATTTGATTTAAAGAGTTAACCATGAGTACCAAAGAACATCATACTATCAAATTCGATAGACAAAACCATAAGTCTTGACAAGATAGAATCCTAATGCATTTCAAATAGATTAAACTCTCAACCATCCTCTATGGATTTATTCCTTAACCTAGTTCTTATGGCTAGAATCAAGTGTAAAGAGAAAAGATTGAACATGTCTTAGGGTTTATTTTGTGTAATGTCGATATCAACACCATGATGGCAACCATGCACATTAATTGCCCTTGTGACCTTTGTACCAAACTTTCAAAGATCTATAGAGATAAAAATCAACCTCCATTTCCAAATGATTCTATAATGTCCAATGGGTTGAGCTTAATTGGTTAAAGTATGGAGTCCTCATTGTGGAGACCCAAGTTCAAATCCCAAAGGGATGTCTAGTACAGAATTCTAAGTTGTGACTCTTGGTCTTCCATTGTTGGCTACCAGTGTGGAGTTGGTTTTTAAATAAGTAAATTTCTAAGTTGTGACTCTTTGTCTTCCATAGGCAGTTTCTTATGTAGGGTCATCCAACAATAATGGGTCCCAAACTTGGGACATCCTGATTTTTTCCTGAAATCACATATTTTTTAAAAAACTAATGATTTAAGCTTTGATGGATTCCATTTAAAGGGTTATCGTTGAAGAGGGTTAAGTAAGACCCCCTTAGATCAAACCCCCTTGGATAAAACCCCTCTAGTCTTTAAACATACCCATAATGGAGTCTCCTTCGCATCTATCAAAATGCTAGCAAAAAAACACCTTTTCTTTACCTTTTGAGGGATTAAATAAAGTCATTTAGAAATTATACTTTGTAAATATGTAGCTCTTATTGTAAGCTTTCCAAAAAGTATAATTTTAAATATTTTAAATTTTATTATTATATTTATATTTTATTTCTTGTGAATGTTATTTTTCATTAAACATCAAGGTATTTGTTTCACACATGGAAAAATAGAAAAATAGAGAAAAAATTCTAAAATATATGTGTGCACTAGGTATTAATGTTCTTGTTTCATCAAAAAAATCAATACATACAAAATAAGTTATGTGTGACAACATACACATATGTCTTGATTATAATTACTTCGACTTAAAACAATAATTAAAAAATCTATGCAATAAAAAAATATGAAAAAATATCCATGCACTAAATATTGATATTGAAAATCAATATTTTAAAAATTATAATTTTATCCTTCTGATAAAAAAAGTTGTGTGACGACATAAAGTCACTTTTTAAAAATGTTATTTATTATAAAAAATAAGTTATTAAAAGTTACGTAAAAAAATTCACATAATCTCCATATTATTAACAGTTTAGTTGCTATAGAAAGTATTTTTTTGTAAAAAAGTTGATATTAATGTCCAACTTGGCCAAGAAGTGGGACACAGTATTGTCGGCTGACCTTGTGGTTGCTTGAAAGGAGTTAATATTAGTCTCATTATTGTGCTTGCAAGAGCTTGTATCAGTCTCATGTTGATGTTCAATATTTGTAATCAAGAAAAAATATGAATAAAAGTGATTTTACGATGGACAACCTTGTTCCCCTTGTTGTTTTTCAACCATATGACTACAAAATAGTTATGTTGCTTGAAATTGGTAACAACTTGAACATTGTGATAATATAAAGACTTCTCTTGATGCTCCTTGTCCACCTACAAATACTTATGTTGAAATTTTAGCTTCTTTAACACCTACATCACAAAGTCACCATTTTGAGTCTAAGGGCTCTTCTCCTCCATCACATGTTGCTTCATCATAGTTTAGTGTCACTTCATCAAGAGCTTCCAATGACTATTTGTGGTAGGATCGTATTAATCTTCCTAATCCACCTAACCGGGGCATCAATCCATCAAACATTCCTTACCTATATCTTGACTCCCACCTTTCGGATCTTGACAATACCATTGAGGTCTCCTTCTCTATGGGGAAAATCTTATGTACATAGGTGCTTCCTTAGTCTAAATATTGGGACCCATCTAAGCTACACCTAAGAGGGTGTTAATGTATTTTTTTTATTTACTTTTACTATTTAAGTATTTTTCTACACCTAGTTTTTTCCTACCTAGACTTATTTAAGTGTAATAATAGTGAAAAGGAGTGATGATGTCTCTCTCTTCTAAAAGAGTTGCACTTTCCCTATTTGGATATTGATATGCATCCATATATTGGTAGTTACATTTCTTAGTGAATGAGTAATCCACTTTCCTCCTTTGCATTTATTATACATTCACTCACTTTGTTTTCTCTCATTTACTTGCATTATATTTTTCTTGTAAGTGATCTAGTTTGCTTTGTATTTTCTCTCTTGATTAATGGGAATAGTATTTTTTACTATCTTATGGTCTTAAATAGTGCTTTCATGTGCATTGGAAAATCAAACATAAGCAACTTCATGTTCAAGCAAAGAATATCAAGAACAATCGAGTAGAGGGTACGCATGTTTAAATTATTGAATATTTAAAATTCACCATAGACATATAGTTTGCATTCAAATTTTATGCTTTAGATATGGGTGGGTTGGATATTGTTCTTGGATGTCTTTAGTTATAGACTTTGAAAACAATCAATATCAAGGTGCAAAAAAATTGTATGAAATTGTATGAAGCTTTAGTATAGGAAACAAATAATAACTTTGCAAGATATTACATACAATGTGGACAAAAGGAAAGGAAAAATTAAGCAAGTGAATGTAACTAAAGAAGAATGTACAAAATGATCAAAAGAGAACATAAGTAAAATGAAGGAAACAATTAAGAAAAAAGGTGTATTAACTATCAAGAGCCAAAAATAGAACAAAAGAAAGTGTCTAAAAGGGTTGAAGAGTCAAGTATGTTAAAGAAGGTTCTAGAGAATAAAAAATGATGCCATATAGATGTACACATCTTTATTAGAGACAACCATGGAGGCAAGGTACTACATATCAAGGAAGCATTAACTCTAGAGATACAAGGACTCACAAGACCAATCACAATGGATCTACATAGAATCGAAGGAGCAAATTTAGGAACTAGTGGCATAAAAAAAGCAATGCCTATTCATAACAGAGGAGGAACTATAATGGTGGTAAATAGAATTTGTGTATATAGAACAAGACTAAAATATAGGTACACCATCAAGCACAAACCTTCACAAAGATAATATATATATGGTCAAACGATAGAACATGGTGTCCTATTTGTATTAATTTGAGACAATTTTACTATTTTAATTTTTTTTATTTTTGAGGATAAAACGTGTCAAGGGCAATATAAAGTCATGTACCTAAAGATATGATATTATAGTGTATTAGATATTAATAAATAAAGACTTAGGGTCTATATGTTTTGCAAGTCAACCCATAAACTAATTATATGAAAAATGATCCCATGTGTATAGGAGAGTGGTCATAGTAGAAGTTGAGTGATATATTGTAGGCAAGAGAATTATAGAAGAGATGGAGCATTGTATGTGTTTGGAATCTCATATGAGATATAACGTGAAGTGGTTTCTTCTACAAGAAACATTGTATAGTGTTGCCCTAATTCAAGGGTTTGATCTCTAAAATTAATATTTTGAATATTTTATTATTTTATGTAGGTTCAAAACAAATCACATAGCTTGCAAGGTGTTATTTCGGTATCTCATATGAGATATAATGTGAAGTGGTTTCTTCTACAACAAACATTGTATAGTGTTGCCCTAATTCAAGGGTTTGATCTCTAAAATTAATATTTTGAATATTTTATTATTTTATGTAGGTTCAAAACAAATCACATAGCTTGCAAGGTGTTATTTCGGTGAGAGAAATTGTTTATATTACAGTATTTCTATTATTTTAGGTGAGAGAAATTGTTGTTGGCACTTGAAAAAAGAATCTAAACCAGATTCTAATGGGTATGTAGAAGACATGTGGGCATATGCACACATTTCGATTTATAGAATTGGATGTATAGACCAGCTACTAGTTGTCTTCAAATGTAAAAGTAGGTCTTCTATGTTATGTTCTAGCACTTAAATGTCATTATTCTAAGGATTTGTAGAAGTAAAATCTCAAAAGTTTATAGATCAACAATGCTTCATGCAAAGGTCAGAGGTCAATATCTGTGTTCTACTTTTTCCAGAGGTAATTGAATTTTTAAAGTGTTTCTATCTCTAGTAAACCAAAAAAAAATGGTTTTATGACAATCCCTTTTACATGCTGCCGAAAAAAATGTAGTTCATCTGCACAAATCTGTTGCAATTCTTGTGAGACATGATGTTCTTTATCTTGGAGAACCTTAGTTGTCCATCAATCCTACTTATAAACGACATCTAATTTCATACAGACAATGAAGAGGCCTGTAGGATTTAACTGAAAAAAGGTCATTGTAATGACGTCCAGAACGCTGAATTAATTGTATGACAGCATTCACCAAAAATATGCAATATACAAAAACCAACTTACGTATAGCTTTTACTGCAAAGGCTCCTATCCCCAAATATTCCCAAGTATTTCATGGCATACTCAAAAAAGTGAAGAGCTCGTCTCTGCAAATCTTGATACATGGACTTCTAGAATGCTATATGAACCCTTGAAGAAAAATCTGAAATAAATTGGGATTCATCATTATACAAGTTGACAACTGATCCAATTCAGATCGGATTGCCATAAGATATATGGGCACAAATTCCAAGACCAACTTTGGCAATTTATTGAAACCATATTTTAATTTTTAAAATAAATACTATATTTTAATTTTTTTTAACCTCACTTTTATGCAAATATGTAAAATCAAAAGTGCAGACTTCAATTTTCCTCCAATTTTTGCCGCATTACAAGTCTGGATTTTTTCAGTGCACAGTTGCAGATTTTGATTTTATCAAATATTGGATCGATCGCGGCACACACCAAGGCACTCATTGTTGAGTTATTCATTTGATTCCCAATCAATTAGAGCACGGATAAGAGGTAAAGGTCCTTTCAAGTTTTTTAATTTATTTGAAGGTTGGGGAAGTCATGAATTTAAGATTTCAAATTATCTACAATGAAGCTCAGGCTTTAAATCGTAATGGGTGTGATTCTTAGTGATAACCCCAACCATTAGGGTTTAAGAAACCCTATTAGTGGACCGTAACTTTCTAGGTCTGTTTTATTACTTTGCAATATTATAATTATATTATTATTTATAATTTATTAAGTTGTAATTGGTATTCTAGTTCAAGTTCTGAGCATCACGTCAAGGTATACACTGTGATAGGCAAAATTGATGAACAAATTCCATCTTTCGTTCTCAACTCTTATTTAACAAAAACAATAATTCTTTCCCTGCTTGTATGAATATTTCAGCATTTTTAGTTTCCCAAATTAATGCCAACTAATTGAACTCCATTTATACTTTGGGTTTGCTGAGTGAATACCAATTCTAAGTAGTGCTACTATCATCTGAACTAGCATAAAAAAGTATTGCAAAAGAATTCACTAAAAACAAATTGACGACCATTCTTAAGTACAACTTGTTATGTGAACACACACTATAAATGGGTAAACTCCAGGTTGCTGTGGGTATAACGTTGGTGTTGCAGTTATGAAGACATCTGAGACAATTATGTCCGTTTTGGTATTAGGATTTGGTATACAAGGTACATCTGATAATAAATTAAAATGAATTGTGATAAACATGGAATCAAAAATGAAAAAAGAAAGATCCTCAGCTATCCTCTACTGCATGATAGTGTCCCTTGCGAATCTGTGTGACCTCTCTGCTATCCCCTGCTATGTGATGGAGTTACTTGCAAATTTGTATGTCCTTTCAGCCATTCTCTGCTATGTGGTAGTGTTCCTTGAGAATGCTGTCCAAACCTGCAATATTTATAAACATGCTATATCCTGTCTTAAAAATCATGCTGACATGCCATACATGCTCCCCAAATTTCCTACCAATTTCTTTGAACGAGTGAGAAAAAGCTTTCAACAGGCTCGTTTGATCTTCCAAGGCTTAGGCATTTTATTTATTTTTTGTTATTATTTTTGTTTACATGTAGGAGACATTCACTTTGGAATTAGGATATGTCAGGGAACACCCTATGCCTGCAATAGAGAGACGTCACATGCAGATCTGTCTATCTGCAACATGTGTACCCAACCCAAAGATATGCATCTTTGGATTTAATGTCCTACAATGAGTTAAGACAAATCAGTCATGCAAAGTGAGTCTAGAAAACTGATGAGGGAACTTAGGTCTGGTTTGGGATGGTTTTATCATTCTCTCTACAGGATACAAGTTCGTTAGAGTAGATTTTTTAAGAAAAAATACAAGATCATCAGAAAAGAATAGCTCCAAATATTGTATCTCAACACAGTCTCACAAATCATAATTAACCGAAAACATAGCCAAAAGGAAAGCAAGTAATTTCACTCTCCATGCCATTTAAGGCTTTGACTTCTTGCCAGATTATCCTTGTTGCTAAACTTCTCTAAAAAGATACATGTATGAACAAATCTGATCCAAGTTTAACTCCCCTTTAAATGTGACGCTTATGCACCAAAAACTAGGCAATTAAACTTTAAATGCTATTAGATTAGCATCAGAAGAATGATGTGTGGATCTTGACAAGAAACATCATTCCTCCTTTGAAGTAGGAGTTGTCCCGGCAGAAGTACTGTCAGCAAAGTACTCTTGATGCTTCATGTTGACTCCATACTGCAAATCATTGAAAGGATTCTCAGAACTGGATTAGAGTCATCCAGGACCACATTTAAGATATATATTTCTCTTTCTAAAATTTTAGTAGCCATTTTCCAGGAACAAACAAAGAATAAGCTGCAGATCAAGAATCACTTATATGGGATTAAAAAGATAGTCACTGCTTCTATCTATGATGCTTGATAAGCGCTAACAGCAGCTATATAAATAATGAATAAACTCTACTTCCTGTGATGCTTGATAAGCATGCACATGCCAATGCATACCTCTCGCAATGCCATTGAAAGATCTTCAGTTGTCAAAACAAGTCGTTTATCCTGAATGAAAAGCATAATAGATAGAGGACACAGCTTGTCATTCAAGGTTCTGTTAAGCAAGCATGTAAACTAGGCATAAAAATCATAAAATCATTTGCATTCTACTCTTGCAAAGGTAAGTTGCTGTATAAACATGAATATGTTAACATGATATGAAGCAATAATACAAAGGTTGTTCAAATTATTAATACTTGTAATTTAAGTTTAGGCTAAGTTCAAGGTGAGGTCTGGATGAATCTTTAGAAAGAAACCTTTAAAGGTCCACTCCACAAGAACAAGCTTTTGCAGTATGGTCCTTGCACCATACTTCATGTAAAACCAGCTCTAATCAGCTACAGCCTACAACTAAGTTCCTTGAAATTTCCATGGTAGCTTTCACTGCAAACAAAATTAGCAGGCTTTATTTTGCTCTTATCATGAAAAAATCAGGTTAGAGCTAAAGTTTTCAGAAAAATAAAATAAAGGAAAAAAACGTGGAGCCAGCAAAAATTGCAAAAAAAGGGTCAAAATCGCAATTTTATTAGTTTGGGACCATTTTTTGACAATTTGAATGGGATTAATATGAGTTTAACTCACAATTTTTGGTTTATATCAATTTTTTTCGACAAAAAAGTCAAGCTAGGAGGCAAGTCACAATTATTGCTTCTATGATCTGGATAGTGTGGGTGTCAATAGCTTGAAAAAAACATACTGATAGTTTCCTGAGATTTTGTAATAGCTCAAATATGCCAAATACCCATGATGAATTGGTAAAATGTGAAATAGGTAAGATGTGATGGATGAATTCCTTGTTAGAATTGGCAGTTTCAAAACTATTGCAGCATTTATGTATTCTTTTAACATAAAGGCAAGAAATATATTAAAATAGAAACAAATTGGGTTTGCCAATCTCAAAAAGAATCCTGGCACACTAATTCCAAAAAATCATGAAAATCCAAATGGATTGAAGACAGTCAATCAGAACAAAATCAGGAACCCTCCAATCTCCATAGCCAAGGTATAAGTCCTTGTGACCATAAAGATTATTTATCTTGTATCATAAGTAATATTTGCCTTTATGTTAAAAAAAAGTGAACCGAAAGAAAAGCCAATTAACAATGGTGTAAGTGTAACAATGATTGCAGGAAAGACACCCCAAGAACCAGAACTCCAACAAGAAGCACCCCTACAAAAATCAAAAAGCCAAAAAGGCTTTGTAGTTAATATTCACAAAATCTTTGAAAGCTCTATTTGAATCCCATATAGGACAATCCTGATCACTTCCAGTATCAATCTTCATATCATTCAAATTGGAAGCAAATTTAGCCAAAAAATCTGCAACCTGATTTCCTTCCCTTCGAGTATGGCTCCATTGAACAATAGTGAAACCATGAATAAGGATGCCAATGTCTTTCTTACATTCATTCAACTGCCACTGATGGAAGTAAGAGGAAGACTTATTTTTGAAATGATCAAATCAAAGTTTTGGAGTCAGATTCAAGAATAACATGAGAAAACTTATTCAGCTTAGCAACTAAAAGAGCTTGACGAATGGCTATAATCTCAGCAAAGTTATTGGAAGCATCCTCAAGATTGCTAGCAAACCAAAACTTGACCCTACCAGTACGGTCACAACAAACACCTCCTATACCAGCATTTTCAAGATTACCTTTTGAAGCCCCATCAACATTAAATTTAAGAAAACTTGAAGGAGGACGGACCCATTTAGTAACTTGAGAAACATGAGGATTGTTGAAAGAAGCAAACAAAGGAGAAGCCAATGAAATACCAAGTCTCATCAACACTCTAAATTCCCACCAAGAACTCACTTGATAATCTTGAATCCAAACTTGACAAGTCTCTTTTAGATTAGCCATTACTCTACCCCAAACCTAACAAACATGCTTGGAAGTATCATTGAAAATCAGCTGATTATGTTCCCAACAAATTAGACCTGAACCAATATCATGCAATAGAATGAGGGTTTTTTTCTACAAAGAAGGATGCAACTGATTAAAAAGAAAGTCTTGGATAGATTCATAATTATTCCATGAAATGCCCATCAAATCACAACATAATCAACGAAGGACAATGGTAAATGTACAATCCAAAAGTAGATGTCAGCCAGACTCTTCAACTTTAAGGCATAGGATACATCTCTTTGGACCAACAATCCCATGTTTCTGAAGATTATCATAATGAAGAAAATTATCCATAGCAGCAAGCCACATGAAAGCATTCACTTTAGGCCAGCATTTAGGATGCCAAACCCGACTCCAAAGCTTAGAGTTCCAAATTTCAGGTTCTCTCCCAAAAGAGTTCTATAACCAGAGTACACTGTATAGATCCCATAACCAAGAAAATCTAAATGTCTATCCAACGGGACTCTTTGAGAAGCTAAAAATATGAGCTAATCAGTCAATAAGATGTCCTAGCCATAATTCTTTAGGTTTCCATTTCCAAGTTCTAACATCTTGTATGACATCATATTGAAAATCTGAAACATAATACCAACCAGCTTCTACACATTTATATTTTAATTCAAGGAGATCAGAAAAATCCAATGGTACACAGGGACACGCCCCTTGGGGTTTTGGCCCTATACCCATACCGGAGACGTTTCGGGGACAGGTGTAATATCCCCTTTCTAGTCACCACCAGGAGATTGATTATTTTAGCCTTTATTTATTCCTGGGGCTAAAATTGGAGAAATAAGGGAATAAAATATTAAATTAATTATTTATAAAGTTATCTCAAAATTATAATATCAAAAGGTGACTTTATATTTAATTAATTTAATGTTAAGTGACTAAACAAAATAATAAATCATAAAGTCACTTAAGTGAATAAAATAATATTTTATTTTAGAAGCTTCTTGGAGACTTGATGACAATTCTATATAAGGAGCTTTTGTCTTTGCATTTGAGCGTCTTGATTGTTGACTACTTTTCTACTTCATTGGTGAGCTGAGTGCTTCGCAAGTTGCCTGAGGGTTTGAAGACTTTGAGGTGTCAGTTTCGGTTGTGAATGATCAACCCTAGCTGGAATAGAGTGAGAGATATTTCAGTCTTTCACACTGTGCCAAAATTTAGTGGCCATTGGCCAAATTTTGATGGTTTGGAGGAAATTGATCCAAGAGGAAATTTAGCAGATTTTGTTGATGAATTTTAGTCTCTTGGAGGGACATTTTTGCTTGAAGAAGTCGACTTGATTGGTGGAGCCAATTTTCTATTTGTTGGTTACAAGAAATCATTGTTATCATTTCAGCTGGGGCGCACCAAGAGGAAATTCGATTTTGGTCTTGGAGGCATATAAATTTCTGATAAATTTTGAGAAGCATCGTTGGGATCCTATAAGGCACGGCGAAGCATCTTGAAGGTTAAAGGCAGCTTCTACATGAAGAATTGACTTGATTTGTGTGGCAGCCATCTTGTTCCAGGTTCTTCATTTTTTATTAAATATTGCATTTAGGTCCATCTTCTCATATAGGTGTTGTTGCTGACTTAATCGGCATCTTGATATTGTATTTACAGTCACATTATAGCAATAACATTGCATATGTAATGTTGTTTTACACACAGTTTGGCACTTTAGTTTTCAGTCATGATCGTGTAAGAAGTTGAATGTAAACTCAATTATTCTAGGTCTGCTTGCATCTCATTTTCAGTTTGTAAAAATTATCATATTGTTGCAATATCATTTTGGAGTGATAAAGAGTTTGGCTGCAAATTG
>VDFB02271358.1:1183248852-1183291355 GCA_007258455.2 Sequoia sempervirens
TGAACCTTGAACTCTTGATCTTGTTCTTCAACCAAACCATGTAACCCTCAGGGTCATGGTTCCTTGCTTTGACCATCTTCATTCCAAATGGTTTGATTATGTCAACAATTTCACTCCATCCTCCCTCAATAATAACATAGTCAGAAAACAAAATGTATGCTGGGAAAAAGGTTCCCTTCGTCATGTTGAGCAGATGATTTTCTCGTACATCTCCCAATTGCCACATTACTTCAATAAAACCAATTCTTAATGGCACATCCCTTGGAAGGATATGGTGTGCAACACTTGTGCCATAAATGCTAAGAATTGTACAACTTTGGTAGGGGATCATATCTCCCCAATTATGCTTGATTTTTAGATCAGGCCTCCTCTCTTTTTGCCTCAGGAAATCATGTAATTCTGTAGAGATCCTTGGCATATTCATAATCAAATCCCTTTCATTTTGGAGGAATTTTTTTTTTCAAACATCACAAATCTAGACTCAAGATCATTTCTATCCAAGATTCGAGTCCAAGATTGGCTAGGTAAGGAAATTCCATCCTCCATTCTAACCAATGTCATGTATTTACCAAAGAATCCAACTCCCTTGTAAAGAAACATGTGCATGAACAAAGAATACCACCAAAATTTTACCCAATTCTCATCATTCTTCAATGCAACCAAACCCTTATGTATCATCTCTTTTAAATATGATGCAAAGTCATAAAGGGTATAACATGTGGGATGTTGAATATGGGAAGCCATGTACATAAAATTCATAGGCATGCTCGTACCTGGATCAAATCCCAATGTTTGGAACAAGGAATAAAATGTTCTTTGGAAAGGTACCATAAATTAATTTATAGGCTAGGGTTCCTTATCAAATGGGCCTAGAGTCATTTTCCCTCCTCCTTTACAATTGCTAGGAAATGTTGCAATATTGAGACCTAGAAACTTGGCCTCACTTTCTCATATTCAGCTCTTAGTGCCTTCTCATTAATTTTAACCATTTCTTTGCTGGTAAATAGAAGAAGAACATCTCATTTTGTTACTTTATGTTGTAATTGATGTCACCATGATATATGAATTGCAACTGCAAGATCAAGATTGAAATTGTTTTGGTATTCTAGTCTAGTATCTAAATTGGTATTTTGTTTACATCCTTCGATATTTTGGTCTGCATTTGTTTTCTAGTGATTATTGTTTCTTGCGGTTTTGGGAAATGGTTTGCAGTCGTCGGAATCATGTACCTTCAAAATCTCACGTATCCAGATGCTCATATGGTGTATCGGCAATACACTGGTGTTTGCATTTGTGCTATTATGTAGGCAATGAACCTTTGTTTCTGGACAGTGAGTCCTGGCAGTGAGCCACCCATTTTTTGTAATATCTTATAACTAGTTATACTATATGTAACTAAGGGAATTTTCCTAGGGTTAGCAAATCAAATGCAAAACATAAAAACCCAAAGCAATAATGAAGTGCAAAGGAATAAAATGAAAACAAATTAAACAATCTCACCAAATGTCTTCATTCTCCATAGCTGACCTCCATTACACCTTCTCAACTTGCTGAAAATGTGATGTTGCCTTCAGATTTGATGTAAGCAATATAATGACAATGACAAGCCCTAAGCAAATGTTGAAGGATTTGAAATGACTACATGCAATACTATGCTATTATGTAACTAGTAAGCATCAAAACTATGTCTAAATTATGCCAAATGAAATGTAAATATGTCTATGACAAAGTGACAAGAATGCAAGAGTATGAGATAGTCTAAAACAAGAGTGCCTAATATTGCAAGAGCATAAGGTTGCAAGATGATATGAGATGACAAAATGAGACCAAAATTGCCATTTTATAGAAAATACAATTTTGAGTGAATGGCCAAGATTAAAAGTTGACAAGTGCCCTATAATCAATGGACAAGATTCAATATGACAACCCACAATTAGGGTTAGGGCAACATTAGGGAAAATTTGAAATGAATGGATAGGATTTATTTTTAGAAAATCAAATCAAGGGTTGACAATGCATGTGACAAGAGATAAGATTGGCATAGACAAAGAGGTGGCTAGAAAAATCAAATAATAATAGAAATTACTTGATTTTTGAAGAAAAAGACTATTTTGAATTAAAAATTAAATTAATTCAAAAGGTGGGCCCACATGATAGTAAATAATTAATTTGAATTATTTACTTAAAAGAGTGAAATTAGAAAGTAGGACCATTTTAAATAAATAATTTTATTTAAAATGAAGGAAATGTCAAGGTGGCAATAATCAAACAAATTAAAGAATTTATTTAATTATAAGGAGACTTTTAAGAATTAGTGACCTATTAGATAAATAAATGAATTTATTTATTTAATAATCAAAACAAATTAGTGGACAAGAATAATTAAATAAATTAAGAAATTTATTTAATTATAGGAAGACATTAGACAATTAGTGACACATTAAATAAATAAATAAATTTATTTATTTAATAATCATGAAGAATAAAGGACATGAATTAATTAAATAATTATGAATTATTTAATCAATAGTCAAAAGTGGACCAAGGACATAATTAAAATGTCTTAATTATGCTAGGAAGAAAAAAATGAAAAATAGAGCTTGTAGGCTTAGGTCATTTTTATGTGTTTACATTTTGCCCCTCTTTGTCATAATGCAGCCTGTCACATTGTGAGAAAGAAAATAAGTCAAAGTCATGCCCCAACAAAAGTATAAAGTATCTATGCCCCCTCGGGAAAATTTTCAAATTTTGGCCTAGTGAAAGAAAAAATTGGAAAGTGTCCCGACAAGTTAATTTGATGACCAGAAAAGCAACAGCACAAATAGTTTTTGATTCTAACATGTTTAAGGCAGCCAAAAGGGTGGTCAAAGTTGGTCAAAGAAGCCTCCAGTAATAAAAAGTTTGAAAAATGCCACTTTGACCCTATAAATAGGTTGAAAATGGGGTAAAAGTCAATTCATTTTCACATTGCCAATAGTAAATTTGAGAGCTCAAAGCGTGGAAGACCTTGGCGAAGATGGTGATTTGAGTGACTGAGCATCATAGGGAGATCATCCAAACATATAGATGGCCAGAGGGTTCAGAGCCAACGGTACATACATCAAAATTTTTGTTATTTCATCATTTTTCATGTCATTTTTAGGGTTTTAGGTCAAACAACAAATGCACTACGATGCATATGCGTGCGTGCAAGCCATATTCGCATTTGCATTTGACGCATTTGATGTGTCGCAATGCAAATGAAAAGGGCCATTAGGATAGGGCATTAAAGTGTGACGCATTTGCAAAAAACCAAGACGCATTTGCAAAATCACGCCACAAACGAGGGGTGTAATATTGCATTTGAAAAGTCGTGCCTCATTCACGAACTCAAGCAACACATTTGAACTAAGTGATGCATGTGACAAAAATCACGACGCAAGTGCCATGTTGAGATGCAAACCTAAGCTAGAACGACGCAACCATCATATCACGACACAATTGAAGTACGGAATAACACAAACACTTGACTGGGATGCAAGTGAAGCCAACACAATGTATTTGACTTTGACTTTGACCAAGGCTGACTTTGTTTAAGTTCAAATTTTGAAATGCTTTTGAGTTAGATAAATGATAATGATGCTTTTCAATAAGGTGTTGATGCATGTTTTGACATGTGTAGAGACAGTTAGCACCGATTTATAGGCAAGAGAGCAAGCCATCCACTTACACATTCAGGGATCAGTGGCGAGAGAGGGAGCGACAATGACTGATGCGACTGGGACTCTATTATGTTACCTATATGCCCATTATCCAAGAAAATAGGGGGCTTTTGACTACAATTTGCGAGAGGTGGCACTCTAAGACATGCTCCTTCCATTTTCCGACAGGGGAGGCTACAATCACCCTTGAGGATGTATACCAAATGAGACTAGTGCAGGACTAGGGATTGAGGGGTACGAGATCCACTGGGAGTTCATGGCGGAGCACTACTCGTGATTCGATGCCCTACTGGCAACATTGATCAGAGGAGTTCTGATTTTGGACCATCAAGGACATGGATTTCCCATTTGCTGGGGCAATGTGCTAGTCGGGATGAGATGAGACAAGACCGTGTATGCTTGGGGACCTTGCCTGTTGGGGATACTATATCATTAGCTTCATGAGGTTTCCTATAGGAGAGCATAGAGTATTGGTTGTGGGACGACGCTCTTGATGATCTGGGTGTGGGAGCACATTGTTGTCTTCCATCCGTCAATCTAGAGACCACAGTTGGTGGATGGCATGCCATATGTATACTATTATGTAGGCGCTTTGCAACAGGCCCGAGTCAGCGAGATCAGCTACTGGAGGCATAGGATTGGCACCATGGTATCTTTTATCTGGAGGCCATACAGGGACTATGGACAGTGGGAGGATGAGGAAAATCACTTGAGTTTCTGGAGGTAGTTTAGATATTTGATTGGGTGGATGGTTTAGAGTCAGCTTATCATTGAGATGTACTTGCCTCAGAGGGTATTGTGACAATTCAGCGAGCAATAGGGTGTTCTGATGGGTACTGCAAAGTATGTCAAGTCATCACGAGAGTCTTTATGGGGTCTATTGATATCAGTCCCATTCACAAAGTAGTAGATTGACAAGGTAGTGCACAACAATGGGGATGGAGTGGAGGGGTTGCGGATCCAGGGACCACAACAGACTTTGATCTTTGGTGGCAGACACATCAACCAATTTGATAGATCCAGATGGACCTACGCCTGTGGATAGGAGATCAATCATACCATGTGTGCAATGAGGTGGAAGGGGAAGAAAAGATGAAGGCAGGGGTAGAGCTAGAGGCCAAGGGAGAGATGTAGGCAGGGGTGGAGGGAGAGATGGGGATGACAGAGATGATGGATGATATGGCGGGAGGAGGAGGAGAGGAAGATACGGTGGGAGGTAGGCCAGGAGGGTGAGACAACATGTAGACCGAGTGCCCTTAGTATCGATCCCTGAGTTGGTCGAAGAGGAGGAGAGAGAGGAGGGGCTGGGGTAGGATGAGGGGAGACAGGAGGAGCATGCAGTGGAGGAGGGGAGACATGAGGAGCATGCGGTGGAGGAGGAGACCAAATAGGAGGAGCATGTGATGAAGGAGGGGTTGCCAGAGATGGAGGTTCGGCAGGAGGTGGAGATGGAGGTGGAGGTGCCGAGAGAGGAGGGAGTTGTCAAGGGAGAGGAGAACATGGATGAGGATGGGGAGATGGGTGATCATGGTGAGGTGGAGTAGTTGCTAATGTGACAGATGATAGAGGGAGATGATGATACACCCACAGGACCACCATCACCAAATGATGTGACTACATATCAGCAAGTGGAAGACTTATAGAGGAGATTGGATGAGAGTACAACATAGGTGAGGGATTTGCAGGTAGAGTTGGAGGTGGTTAGGGTAGAGTGGGATTATGCAGTGATCTGTCAGTAGGAGTCAGCTCAGCGGTGCATAGTTATGCTTAGGACCATCAGGTGACTTAGCGTGAGAGTTGGCCAAGGTTAGCACCCATCTAGGATGGTAAAGATTATTATATGAGCAGGCGGTGCCACTTGAGAGACAAGATCCTACCCTGACACGATCTCAGACAAGGACAGGCAATGGTAGTAGGTCAGGGAGTGGCAGCAACAACAGGAACCAGACCAGTGCAGGGGGATCTACCTCCTTAGGACATTCATCAGGTCACAAGTCTAGCCACTCTCACAGACATGCCTCAAGTCATAGGTCAGGTCATAGCCACAGGTCATCTAGGTCAAAGAAAAGATCAGCTCATAGCCATCCTCCAGTGACAGGCCCTTCGACACAGGCAACAGTGTTGTCCCAGATGCATGTTACAATTGAGATGATGCCATCAGTGATAGTACCATTGGCCTCATAGGTTATGCTAGTGTTGGGTTTAGGTCATCAGTCACCACGCTCTTCTCCATGAGGGGATGAGGAGAGCATCTCCTAGGGGCATTTGACATACTTTATTGGCATTCATATTTCAGAAATTTATGTTATGACACTTTATGTATTGACTATCGAGCCTGCGAGCTCCATTTTTGGGATATCTCATGACTTTATCATGTGACATTATATTTTTGGAGATGATATATATATGATGCAGAATTTATGCGACCAATATGCTTTGTGTTATGTGATGATGCACAATATATGTTGATTATGTTTTATGATGGATGCTTGATGTGTTGACTATGTTTTATGATGATGCAGTTATGATGACTTATGCAATGACTATGTGATGTGATTTATGAATTTATGACTCTTATGATGATGTCGTGTATATGCTATGCCATGTATGCATTTATGATGATGTCATTTATTTATGATTATATGTCCTAATGATGCTATGGATAATGCTTATATGAGAATGATGATGATATGCCTAATGTTTTTTACTGGAATGGATGCCCTGTTTATGATTATGGATGCATTAATGTAGGATTATATATGTATGGAAAAAGTAATATGTGATGCAATGTATATGGTCTAATGATATAAATGATGTATGTATGGACCTAATGCGATGCCTATATGATCATGTATGCACTTATGTTTTTGTATGTCACAGGATATCATCGTGAGATGGATGAGATGGGATGACAAGATAGAAGGAGATGAATGTTCGTGCGAAGACCAAATCCTTCAACATATTACCATAGGATTCAACAATTATTGCCCATAATCATCATTGGGTGGATTGTTGTAATGGTCAACAAACACCATGATATGACATAAATTAAGGTGTGTAAGGTTGTACCATCACATGAGACAAGAAATCATAGACAAGGATGATCATGACTCATACTAAGAGCACAATTTCCCCAGTCTCTTTGTCACAACCAACCATAAGCATAAAAAGACAAGAAAGACAAGTCATGAAACGTCGTTGCTCCTCTAAATCTTGTTTTTAGGACATCCTCGAGGAACTAGAAACATGACTTCCAAAAAGACAAGACAAGACAATCATCATACGTCGTTGCTTCTCCAAATCCTATTGTCAAGACATCATTGAGAAACTGGTAACATGATGAGAGAGCTAAAGAAAAGTTCCAAGTGTTTTCCAAGTGTGTCTGAATGCTAGGTGTTTTGATATTAAGATGTCAGGTTTGACAGTGTCGAATGCCAAAGGTTTCATATTTGATGATATCTGAATGTCAAAGTTTTCCAAATTCAGGAAGGACACATCCTGAATAATGTTGATGTCAAGCGGATCCCTCAAAATGCCAGATGACAGTGATGATACCTAGGAAGGACACATCCTAAGGTATAAATGATATAGGCCATTTTTTAGAAGGACTCATCTGAAAAATAACCAAGAGTTGACAGGTTGACTGGTTACAATGATTTGACTTGTTTTGACTGAAGTTGACTAAAGTTTGACTATTGTTGTCTACATGTCAATGTTGACATGCTGATGTGTTTGACGTGTTTATTAAAGCAGTGCCAGAGTTGGTTGCAAGAATTTTCTTGTTTTGAGATGACTTGTTTGACTTGAAGACATTTGATGTGTGTTTGCCAATGTAGTCTCATGAACCCTAATGGACTAACCTAGTGCAACCTCGAGGGCTCATCGACTGATGGCCTTGCCTACGTCATACACTCAAAGACCTCGTAGTTCGACACGACCAATGACTTTGTCTTGATGACCAAAGAATGAGTCATGATTTTATTTTGATGAACCTAAAAGGACTGACCTAATGTCTCAGGGACTCGAAGATGAGCCTTGTGTACGTAGAAAATGCGCAGAGACAACGTAGTTCAAACAAATGAAAAAGACTGACTGACATGAAAGACTTGACAAGATATGACTCTATTTTTGTGTTTTCAAGATATTTTGATTTTTTTGGGGTTTCTTCATGACATTTTTTTTATTTTTAGGTCTTTTTCCAGGATATTTTTCAATTTTTAGGTCTTTTTCAAAGACATTTTTTAATTTTTTTGTCCTTTTTTTTTAGGAATTTTTTGAGTGACAGGACCATGTGCAATACCCACTACAATCAAGTAATAAATATTTTCCCCTAGTCAGGTCCAAGACTAGCCAACTAGATAGATGCGGAAAGGACATGCACGGGCAGTGAATGGGTGATATACAAGACTTGATGTCAATCATTATCATCCATGGGTGAAAATAACGGGGATTTTGTGATGGGTGGCAAGGTGATGTCAAAAAAATGAGTGTTTATTATGGACTAAGGTAGATAGAGTGACAGTAGATGGCTGAGCAATGACTGACTACGCATGGCGCCTATTTGCCAAATTTTCACCATGGCACTTATCCAAAGCGCCTGTTTACCAAGTTTTCACTATTGGATGAATTATTTATCTTTACTATTTTTGTCATTTTTTTGGTGTCACCAAGATACCTGTTTGCCAGGTTTTCATCAAGGTGATGATTTTTTTATATTTTTCATTTTTTTTGAATTTTTAAGGTCTTCAGCCCGACTTTCTTATGCTATGCATAGAACTTGCGAAGATGTAGACTGTTGATTGGCTCTGTTAGTTGTTCATCATCTGGAGTAGCTAACTAATATGCTCCAAAACCAAAAGAGGATATGATGATGTAAGGACCGAACCAATTTGGTTCAAACTTTCTAGGTTTTTCTCTATCAGCCTGATTCTTAGGATTTTGCATGAGGACTAAATCGCTTATGTCAAACTTCTTGGCCATGACTCTCTTGTTGTAACTGTGACAGAGACGGTTCTGATATGCTTGTAGGTGGTTCAGGGAATTATCTCTTCTTTCATCTAACATCTCCAACTCATGTAATCATGACTGTCTGTATTCTTCATCATCTATTAGACCCTTCATGGAGACTCTTAAGGATGGAATTTCAACCTCAATGAGCAATATGGCTTCAGCTCCAAAGACGAGGGTGAATGGAGTGGCTCCTATAGGTGTGAAGATGCCGGTGCAGTAAGCCCATAGAGTAGGGTTAAGTTGGATGTGCTAGTCATGGCTAGAGTCATTGGCATCCCTTTTTAGAGTTTTTCAAGATGGTTTTATTGGACGCATCAACTTGACCGTTTCCTTGTAGGTAATATGGCATGGAGAAATGATGTTGGATATGGAATCACTCACATAACTCATGAAAATATTGATTTTCGAATGGATGCTTGTTGTCTATGATGATGGGCTGTAGAATACCATATCAAAAAATGATGTAGTTGAGAATGAATTTGGAAATTTGTTTGTCGGTTATGTATGTAAGGGGGATGGCTTCAATCCACTTAGTAAAATTATCAGTGGTGGTGATAAGGAATTTGTGGCCATTGAAAGAAGTAGGGTAGATTTTTCCCATAATGTCAAGTACCCACTATGCAAAGGGCCATGGAGATGTAATCAGTCAGAGTTCCTATACTGGAGCATGAATTAAATCACTGTGTATCTGACATTGGCGACAAGTCCTAACAAACTCAAGTGCATCTTTTTCGATGATCGGCCAATAATACCCAAGTCATGTTATCTTCTTGGCCAGAGTAGGACCACTCAAATGAGACTCGCATATACCCTCATGTACTTCGCGTAAGGTTATGTGTGCTTAATTAGTGTTGAGACATTGAAGAAGGGTGTTCTCAAAGCTACATTGGTAAAGGGTGTCGCTAACGATGGTGTAACAGGAAACTTTTCAAATAAAATACTTTCACTGGTTGTTGGATAGATTGGGGGGAAGGGTTTGGGACTTGAGATAGTCATAAATGTCTTGATACCAGGGAGAATTGGGACCAAAAAGCTCGTAGACCATCTTTGATTCAGGAATATCATATGCAGGGACCAAAATTTGTTCAACCAAAAACTCAAATTGAGGCATATTGCTTGGAATGTCTATGAGAGAGCCAATCATAGCCATTGCATCTGCTGCCCTATTTTGTGCTCTCAGAACTTGTTCAAAATTCACCATGTGAAAATATGTATGAAATTTTTCAACCATTCCTTTGTAAGGCATCAATTTCTTGTCCTTGGTGTCATAATCATCATTAACTTGGTTGATGACTAGTTGAGAGTCTCCATAAACATGAAGTGTCTTGATTTTCCATTTTATAGCCATTATGAGTCCTATCACAAGTGCCTCATATTCTACCACATTATTTGTACATGGGAAAGCTATGCAAAATGACTTAGGGATGGAGTCTCCTTGTGGTGTGATAAACAATATTCCTGCCCCCGAACCATGACTAGTATGAGACCCATCAAAGTATAACCTCCAAGGTGACTTAGGTTCTGTATGAAATATGGACTCATCTAAAAAATCTACTACTAATGGGTGATCACTTTGTATAGGTGCATCTGCCAATTGGTTGGCTATCACTTGTCCCTTTATAGCCTTTCGTTCTACATATTGGATGTCATAATCACTCAAAATTGTGACCCATTTTTCCAGATGTCCTATCAATGCTGCTCGACTCAAGAGATATTTCAGGGGATCAATCTTTGGTACCAACTATGTCCTATGATTCAACATATAGTATCTTAGCTTCTGAGCTACAAAGAAAAATGCTAGGAAAGCACGTTTGATTGATGTGTAATTTAGCTCATATCCGACCAGTGTATGACTAATATAATATATGGCCCTTTCCTTCTCATCATGGTCATTATGTGCCAGTAATGCCCCTAGTGTTGAAGTTGTTGCAGAAATGTATAAGATCAAAGGTTTCCCTTAGTTTGGTGGCATTAAAATAGGTGGTGACAAGAGATAGTATTTTATTAGTTGAAAGGCCTCCTAACATTTATCTATCCACACAAAGGGGATGCCCTTGCGCAGAAGATACTGAAATGGTTGATACTTGTTGGAAAATTGTGCTATGGAGCATTAGATAGATTGTAACCTACCTTGTAATGTCCTGAGTTCACTTATTCCTTTGGGAGGAGGCATGTCTAATATGGCTTTCACTTTAGCTGGATCAACCTCAATGCCTCTTCGAGAAACTATGTATCCCAAAAAAAATCCAAATGTCACGCCAAAGACACATTTCTTTAGATTCAAGCAAACCTTGTATTCTTCCAATCTCTTGAATATTTTTTCTAACACATTCAAGTGATATTTTCTTGTCAAATATTTAGCCAAAAGGTCATCTACGCAATCTTCCATTATCTTGTGCATCATGTCGTGGAATATTGTTGTCATAGCTCTCTAATACGTGGAACCTGTATTCTAAAGACCAAAAGGAATGGCATTCCAACAGTATGTACCCCAAGGACATGTGAATTCTTTTTTATGTTGATCTTTAGGGGCAATACAAATCTGATTATATCCTGAGAAGCCGTCCATGAGGGACAACATCTCATATCCTGTCGTTAGGTCAATTATGATATCTATGTTTGGCAATGGAAAATCATCCTTTGGAAAAGATTTGTTCAAGTCTCTAAAATATGTGTAGACACGTATCTGACCATTTGATTTTGTGACCGGTACCAGCTTGGATATCCATTTAGCATAGTCGATAGACCGTATGAATCCCGCATCGAGCAATTTCTTAAGTTCAGCTTTGACTAACAGGGCAATCTGAAGATGCATTTTACGCAGCTTTTGTTTTACTGGTTTGGTATCTAGAAGCAATGGAAAATGGTGTAAGACAAATTTTGGATCCAACCTAGGCATATCGGCATATGATGATGCAAAATTAATCTTGTGCTCTGCAAATAATTTGTGGAATCCGGGTTTCTCTTCTTTTGTCAAGGATGCCACAAAGAGGACCATCTTAGGATCTTCTGTCATGGATATGTTTACTTCCATGGTATCCTCTCTGAGCATTGCCGATTTCTCTTGAGTCATGGGAAGAAATTCTAGTCCTCCATCTTTGGGTGCCTCAGAGAGGTTTTCACCGACAGATACATCCTTTATTTTTACTATTTTTTCATTAGAAGGTGCCTTTTAGTTTTCACCTAAAGATGTTTCATTTTTTGTTTTATTTTTCATTTTGCGACTAGAGGATGGGGCAGTCTCCCTGAAGTAAGCTACACAATTTAGGTCAATAGAAAATCTAGCCTTGTGATCACCACTGGGTATGCCCTCACGTGCTCCCATAAATTTTGTAATGGCCCTATCATTCTGAAATATGTCCATGACTGGCGGGCCTTGTTGGTCCCAATCAATTAGTTGTGGGTAGACTAAGGAGATACCATCGTTAGTATTGGTGAATTGTGGGGAGGACATGGAAATCATGCAGACGGATTCGGATACATTGAAAATGAAGTTGTCATCATCCAATTCCCAATCGGATCCTATCCAATATTCTCCTTCACTTCACTCATACTCATTGTAAAAATAAGGGACAAAAGGACTATCATTATGGTTGGCAATGTCACGTGACAACTCAGATGAATCCAAATGATGGTCATTAATTTCAGATGGTTGGGCAGATAGGTTGGGTGTATGACTAATAGGACTGGAAGATGATTTTGGTTTGTCTTTGTTCCTTGGGTCAAAGAGTCTATCCCAGTTTTCTCATTTCCTTGGGATCTTAGGACTGTTAGCTAGGTCAATTTTAAACATTTGCCAAAATCTTTGTTCAAAGGTAAGTTCTCCAGGTTCAAGGAATAATTCATCAAGGCAACAGTCACTTAAAGATCATTGGGAGCCAAATTCCCACTCATGGGAGTCAATT
The DNA here is from genome assembly GCA_007258455.2 of Sequoia sempervirens. NCBI lineage: Eukaryota > Viridiplantae > Streptophyta > Pinopsida > Cupressales > Cupressaceae > Sequoia > Sequoia sempervirens. The sequence continues at coordinate 1,183,261,469 of VDFB02271358.1, forward strand.
TTGATAAGGGATTCCTCAATAGTCTCGACACTTTACAAAGCATTCACGCTCTCACTCAAAAGTCCATTGGTACGTCAATCGTCATTTTTGGGTAGACCATACCCTAACCCAAGATACTTTGGTCGTTTGGAAGGTGCTATACGTTCTCTTTGTCCAGTTTTGTTTCTGCCAAGGCCACTAGTTCCATCGTAGCCTTTTGCCTTTAGCATCTCATATCCTTTTCCATATATCTTAACTAGTAATGGGGGTAAGTCTTCCATTTCTTTATAAAGCCATCCTGTTATGTCAGCAATGTCTTCATTGTTCATGTCTCCCCATTTTATGAAAATTGTTTTTGGTGGAACTTAAAAAATTTCTTTAGGTTCCATTCTGAAATATGGTTGACCGTAGACCTTAAGAGACTTGGGTATTGTTGTTATGCAATATGTTGTATTCAGTTTGAATTCTCCATAGCCTAGGTCCTAGATCTTGACATTGGACTCAGCCTTAGGAAGTGAGGAAGATGATGGTGTGGTGGAAGATGTGGAAGGAGTGGACGTGGATGATAATGTGAGTGTGGATGGGTCAATGAATTTGGAAGAAGAGGAACTAGGACCTTCTCAATTGATGGGCACTTGATGTTCAAAAATACCCCTTAGGTTGGTACAATACTAAAAAGGATCGGGGTTTCCATATATGGTGATTTTTGTGCCGTCAAAGGGAAACTTCAGGCATTGGTGGTAGGTGGATGGAATATCTTTTAGGGCACGAATCCAAGGTCAGCCAAGCAAGATGTTATAGGGTAATTCAAGATCTAGGACTTAGCAAGCTGTGTCTACAATGACCGGTCCAACTCTGATAGGAAGAGTGATCACACCTTGAGAGGAACGTTCTTCATCATCATACGCTTTTATGACTATGCTCTTTGTTGCGTCTATGCAAGCATCAGAAAATCCTAGAGCCTTAACTAGTTTTAAGGAGCATATATTCAGTCCTGCTCCGCCATCTACTAAAACTCGTCTGAACTTATGCTTATGGATGAAAACCTCAATGTGTAATGCATCGTTATGGTCAAAATTTGGTGATGAATAATCTTGGTCTGAAAATGTTGCATGATGGGGTGTAGTGAGGTAACCCACCATGGCCTCAAATTAGCTAACATCAATGTCTTGTGGGACAGAGGACTCTTACAAGGTTTTGTCAAGTATATCCTTATGTGTAGGAGAAATGTGAAGCAACTTGAGTATGGATATTTGCATAGGGGTTTTTCTAGTTGATCAATAATGTTAAACTGACTCTTAGGTTGGGACTACTTTGCAGAGGGGCCTGATTGTGATTGCTTAGTAGATGGACCAAGTATTGTAATTTTTGGTTGCCAAGGAGGTGGACCAGCTATGGTGATTTTTTTGCTTCGATTAGTGGCATTGCATTCAATGCTCTTTTGACAGTGATGGTATTGACATATTCATCATCGGTTCAAACGTTATTAATGATGGTACCTCCTGAATAATCGAATGCAACATGAGCATAATTAGCTTGATTATTATTAGTCTTGGAACCTGATGTGGAGGCCTTATTGGAACCATGGTCTTGTAGTGGGTTTTTGTGAATAGTATCGTCTACATTTGATGCAAATTGTGGCCCACCCAATTCAATTGTTCAATTTTCAATGAGGTCTTGAACAATGTTTCTTAGTTGCCGACAAGAGGATGTCTTATGCCCTTTAGCCCAGTGGTAATCATAGAAAGCATTGTCATCCCACCATGATGGTTTAAACTATCCCAGGTCATATGGCATAGGGTCCTCATGTGTGATGACACTATTTTGAAGGAGCTTCTTAAGGACATCCTCAATTGGTTCTCCCAAAGTGATGTATATTTGTCTTTTGGGAAATTGTCTTGTCTAGCGGGGTTGTCCTTGACTTTGACTTTTTTGACCGTTTTGGTTATTTGGGATGACATTGGTGGGGGGTGTCAGTATTTTTGTTGGTTTATTTTGTGGCTAAGCTCCTTTAAGAGTAATTATAGGACCCATCATGTTTATAGCCTTGGCATCAACAATGTCGTCATTGGTAACATGTTTATTTTTGACCCAATACTTATTTTTATCCGCGAATGAGTTCACATTTGTGTTTTTAGGACCATATTTTAGTTATCCTTTAGCAATGAGAGCTTTCTCAACTTGGACACCCTTTTCGACTAGGTCTATGAAGGTTGTGCAGCAATGAACTTGCAATCCATATTTCAATGGGCCTAGAAGTGTTTGAACAAGCATGTCGACCTTTTCTTTTTCAAGTATGTCAATGTGGCAACGACTTGCTAGACTTCTCCATCTTTGGAATAATGGGATAAAAGTTTCACTAGTATCTTCTTGTGTAAGAGTGCATAAGCTAGTGATGGAGGTGTCCATGTTAATGTTATATGCATAATTTTTTACAAACTTTTCTTTAAGTTCATCCCATGTTTTTATCCCTTTTAAGTGGAGAACCATTCAAGTGTAGGTTGTGTAAGACTCTTAGAGAAGAGTCTCATCAAGTAAGTTTGTTCATAGGAAATTTCCATACAGTTGGTCATGAATTCTTGAACATGTTCAACAGGATTTGTCTTGCCCTTATATTTGGTAAAGTTTGGTGCCACATATCCAGGAGGGAATGGTGGCATGTATAGATTTGTGTGAAAAGGATATAAGCATAAGTCATATGACATGTGTGACTTCTTGTTGGACGTTTGCATGTTTTCTATAGTCTTTTGTAAGTGATCCACTTGAGTTGTCAAGGCATCAATTATAGGATTATTTGTTGCATCACACATGGGAGTGATAGGTATACCATGGGTCCCCATTTGTTGAGATGAGATGTATGACATGTTTTCTTGTGGGATGTGTTGTTGTGAGATGTATGATGTGTTTTGGTTTGCATGTTTTTGGTATTGGAAGTTTCTATTAGGGACTTGTTGATGGCTGTGAATATGTGATGAATATGTTGGAATGTGCCCTCCAGCCATTTGAGTCAAAATTTTGGGAATATGTTGACCATGAATATTTTGGTGTCCAAATGATGCCATGTGATGTGTATTCTGATTGCCTTGTCCAAATTGTTGGAATTGTCCATGGGGAATGTTCATGTTTTTCCCTTGGGAAGTATTGGTATTAAGTTGTGATGACATGTTAACATTTGGTTGTGGTCCTCGAATAAAGACACGTCATTTACTTCCTCCAAAGGGATTGAATGAGGTACCAATGAGAGGGTTTGATGATGATGCACCCATGGCACTAGATGAAGCTCCAAATAGAGGATTTGAAAAGCTTGCCCCCCATTGATGAGGACCCAAAGAAAATCAAATGCAAAACATAAAAACCCAAAGCAATAATGAAGGGCAAAGGAATAAAATGAAAACAACTTAAACAATCTCACCAAATGTCTTCATTCTCCATGGCTGACCTCCATTACACCTTCTCAACTTGCTGAAAATATGATGTTTCCCTCAAATTTGATGTGAGCAATCTAATGACAATGACAAGCCCTAAGCAAATGTTGAAGGATTTGAAATGACTACATGCAATACTATGCTATTATGCAACTAGTAAGCATCAAAACTATGTCTAAATTATGCCAAATGAAATGTAAATATGTCTATGACAAAATGACAAGAATGCAAGAGTATGAGATAGCCTAAAACAAGAGTTCCTAATATTGCAAGAGCATAAAGTTGCAAGTTGATATGAGATGACAAAATGAGACCAAAATTGTCATTTGATAGAAAATGCAATTTTGAGTGAATGTCCAAGATTAAAAGTTGACAAGTGCCCTATAATCAATGGACAAGATTCAATATGACAACCCACAATTAGGGTTATGGAAACATGGAAAATTTGAAATGAATGGACAGGATTGATTTTTAGAAAATCAAATCAAGGGTTGACAATGCATGTGACAAGAGATATGATTGGCACAGACAAAGAGGTGGCTAGAAAAATCAAATAATAATATAAATTACTTGATTTTTGGATAAAAAGACTATTTTGAATTAAAAATTAATTTAATTCAAAAGGTGGGGCCACATAACAATAAATAATTAATTTGAATTATTTACTTAAAAGAGGGAAATTAGAAAATAGGACCATTTTAAATAAATAATTTTATTTAAAATGAAGGAAATGTCAAGGTGGCAATAATCAAATAAATTAAATAATTTATTTAATTATAAGGAGAATTTTAAGAAGTAGTGACGTATTAGATAAATAAATAAAATTTATTTATTTAATAATTAGAAGAAATTAGTGGACAAGAATAATTAAATAAATTAAGAAATTTATTTAATTATAGGAAGACATTAGACAATTGGTGACGCATTAAATAAATAAATAAAATTTATTTATTTAATAATCATGAAGAATAAAGGAAATGAATTATTTAATCAATAGTCAAAAGTGGACCAAGGACATAATTAAAATGTCTTAATTATGCTAGGAAGAAAAAGATGAAAAATAGAGCTTGCAGGCCTAGGTCATTTTTATGTGTCTACAGTTTATTGTGAGCTAACACTCACTGTGGTTTTTCCCATTTTGGGTTTTCCACGTAAAAAATCCTGGTGTTCATGTGTTTTGTGATTTCATGTTTTGTTAATGCTCTTTCTTATCTTTGCTATTGTATGCATTGGAATATTTGGATGGTATCTAATCAGAAAATTTAAGAAGATATTGATTCACCCCCCCTCTTAGTATCTTGGAAATTTAACAATTGGTATCAGAGCTTGGTTCCTCCAAAAAGGCCTAACAACTTGAGGGAGATCCTAAAGATGGAAGAAATGGATGATAAGGGAGAGCTCCAGACTACACTTGAGGATCTTGACAAAGTTGAAAGATAAAATAGAGATCTGAAAGAAAACCTCGAAGAAGAAAATGAATGTGTCTAGAAGTTAAAGGATCAATTGATAAAGTTCAAAGATAGGCACAAGGAAGTAACTAATCAGTTGAAGAAGGCTAATGAAGATATTGCCAGTTTGAAAGTGCAAGTAGAGGAAAATAAAAGAATTGAAGAATGTTTGAACAAGTTGGTATAAAGCAAGTCTGAAGATTGCAGGTCAAGCTTGAACAAGAAGTTGTGAACCTGAAGGTAGATCTGGAGAAGGAAAAAATTTGTGAAAAAAAATTCAAATCTAGCTCAGATAGGCTTGATGAATTGATTGCAGGATAGAAATTGAGTGAAGAAAAAGGTGGTCTAGGAAGTGATATTGGTGAAAGTTCCAAGCCTATGAACAATCAAAAGACTCTAAATAAAGGAAAGCAGAAAGAAAATTCAAGGAACTTTGCTAAGAGACCTCCGGTGAGATAGCCTAATGCACAAAGGTATCCTTCTTTCAATGGCACTTGTTTTTCAGGTAATAAATTTGGTCACAAGGCAACATAATGTAGAAGTAAGATGAATCAGTTCCTTGGTCCTTTTACTGGTCAATGTTTTGCATGCAAAAGAATTGGACATAGGGCAAGTGAATGTAGAACCTTGATGATGAATCAATTTAATGGAAGATGAATGAATCGATCCTTTAATGACTATTGCTATACCTACAACAAGTATGGACATAAAGCTAATCAATGCAGAACAAGATTCAATGGAAGTCAATCTAATCAGAGAAACATCATCTGCTATAACTATAACAAACTAGGACATATTTTGATTGTTTGTTGAAGGAAGAAGAGTAAGGAAACCAATCCAGTAGAAAAGACTAAATCTGTGATGAAGGTTGACAAAGATGAGATTAAGCAAGAGATGAATAATATTTGGAGAAAGAAAGAAGAACTAGAGACTGTTGATGTGTCTATACCCTCATCTGATACAAACGATTCCTCTAAGGATTAGACCTAGCAAGGTCATAGGGGGAACATTATCATAAAATTATAAGAACCCCCTAGATTAATGGTGTTTCAGAGGTTGGCACAAGGATGAGATATGAAGAATGAGTTTTTAGAGGATTTTGAAAAGGAATCAGTAGGAAATATGAAGGGATAATCTTTTGCTGAGAGAATTAGGGTTTGTCTATGTTAAAGAGAAGAGTTTTTTAGTAGCTTTTTGGAATTTTCTACATTTAATATGAATTAGGGCAGATCGTTATTTTATAAAGGAAATGGTTAAGTCATTTTGATCATTCATGCATTTGAATTAATTGAAGAGATCTTTGGAGAATTCTTGAAGAGAATTGGAATTCAAGCTATATAAACCCTAGTTGCAATTCATCGTGAGAAAAAGGTATTTTTATCTTTTGAACAGTTGTGTTTTGTGTTATTCAAGTTGTTTAAATTTTAGAACTAGAAGAATAGAAAATCTTGTAGTCATGAAAGTGTTGGAGAGGCCGAGACCCTCTTATAGAAAATATTCCTCAAAAGTTTTTGAAGATGACCCCATGGGTGCATTTTCAACAATTCTGCATGGAGTAATGTCGACCGAGGATACAAGGATGTATATTTGTGTGAAGTATGAGGAATATGATCACTCAAAGTTGATTCAGATTTGGCAGAATTCGCTTACTAGTGATGACTTCTTAATAAAACCTAAGCACTCGAGCATGGTTGAGAAAAGATTAGATAGATGGAATAACTTTCCCAACTTTAGCTATGATGACAAATTTGTGAAAGTGGTCCTAAGTAGAATACATGATAAATTCTTATGGACTGATTAGCCACACCTGATAGCTAAGGAGGTGATTAGGGTTGTAACCGACTCTGGGATAAAGGTACAATACCTATGTTGAAAACCATGAAGAATGAGGTTGTAATGGAACTTACAGGAGCCACATATGATAATAGAGCCCTAACAACAAAATCCATCACTAATCTACTATGAAGTATGCAGCTATGATGATTGGACATAAAATATACTTCACAAATAGAGAGAACTATGTTTCGGCTACAACAACCTATACTGGATTTGATATGGTTGTAAATGGTACTGATTATGATCTTTTTGAGCTTCTCATGTTACAGTTGCTAGAGAAGTTGAAGTCGAAAAAGGAGAGGAAGTATTCTTTCAAGTTTCATTCATTGATTATAAGTCTATTGTTTTATTTCATGAAGAGACTCCTGGGAAAGAATGAAGAAGTACATTGTGACTCATCCAGACCTATAGGACATCAAATTTTTTATTATATGCATAGTCTGGGTAATCCGGATGCTCAAGATGATGCTCTAACAACATTCTTTGTTGTATTCAAGAGAAATATGAATGAAAGGGAAAGAATTTTGAGGAAAATTGTTGAGAAATATAAAGATGACATCATATTCCATGTCTCCTCTGATCAATGCATGATTTTGGTTGTAGAACCTTGAACCATATGGATTCAACCTTTGGGATATGAGGTAACAGAAGAAGAAGTTGAAGCTTATGTGCAAATTTTGCATAAGAATCCGAAGGATCCCAACGAACCCAGAATTGGGACATATGCTAAAAATTCTATGGAGATTCATCTAGAGCAGCAGAAGCCTAAAATTAGGAAGAAAGTGGAGAAAAAGCTTTAAAAAGCTAGATTCACCGATGAGGAAATTACCCTTGGAAGGGCTAAGGAGAACAATTGGGGGAAGAATCATCTGGCCCGAGGAGATCTGGAAGGACTATCTCTGCAAAACCCTCTGCAATCCCTGCAACAAATATTGAGCCGAGTGTGATCAATAAAGGTAAAGGTCCTATTTCCTCCAAACCAACCATGAGATCCAAGAAGAGGAAATAAACTCCTCCAGTTTCCCCTACAAAGAGAGGAAGGAAAGAGAAAGACACAAAGGAGAAAAATCTCAGTGTTATAGATGATCAGGATGATGATGAAGAAGATCCTGAAGAAAAACTAGTAAAAAGAAGAGGAGGAGGTTTACCCTCTAGTGAAGGTGCATCTACAGAAGCCATTGTTTCCAAGAGAGTACATATTGTATCATCCTCTGATGATGAAAAAGATAAAGAGTTTGGTATACATGTACACACCAAGCCAGAATCAAAGAAGTCTAAGGTATTGGTTCAAGCCTTTGTGGACCAGAGAAATGAATAAGACATGTCAGTAAGTTTTGGTCCTCACTTTAAGCTAGAGCCAACTGTTAATTCCTTGCTACATTTTGAGAATATGCTTCAACCTACAACTGAATATTATGATAAGGTTGGAGAAGAAGAGAAGAAAACTTTTCTTTTAGTTGTTATTGAATATGTTATCATTTTAGAAGTCAAATGGGATGATATAAGGAAAGATGTACCTAAAATCATGTGGGATGATCTGATGAAAAGGAGATCAGAGGCTGTTGTAATTGAAGAGAAAATTAGAAATGCTACATATAACAAAATTGGGTCTTCCTTGACCCCAGATGATCTGAAATCTTTGAAGAAGATCTATGCAGAAATGTTTCACATGAAGAGTAGAGTAAACATGTTGATGACAAGCAATAAGAAGTTGTCAAAGAAAGTGAGAAGGAAACATCAAAAGTAATCTGAGAAACAATAGAAAAATATGGCATGCTTAAGCCCAATGAAGATGTTGTTGCTGAAAATGATGAGGAGAATACTCCTCTTGATACAGGTGATGAAGATATTTCTAGAAATTTTGATGTTGAAATTAATGCTGATGGTGAAAATGATAAGAAGATTGAAGGAGAAGTTGAGTCTGAAAAGCATAATGATGCTCCTCTAGAGCACACTGAAGTAGAAAAAGGAAATAATGATCAAGGCAATGTTGGAGAAGGAAAAGGAAGTGAAGAAGGAAAAGAAAATCCAAAGGAAGAGAAGAATAAAGATGAAAAGGATGGAAACGATGAAGAGGAAAATAATGATAAAGACAAAGATGAAAACAAAAAGGAAAAGAAGACAAAAGAGGAAGAAGAGGAAGAAGAAAAGAAGGAAGAAGAAGAGAAGGAAAAGGGAGAGGAAGAAAACAAAAATGAAGAAACTATCGGGAAAAATAAAGAAAGAGAAAAGAAAATTGTAAAATCACTTAAGATTCCTGGAAAATCATCCTCCAATAATGATGTTTTGAAAGGTTTGATTTCTAAGCAAATCAGATTTCAGTTGATAATTCCCTAGGAGCTTTTACAACTTCCCAAAGGGTTTGTGGATATGGAAAATATGTATCTAGTGCATACAGTAATGGTAGGAGATGTTATGCAAGCATCTGAAAGAAAGGAAATTATTGAAGCACATCAAAGAGGAACAAAACTTGTGGTAGATGCCCTCAAGGAATTGCAGGAAGTCATACTTGGTGCATCCATTAATACATCTCTCACCCTTATTGAAAATATGAGATTGTTACTATATTCTCTCAAGAAGTATACCTTTGGGCTTAATGAAAAGTCAAAACAAGAGGTTGAGGAGAAATTGGCAGAGAAAAGGTTATTGGCTTTACATGACAAGTGTGCTCTTGCACACTCTAGAGTTGAAAATAACCTCAAAGTAGTGAAGGTTTCTGAGTCAGAAGCTAATGTTGTCCTTGCTTATTGCTTGAAGTGGTCAGATGCCACCCAAAATATTAAGGTTGTTATGGATTCCATTGAGTCTTAGCTGTCAATCGTATCTGGTACTTACAACCTATCTAAAGATAGAGACAACTCAACCTAGAAAGCAATCTTTGTGCATAAAGAACAGTTCTTTATTTTGGAGAAGCATAAGGAAGAAATTATCAAAAAAAATGATCGGTTGAGTGACCTTGTAAGAGTTGAATTCACTCTAGTTGGAAAGGCTCTAGCTTACACATAAAAAATTGAGAAGATAAACTTGACTCCTAATATCAGATGGTGTAGAAGAAACTTTGATTGAGTTGGAATCTCTGAACAAGATGTTGGTTGCTACAAAGGATAGTTGGGAGAATGGAAAAGTAGTATGGGAAGGTATTTTAAAGGAGCTTCAAGGCTCACCATCCTCTAGTTGATACATGTTTCCTTGTTTTCTTTTTTTGAATGTTTCTCAATTAATTCCTTTTTTTTGGGACACCCTTTGTCCTTGATGTCAAAGGGGGAGTGAATAATTGTGAAATGGTGTTAGGGGAGAAGTGTTGTAAATAAGGAGTTTTGAAAATATTCTTTTTGGCACATGTTTTCATCAATGACAAAGGGGGGGATTGTTGGAAAAATGAAGAACATCTCATTTTGTTACTTTATGTTGTCATTGATGCCACCATGATATATGAGTTGCAACTGCAAGATCAAGACTGAAGTTGTTCCGGTATTCTAGTTTGGTATCTGAACCGGTATTTTTCTTACATCCTGTAGTATTTTGGTCTGCATTTGTTTGTCAGTGATTATTTTTTCTTGCGGTTTTGGGAAATGGTTTGTAGTCATCGAAAGCATGTACTTCAATATCTCATGTATCTAGATGCTCATATGGTGTATCAACAATACACTGGTGTTTGCATTTTTGCTATTAGGTATATCCTTGGATGACTTAATGGATGTATTGTGTAATGGTGAAATATTTTTTGCGGATATATGTGCAACCTATTTTAGGTCTAAGCCAACTTAATGAAGCATGTTGGATGTGTAAATTTTATTTTTAGAAGTTTTTATGAAAGCTTGAAGTTGACAGATGGTGTTTTTGGAAAATGAGAAGTGCATCTAATTAGGCCCACCTAATTGATGCTTGCAGAGAGATCAGATATATAGTGATATGAATTTTTGGTATGTTGTGAATGTGAATGTGAAGAAGAGCGAATATTATGAAGTGTGTCAAGTTAATTTACTGAGCTACATCAGAATTGAATCTACACTCATTAGGTGTACTCCATCAGTTTATTTTTTGGTTGTCAGCCATTTTTTTCATTGTAATTTTATAGGTAGTGGGCCTTTGTTTCTGGGTAGTGAGTCCTGGCAGTGAGCCACCCATTTTTTGTAATATCTTATAACCAGTTATACTATATTATGAGCTAACACTCACTGTGGTTTTTCCCATTTTGGGTTTTCCACGTAAAAAATCTTGTTGCTCATGTGTTATGTGATTTCATGTTTTGTTAATGCTTTTGCTTATCTTTGTTATTGTATGCATTGGAATATTTGGATGGTATCTAATCAAAAAAATTAAGAAGATATTGATTCACCTACCCTCTCAGTATCTTGGACATTTAATAGTCTTCACTCCATTCAGTTAGCTTAAAACCCTCAGCTATTTCCTCTTTGGTAACCCTTACCATCTCAATGTCATCATAAGTTCTTAGAACCCAAGAAATTGGGTCATAATTAGCTGCCACTTCCTTCAGAAGGTCAACATCCATGTAAACATTAGGCACAACCAGTTTACCCATGTCTAATCTCCAAGGGTTACATATAGGTATACCACAATTCCTTTTTCCAAACCAGTTATTGAATTGTGACTATATAGTGTACATAAGTGTGGCATCTTTGATGGTAGATTGTTTGTGAATGATTCCATCTCTTATGTTAGGGACTTGGAACATACGTTGACCAATGGGTTTCTCAGTTATTGATGGATTTAATTGATCAAGGTCCTTGCAAAGGGTTCTTTTCTTCTCTTTTGACCTTGAGGTTTGGGCTCATGAGGGTGCCATGCTAATAAGGTTCTTTGCTATTTAGGTTTAAGCTCGTAGAAAACCTAAGGTTTGAAACTAGGGCACAGGTTCAATGTAAAGCAATAAGTAGGATTTGAAAATTTTATCATGCAATTTGAATGTCAAACCTTAAGAGAAATACAAAAACACAAGTAATCTAAATGACAAAATGATTGAGTTAATACCTTCAACAAAATTTCAAGTAATTGAAGCACAAGGTATCGATTTTTACTTTTTTTTGCAGACGCTTGGAAACCCTAATTTTTTGCATGCCAAGCATGTTGGGGTGAATAAGTCTTGTACCTAGTTTATTCCTTTACTAGGGACTTAGGGGACTTAATTCACATGTTAAGTTTACTTAGGATATTAGTTGTATCTTCTAGAAGTCTTAGTTGTCTTATCTAGAATTTACACTTACCTAGGTAGTTATGAGTTAGTTGTCTCATGTGATAGGATTAAGACACTTGTCATGATCTTTTGTTATCCTATCTCTCATCCTTGCTTTTATAAGCAAGGCCTCTCTAGCATGTTTTGCATTGTAGAGTATTGCATTAATCATATTGTATCATATTGCAATCCTTGTTTGGTGGAATAGTATCTTCCATTGTTGTTTCTCTCTATCTCTTGTGGAGGTTATTTGGTGTTGTAGATTGAAGATCTTGGGTTGATCACTTCAACATGGTATTAGAGCTTTGAATCTAGAAAATCCCTTCTATTTCTTTATTAGAGAGTTTCCAACAAGTTTTCTATTGTGATTTGAGTTTCTTGTATCCTATATTGCATGTATGCATTTTAGTGAGATCTGGTGATTGTGGCACTTTTGGCTATAGTGGAAGTATTTTAGGTTGTCCCATTGCATCTAGGAGGCTTGAGAAAGTCAGATTTGGCTTTTGTTTTACTAAATTTCGTCACCATTTGCAACTTTGGCAAAGAAGGGTTTGGAGCTCAGATCTGGCAAACAACTTTTTATAGGAGCATTTTTGGAAAAACATAAGTCTTCCATTGAGTCTAGGTGTTGTTTCTAAGTTTTTTGATATATAACTTGGCCATATTCCGTGAAAGTTGTTTTCAGGGCAAAAAAAATTTAGCAGAGGAGGTCGTACGGCCCCCCTGCATAGGTACGATGTCGTCATCATTAAAAAATATTTTAAAATTTATGCATTTTTGCTTCTATCGGTAGCTTTTTATTAAAAAAATTTGAAAAAAAAAAAACATATAATAAATTTGTTTTTAAAGCACTTTAAGCACTGTATATACAAAATGGGCCCCACGGCTTTTCAAGTTGCTGCAAACTTAAAGTTTATAGGTTGTTTAACCCGTGGCTTGTATTGTCGCCAGCAACTTAGCCGCTAATTGCCAGGAGGGTAGTATAAACTATACCCGTCAGCAGTTTATCTACAGACCGCCAGCGCCAGGACTATTAGCCACGCATGTGACCAGGAGGGTTTAGCCGCTAGCAGTTTATGCAAACCACCATTTTTTTTCCACCCTGTAGCACCTAGTCATATAAGGGACCGACGGCTAGCCCCAGGGGCTTAAAATTTTGCTCCTGTTTAGCGTTGGAAGTGCCTCAAATAGGCCTTTTTTCATTTTTGCATAAATTTTCGCCACGACCTTGGATTTTCAAAAATGAGATATCGTCGGAAAGCTAATTTGATGAAATTCGTAGTGGTGTATGTGATTTTTCCAGATTTTGAGATTTTTTGCCATTTTTTTTAGATTGAAGGTACAAGTGCATTTATTGCTTGTCATTAGCATAACTTTTGCAAACAAAGTCAAAATTTGGCAAAATTTGTTTTGAAATTGCTCAAAAAATCACAACGAATCTATTTTTAACCTTATTTTTTAGTTTTGGCAAGCTCTTTTTTTTTAATTGTAAAAATCACTGTGTGTTATAAACGGTTGATTTGAGCTTGTCACTTGTACAAATTGCAAAATTTCTTCATTATAATTTGCTAGGGGGTTGCAAATTAAGTTTTAATACACTCTAGGGGGTGAAGGGCACAATTTAAGTACCACATTGTCTTCTTTATTTTGGTGTTCATGGTGGATCTAAGTCAAATTGAACCACTCACTCCACACAATTATCATACATGTAAGCTAAAAATGACTCAATTGTTATAATCTAAGGGTCTATGGCCAATGTTAGATGCAAAACAACCTGAATTCACAAGGGATTGTAAAAAAATTGTTCATAGATGTAAAATGGATGAAGCAAAAGCACTCATTGGTTTACATGTATCTGATAACTTGTTGTTTCATATTTCAGAGTGCAAACACCTAAGAATGTTTGGGATAAACTTGAAAAATTGTATGGTAAAACAAATCATTTTAGATCCTTGCAACTTCAAGCAAATCTACAATCACTGTCTCCAAATTCATTTCCTTGTACAATTCAATATGATTTTGTCATAGTTGAAAGGATGTGGGCATGATATATCTAGTGATGAATGTATCTTCTTGATTTTGTCTAAGTTAAAGGGCCCTTATCAAGTGTTTTCTTCTAATTTCTATTCAACTATGGATGTTATGGCGAAAGATTACAAAATGCCCTCTTTTGAGTTGTTTTGTGAGCGTCTTACTAGGGAAGAGGCCAAGTTGATTCAGTTGGATGCCCTACCTAGTTCTAAGAATCATGCTCTAATGGCTCAATCATCCAAGGGTAAAGGAAAGAACAAGCAGAAGCCCAAAGCAGAATCATCTTTAGGTAGTGAGAATCCCTCCAAATCGAAGTTGAAGAATAATCAGAAGTCCACTCCATCTCCTTCTTCTACCTCTAGAGATTCTTCTTCCAAGTCCAAGAAAAAGGAAGGATATCCTTGTTCATTTTGTGGAAAAATTGGGCATGATGCAACTTGTTGTTTTAAGAGATTAGAGGCCTTGGAGGAAGCTATGAAGAAGCACAACATTTCAATGGCTAAGCTTTCTTCCATGGGTAAAGGGAAAGCTCTTTCAGCATGGGCCATTCATTCATCTTCAGATAGTTGGATTCTTCATTTAGGTGCTTCACATCACATGACCAACTCACGTGATCTTCTTGATTCCATTGTTCACACTTCTACTTCTCAGATTGCAATTGGGAACTCTTCACAGATTTTGATGTTGGGGATAGGCTCTGTTTAGATGCTAGATGGGTGTATTGAGGATGTTCTTCTTGTTCCTGATATTTTAGTGAATCTACTTTCCATATATCAGATTTTTCATTCTGGAGATGAGAAGTCAATTGAGTTTACTCCATAGAATGTGACAATCAGACAGGTGCCTGAGAAGGTTGCTACTACATGGATAGTTGATCATGAGAACCATTTGTATTGATTTGATGGCTTTGAGTCTTCATCAGGTTCATGTTTTGTTGCTCATGCTGATTCAATGAGCAAGCTTTTGCATGAAATATATGAGCACTTGAACTATAGATATCTTTAGTAGATGCAAGTACATAACTTAGTGGTTGGTCTTCCAAAGATCTCTTGCACGGATGGTGTTTGTTAAGGTTGTGTTCTTGGCAAGCAACATCAAGATCCTTTTCCTAATGTCAAGCTACTTGTGCAACCACACCCCTTGAGTTGGTCCATAGTGATCTCATGTCATTCCCAACTCCTTTTTCAAGGGCTAAGTATGTGCTCACATTCATTGATATTTTTCCCAACAGACATGGGTCTATTTTTTGAAGCTCAAGAGTGAATTCCTCACCAACTTCAAGACCTTCAAAAAATTTGTGGAGAAGCAGTTAGATTTTTCTCTTCAACAGATACACACATATAATGGGGGGAGTATGTCAATCAAGCATTCCAATATTTTTGCAGTGACCATGGTATTCTTCATCAACACACAGTTCCTTACACTTCTTAATAGAATGGTGTGGCAGAAAGAAAGAACAAGACTCTCAAGGAAATTGCAAATTGTATGATTCAGTTGAGGTTCATGGCTCCATCATTTTGGGCCGAAGTTGTCAATTGTGCCAACTATATTCAAAACCGTATGCCCCACAAGGCAGTGAAGAATATGACACCTAAGGAGGCTCGGTATCATCACAAGCCTAATGTATCCTTCTTCAGAGTATTCGGTAGTGAGGCTTGGGCATTCATTCTGGATGGTCGGCATAAATCCATGGAGAAGAAGAGTCAGCAGTACATTTTTGTTGGCTATTGTGAGGATGTGAAGGCATATAGATTGTTTGACCCTAACACATAAGAGGTTCATTTCTGATGTGATGTTCAGTTTGCTGAGACCTTCACCCAGACAGATCCTCCTTTGACTTCTTCTTCATCACAACATACTCAATCTTCTTTAGTTGATGATGCTTTGCTACTTGAGGAATATTTTGATGATGGTCTTGATGCACCTCCTCCTCATTCACCCACTAGGCCATGATGTGCTCGAGTTACTCTTGAGGAGGTTGGTCCTCTTATTGGTGATCCCATAGACACTCGCTGCACTCATTCTCAGGCTTTAGGAATCAATCTTTTGAGTCATGCAATTTCATATGATCCTTAGAAGTTTTTAGATGCTTCAGGTATTCCAGAGTGGGATATTGTTATGGCTGATGAGTATTCTTCTTTGATGAAGAATCATACTTAGGATCTTGTGCCTCTTCCTAAGGGAAGAAATTTGGTTGGTTTCAAGTGGATGTATCATACCAATATTGCAACAGATGGTTCCATTGACAAGTACAAGGCTTGTCTTATTGCAAATGGGTTTTCTCATGTTGAAGGAATTGACTATTCTGAGACCTTTTCTCATGTTGCCAAGATGGATTCTATCCGCCTTTTCCTTGCTATAGTTGCATCTCAGGGATGTTCAGTGTATCAAATGGATGTGAAGAGTGCTTTCTTGTTGCCTTTTCCTACATTATATCGGTAGTTGGTTGACAGTCTTTTATACTTGACACATAGTTGTCCTAATATTTCCTTTGTGGTTGGACTTGTCTCTCGCTTCTCACAAGAGCCTCATGAGAGTCATTGGAAGGCCACTAAATGTATCTTGAGATACATTCAGAGCACTACTCATTTTGACATTCATTACACATCAGGTGCATCTCATATAGTGGGCTTCACTGACTTAGATTGGATTGGTGATGTCAATGATTGAAAGTCTACTTCTAGCTTTATTTTTTGCCTTGGTTCTGGTCTAATTGCAAGGTCATGCAAGAAGTAGACTGCTATTGCATTATCATCGACAGAGGTTGAGTATCAAGGTGCAGTGTTGGCTAGTCAGGAGGTTTTGTGGCTTCGACAATTGATGACTGAGTTTGGATTCCCTTCCACTCAACCCACTACTCTTTGGTGTGATAATCAGAGTGCCATACATATCTCTTGCAACCCAATGGATCATCAGCATACTAAGCATATTGAGATCCACATGCACTTCATCAGGTAGCTCATCCAGGATGGTGTTCTCAGCTTGGAGTATTTTCCTAAAGATCAGCAGGTTGTAGATATCTTCACTAAACCTTTGGCATCGCCTCATTATCTTCAGTTGTGATCAATGCTTTGAGTGAAGGAAGTTGTCCTTGGGAGGTCTTGAGGAGTCCTCCTTCCTTCTTCAATTTTTAGTTTCTTTTTAGCTTTTTCTCTCTTTTGGAGAGGAGTTTTCTCCCACAAGGTTTTTCTCCTTTTCTCTACTTGTGAAAGTTTTTTGTTGTATTTTGTATATGGGTACCTTATCAGGCCTAGTTGTTGGGATGCATCTTTTGCATCTTTGCATTGATTTGTTCCTCCCTAAGTTGCACTTAATGGGGGGTGTTGGTATGAATAAGTCTTGTACCTAGTTTATTCCTTTACTAGGGACTTAGGGGACTTAATTCACATGTTAAGTTTACTTAGAATATTAATTGTATCTTCTAGAAGTCTTAGTTGTCTTATCTATAATTTACACTTACCTAGGTAGTTATGAGTTAGTTATCTCATGTGATAGGATTAAGACACTTGTCATGACCTTGTGTTATCCTATCTCTCATCCTTTCCTTTATAAGCAAGGCATCTGTAGCATGTTTCGCATTGTAGAGTATTACATTGATCATATTGCAATCCTTGTTTGGTGGAATAGCATCTTCCATTGTTGCTTCTCTCTATCTCTTGTGGAGGTTTTTTGGTGTTGCAGATTGAAGATCTTGGGTTGATCACTTCAAAAAAATGAGCTTGAACACATAGCAAGAAATACTTAATTGCTTTGAGTTCTCTAATAAACTAAAAATGTGCTTTAAAACAAGTTTTTATGGTGTTAAAGCAATCAATCTGGTAGTTCGGCATCTTATCCGCCATTACTGTTCACTCACATGAACTAGAATGACTCATTTCACCTCAACTTCGCACTTCAAATTCCAGTCATTGATCTTGCAATGAGATGGACCATTGAGTCAAACAAGTTTGAAAATTTGACCGTAGATGACCCTTTCCGCTGAACAATCAATTTATGCCATGTGGATTCATTCTATCTTGTGGGCTCCATTGTCTCTATGAACTTCAAATTTGTCGATGTTTCATTCACCCACTTTTTTGCTAGGTTTAACCTGTGCACATCTTATGGTAGCAGGCCAGCAGAGAATGGTCCAAATTATATCTGAAACCTCCAACCTACATGCATTTAACCTTTCAAATCATCCACCCAAATGTTTATCCCTCTGATCAGATAAATGGCCACGATTATAACATCTTACGTTGCATATAACCATGTGCTCAAATAAACCCTTTAGTAGCTCAAAAATTACCACTACTTAACACTATATCGAAATATTTTAGAAATATTTCATATCTCATTATAGTTCCCTCGATGGCTTAAATTGTGCGCCACGTGGAGCCTCCTTATTGCCCCACCGATAGATTAAAAGTGTTGGTGGGTCCCCTACAGGCTAGTGGGGAAGGGCTCAGATTAACCCACAACATTCTATAATAGTCATTGATCTGCTATGACTTGATGCTCATTTCCTTCAAAGGATGATGGGCCCTACCTCAAAGGAGGACACATGCCACCCACCCACCAGCCCATTGGTATTTTTTAATGAATATTATATTGCCACAGGCCAGTGGAGAATGATTAGGATGCAATCAGAAGATCCAACCACCTCCATTAAAAGTTCTAATCTACACATGCAAAAAAATTAGTGACTTGAAAGGGGGACCTTGCTAGGTCGATGGGAATGGTGAACATAGAGACCTAAGGTATAGACCTTAGATGAAGTCATAAATATTAAAACCCTTTAAAGTTTTGATGCATAATGTTTCCCAATGATGAGATGACCGAAAAGACCAGGCAAAGGGGCTGGTAAAACCAGATGACTCAAAAGACATATGTCCAAACTAATGCAACCAAGAATTGGTAACACCAAGTCAATTGGAAAATATAAGCAAGAAAGGTAAAGGCTAGGTTTTTCTAATGAAGGGAAGATAAACCTTAATCATAAACCTAAAACCCCAACTAGTGAACCAAATAAGATCATACAGGCACAAAACAAGTGGAACATGATGAAATTATTTTAGGGTTCCACCACTACTCTTCCAACACTTAGCTAGAATAAGCAACCTCCTCCTCTAACAACTCTTCTCTTTACTCCTCTTCCTCAATGTGGAATCAAATCCACCATAACATAACCACCTCCTCCAAATTTATCTCACATTCTCCTCCAATTTTGTGAGACTCAACCCACCATAGTTTGTCCACCTCCACCAGTTTGCACCTACACTTAACTCTACAACACCATAAAAATCCTTCTTTGCATACCAATCATCTCTAATAAACTCTAATTGAACATCTCATTTGCATTCACTAACTCATCCATCTCAACATGAAAATAATTATTCTCAAATTCACTGAAATTTGAATTTACATTTTCATCGCATGTTGCATCTTCAACTTTGTTTTCTTCTTTGATGCCTTCTACAAGACATGCAACTGTATCACTTTTTTGTCCTATAACCAGTGTTACAAATTCAATTTTAGTAACACAATCAAGATATTCATCCTTTCCATCTTCCTCCTCTACATCCATTTCAATGTCAGTAACACAATCAAAATATTCATCCTTCCTATCCTATACTAAACTGTCATTCTTACAAACCTCTTTATCAAACTCCTCTTTTACCTTCACCTCTTGTTTCTAATTTTTAACATTCTCAAATTGATTCATTATTGCAACAACTTTATCCATTTCTACATTCTTACCCTCATCAAAACATACATTAAAATTTGATTTTACCTCATTGCCTTCTACTACAAATTTCACTGCTGCAATTCTTTCTTCACTATAACTCATCATATCATTCAAACACAAATCAGATTTGGTTCTAACCTCATCAAAATCTGATATTCCTCTCTTCCTTACTACTGTAAAAAAACTTTCATCTTCCTCATATTCACCCATTCCATTCACATAATTTATAAGTAAATCAAAATCACCAACTAACTCACAAAATGCAAGTTTTACCTCCTCTTTTCCTATTGCAACTTTGGTGTCCTCTTCTTCAATGTTCTCCATTGCACTCAACTCTTTTTTGCTACTGCAACCTCTATAATTTCATCCTCCATGTCTTCCAACAATCATTCCTTAGATTCAGGCTCATCAATTTCTTTATATTCATCCTCTTGTTCTTCTTTTGTGCCACGTGCATCACACTTTGCTGCATTTTCTTTCTTTCCTACATTCAAAATATCATTAGAAAGATAATTACAGTTACCTCCAACTCTCCTCTCTTCTTGTTTTATCCTTTTGACCTCTACCAAAGGGCTATAATTATTTTTCTTTTTTATCTTCTCTTCACTATCCTCTTTTATGAGAACGTCCTTCTTCCTAGATCTCTCATCCCATATTCCCACATCCTCCATAACCATCTTTTCCAATACATCTACTTCAACCTTGAGCTTTTCAAATTCTTCATGGTACTCCCTATCTTTCACTTCTTCCCAATATTTTTCCCAGAATAAAATTCTTATAGGCCTCCTCAAGGCCCATCTCATCCTCTCAACTACTACAATTTCCTCACCTCACATCACACAACTCCAATCCTCAACACTCTCTGGTTGTGTTGCAAACTACCTCACCTTAGGTGATTTTTTCACACACTCAATATCCCATACTCCTCAAATATTTTGTGTAGCTTCTCTTGCAAGTTATACGTACACCTACAACAACAAAAATTACACACTTCACCCTCAAGTCTTGGTGCAAAATACCTCTCTTCGGTGCTCTGTCGACACACTTAAGAAATCCTGCTATCATACCCCTAATGAAGAGGGAGACTCTCCCTTTCACATAAAATTTTGTAACTTAATATTTTGGCTTCATTTCGGCAGCATTTGGGTATGCAACCACCAACTCTCAAAAATCCCCCTTCTCCAAATGAAACAATATCAACATATAGAGAATTTGTGAGAAGAAAACCATTGTTGGTTACCAAAACAACTTGCCAATACCACCATAAAATCCAATGCCCCACTTTGAGAATAATAAAATATAAAATTATTCATTGCAAATATGACCCACATATGGGCACCTAGCTTTTGACCAATGATCTTTTCCAACTATGACACCTTCAATGGTTCTCAGTGGCTCCAATGGCTCTAAATGCGGACATGCATCAACATGCACAACTTGTGGAACAAAAATGCAAATGCATGCATAGCATGCACTTGAACATGCAAGAACATGCACCCCAAGTGGTCCCCACCAAGAATGGGACACCCAAGAGGGGTATTTTCCCAATTTTGACTTAGAAATATCTATAAATGCATAATTTCCACCAAAATTATAATTACAATTTTACCATAAGGGAAATTACAAAGTTGCAAATAAAAATATATATTCTCCTAGCCCCTAAGACCTTATTGAAAATTTAAAAAAAAATGAAATAATAATATTTTTGGTGATGCAAGATTGCTAGTACCCCTATATGCTCCTGCATCACTTATGCAATTCAAAATTTTGACTTTCACCTCTTGCAACTTGAAAAATTCTATAGTTTATGAACATAGCTAAATATAATATCCATATACATTTATAACCAATGGTAATTTCCACTCACAACTCCTACCATCTTATTAACAATCCAACTAATACATCACTATATTTTTCTTAGATAAAATTTCCCTTATTGAACTTTTAGGAATGTAAAACTAATTTTCTTCAAACAACATATCATTCTAAATAAAATAATCTAACCACCTAGTTCTATCCATATATACTAGTTCTTTACTTACTTTCCAGGCTTTAAAAGAAATATTTTTCTTCTCATACAAGTCTTTTATTTCTTGAAATATATTTACTCCAATTCTAATATCAATCAACAAGTTCCATCTCCCACTCCATGCACCAAAAACTCTATTTGATTTCCCACTTTTATGATTCAAATAATAAGAAAAAATTTGCATAGATTCAATCCACCTTACTTGTTTTTGATTGAAATTACTTCAAGACTATTTAGATACTAAAATTCTTGATGATTTATACAAAACACAAATTCTCTAGGTAATAAATAATGTCTCTAGTTCTTCAACACTTGAAGTATGGCACAAAATTCATGATCATAATCTAAATAATTTCCCTTTACATCATTCAAATTCTCCCTAAATTAAACTATAAGTCTTCCTTATTGACTTAATACTACTCCAATTGTGTGACTTCTTCGATCATAATTTAGTTGAAAAGCCTTATCAAAATCTAACAATGCTAACATTGCAGGTATTTAGTAACCTTTCTCTTACTACTGAAAAATTTTGTTCACAACACATTACCATATTTTTGGTTGCCCCCTTTTAAAAACACATCCACTCCCTTTAATAAAGTTAATTGTATCAAGTAATTGCATTTAAGCCTTAGTTTTTGGAGTTGCGTCGGGACCCAACTGAGTTTTCACAACCTCCCCCTTGCTTGAAGGTCTAATGAGTTTTTCCTAAGTCAACTTTACGTCGACCCTTATTATGTTTTTGAATAGTTGTCGGGTCTCATAGTGGTTTTCATAACCTAGACATACGCTAATGAAATGAAAGAAGATTAAGAGAGAACAAATTCTCTTTGATACATTTTTTAGGTTTTCAAACGTTTGTCAATTCCCGATAGGGTTTGAAAACATGACTCATTTCCATGGTAGATTTTCTAAAAGGCTAAGTTTTTCTCCCAAGGGTTCTTTGCAAAAGTCTTTACGTAAAGGGGGGCCCCAAAGGTACTTTTGAAGCAGGTCTTGCAAAGAATTGATATAGTGGGTGATGGATTTATTTACAAAATTAAAGAGGATTCCAAAAGTATTTTGGGAACCCTACCTAGAGTTCAACATTTATGCATTTCAGCTAATTATGAGCTATTATTTAGAATCTATTCAAAGAAGGAAATAGTAATATTGAAATAAACATATTTGTAGAGATAATGTCTAAATGCATAGTTGTTGAGACACATTACAAATATGAAAAATGAAGAATGGCATTGCATACAACATTAAAATATAGAACTAAAAGTAGAGAATTGTCACATGACACAAAGCTAAGTCAAAAAAAAAAAGATTATATATGTTCATATTGTATTACACGCCAAAAATTGGAGCTTTCATCACATGGGTTTTAAACACGAAGAGTGAACATAAGAATCTTCATGCCTTCTATCACCTCCTAGAGGCATTCTATCTGAGCAAGGGATAAGAGGTTCTCATTGAATTACACATAATGGATGAAAGTCTCTATTGTGTTGCACTCCAGTGCAACATGAAGTAAGGCAACTTCCTATCTTGTGGGATCATTCCTCAAGGAGTTAGTAATGCAGATTGCATCACCCACTAGACCAATGCATGGATGCTCCAAAAAATCCCCATGGCATCTTTGGCACAGGGTAGATAGACTAGCCTTACCAGGCATTCAATAGCCTAGAGGTGTGGATAATGTTATAAAGAAAACACCCTAATAGTTCTAAGGTGTGCACATGCACTTGGAGAGGAAGTGCTCACCAATTATCTTCCTAATTACTCCTTCAACATCATTGCGAATGAGGAAGACCTCCCTTAGCTAGTCTAAGACCAACTGCTTCATGACACTACATTCTACTCCTTCAATAGTGAAGAAGTCACTCTTATTCTCAAACGTTGCATCATTGGTAGTGCTCGACATGTCAAAAATTATGATTATCATTGAAGAAAATGAAGGCACTGCAATTGATTTATAGAAAAATGGGAGTAAGTGAGTGGAGTTCACTTGAGAAGTAGTTAATGAATCAAGGACATTCAAGTTTCTTCAAATTTAATGAACTCAGCAACTGATATGATTCAAATCTAGCAAAAATTTCCTTCGCACATCGATAAATTGTATTTAAACTACCCACACAAATATGCTCTTAGTTGGCATGTCATTAATTGGTAGACTGAGAAGATACTAAATGCTCACATGAGTTGAAGGAAACAAGGCTCATCTAAAAGGATGGCAATTTATTCCCCTTTCCTAATCAATCAGAGAATGTGACACAATCATAACCATTCCTAAAAATGGCCATTAATGTGTATGGCTCTTAATTAGATAGATCTCAACTAACCTCCCATGAAACACTTATTTATTGAGGTAGTGGTTACTCTTTCCCAACAATTGGTTTTCAAGAAATGGTTGAGCATTGGGATTTAATTTTTTTAAATATATTGGAATCGAATATCAAGAGGGTCTAAATTTTGGTCCCCCTTGTACTATGATGCATGAGTGAGAATGGATCTGAATAAGGATCAAGTTTTGTAGTTTTGATTATTTTCTGAAGGTGTTTTTTGTCTATGACTAGTAAATTTGAATGAATTACATAGCATTTATGAATAATTATATGAGCTTTGATAAGTGTTAGGATATTCCTTCTCTTTGTGGATGTGGTATTCATGTTGTTTCATTCATATATCTTTAGTAAATGTCAAGATTTCTTTTAGTTGAGTTAGCTAGCTATTAGTAATTTGATATTTGAGTCATGATATTAGTAGATTGCAAATCTATTTATAGTTTAGTTATTACTTTAAAATTTTATTCCAATCACATTTGATCCATGGTTATGAGTTGGTGTTAGTCTACCTTTCCTTCTTTTTGGTTAAAGCATACCCCCATTTCCTTTTAAGTTAAAAAATCCAAATCCATATCATACAATAGAGTTGTACCTCTTAAAATTTAGAGGAAGATCACCAATACAATGGTGATCTCTCCAACTATTGGTGATCAATTTAGTATTTCTCTTGGGAAGAATGGAGTCAATTTAAGTTAATCATTTAAGAGAAAAAAATTTTGACCAAAAAAAATTTGGTGACTCTATTGGGGAAATCGAACTTAGAAGCTTAAAAGTTTCTTGACATGTATAAAAGTGGTTTTACCCCATGAAAGTGTTTTTCTTGTATTACAACCCGACATAGATTGGGTTAATTCTAAGAAAGAGGACATTATATTTGAGTTGAACACACTCACTTGGAGACACCAAAGGAGTTCTATAGAGTACATGCAAATAAACTTTCTTCTTGAAGAGGAAGAAAAATGAGGGCAATGGCCAACTAGAGGGGTGGTTAAAAGGTGGCCAAAGATAGAAATTGTGTGGGACCCTCATCCTCAACATGCCCCAAATTAAAATTGGAATCTCTTTCCAAACAACACACATCAATAATTTTACACATAAAATAGATTTTTGTAAAATTTTACCTCTTCGCACAAGGAGTTTGGTGACTTTGTGATTGAATACTTCTTCTACTTTCATAGGAAGAATTGAGAATACAAGATGGTGTCGGTTGTTCTACAACCACGAAGAACTAATTTTGGTCCCCTAGCTCTATCCAAGTACTCACCTTTTCCTTTGGGATCAAGGGAGCATTTTCTAAAGTTCACTAGGGAGGGCATCTAGAATAGGAGATTCACATCCAAGCTTTCATTGTCACATGTGGGACTCTTGGTGCTATCGAGGAAGATGTGGTTGTATGAATCTTCATGAAATCTCTAGTTGACAAAGTGGTAGACTGGTTCTAGTGTTTGGAAGATGAATGTATCACTGGTTGGAACATAATGGAGAAAATTTTTATTGCAACATTCAAAATAGTCATTGATACTAGAACATTGGTAGGTTGCCTCTTTTGAATTCAGAAAGGAGAGCACGACAATATGAGGGACTTCATTGATAAATTCTCTCAAATCCTATAATGGATTCCTCCTCATAACATGCCTACATAATCTAATCTAATAACTATTTTCACAATGGCTCTGCACCCTGAGGTGCAATTTCACTTCAAGTGGAAAAGGATATATGACTTTGAAATTTCTAAACTGGAAGCCATCAAGATAGAGGATGATCTACTATTGTTGGGATATTTCAGCTAAGACTAGATTGAGATATTATCTGATATAAAGCCCATTTTGAAGGATGGTCCAAGAGCATCAAGTGAAAATAGGTTCTCACCCTATATGACCACATTCCTAGGTCTAGTCTTATGCCAAGAAGGTCATTCAAATGGACCTATTACCAATGGAAGAAGTGAGATATACATTGGGTGATATGGAAAAGAAGAAGGGGAATCTAATAGCTCTATTGATGAAAGTGATGATCCTCCTATTTTACCATAGTTTCCCATCATTCTCTCCATCTTGACAAAGGGGCCAAACAACAGCTTGGTTTCATGACTTGAGATACCTCTACACCCCCAAAATTTGAAGCATTCACCTTTGAGGTCGAGGAGTTGATCGACCAACTCACAACAGACATTAGAGATTGTGATAAATTGAAAAGGAATAAAGATAATGACTATAAAAAGGTATCAATTATTTTTAACACCATGTATATACCTGATAATCTAGGCAAAAGCTTTGAAATCACTAATAATCCCCTACTCGAGCTGCATGAATTTAAGCTATAAGTTTTAAAGCCCCTTGCTCCTATTCTTCTTGATGTTGTGAAGGGTGATAAAAAAAGAGAGCCTGAGATAAGTATGGAATTAGAGCATGAATTTTTTTGGGAAGTGTTCCTATTGTTGGCGATATCTCTCCACCTCTTGATCAAAATTTGAGGATATCCTTAGAATAACCCTTGCAGAGAAATGTGTATCTAGCTTTGTGAATATGTCAATGAACTTAGGCACTAATATTAAATGGGTGCTTGCAAATCTCGTGGGATTCACACCTTGTAGTTGCATATGGCTTTGGGTTTAGACCCATGTCGGTCCCTTAAGTTCTTTGCCTCTATTAATGAAGTGAATATACCAGATGTCAATTTTGACAAAGTAATGGGTGGGCATCTAATCGAAAGGCCTCTCATGCAAGGAGTGGTGGAAGTGTATGATGAAAGGTGACTTCTTAGTGGAAATGGTACACTTCCAAGGGTTACCTACCATGAAAACTCATTCTAGCTTAGCCAGTTAGTCCTAAATATCTAGAAGTGGATTGTACATACTCCTCTTATCCAAAGTGGGTCGTACTTTCCTCTTCCCATCAATGGTTTTGCTTGAGTAGTCCCTACCCTCATTGTTGGTAGGTGGTCCTCCCTACCTTGTACTTATTCTTTTATTTGTGTGGTTTATTTTTGTGTCTTTCCTTTTGTGCTTGTCCCCTTTTTGGTTTCTATTGATCCTTATTTTTGTAGTTTTCAATTTGTGCCCAATGGATAAGAAATTGGTCAGTTGCTACTATTTTGGGTTCATGTCTTCATCCTTTCACAATCCTTATCCCCACTCAAAGCCATTGTTACTAGAATTTTTAGCTGTCTCTTTCAAAAATGCATCCAAATTCCCTTTAACAAATTTAATTTCACTGCTGTTACATTTAAGCCTTAGCCTGAGTTACATCAGCCCCAACCTGAGTTTCTCTCATAACCTCCCCCTCTGCTTGGCAACAATGATTTTTCCTAAGTAATCTTTGTATTTCCCTTTGCTAAGTTTTTGAATATTGTCGTCCCAGAGTGATTTTTACAACCCAGAATATGCCAACATAATGAAAGAAGATTAAGTAGAAACAAGTCTCCCTCTCAAATATCTTGTTAGGTTTTCAAAGCTTTATTTGACTCCTCGACAGGGTTTGGGGAAACCCTCACTTATTTTTAAAGTGAACATTTTCAATTTAAGACTAAGTGTTTCTTTCTAAGGGCTTTTTTGCCTCGCAAAAAGGGGAGCCTGAAGGTACTTCAAGCTGGTCTTGCACAAAATTGATAAAGCTGGGTGATGACGACAAAACCAGCGAGATTCCAAAATACCAGCTAATACCTAGATTTTGGAGCATTTATGCCTTTTGTATTGAATTATGAGCTACTATTTGCAACATATCCATAGAAATAAATAGCTATATCGAAATAAAACATATTTGCAGAGATAATGACCGAATGCATACTTTCATTGAGACACAAATATGAAAATGAAGAAATGGAATTGCATATAACATGAAAAATATGGAACCTAAAGTATGTAACCTATCAATACACAAATATGAGTCGAAGGTGAAGATTATATATATGTACATATTGTGTTACACTACAAAAATTGAGATTTCATCACATGCCTCTAAAACATAGAGAGTTAACACATAAGGATCCCGATGTCCTCTATCACCTCTTAAAGGAATTTTATTTGAGAAAGGGATAAGAGGTTCTGTTGAATTTTGCCACAACAGGTACCTCCATTATGTTGCGCTCTAGTCCAACACAGAGCAAGGCAACCACTTGTCTAGTGGGCTCATTCCTCAAGGTGATAGCAATGCAAATTGCATCACCCACCAGACCAATGTGTGATAGAATGGCATTACCAGGAATTCAGTAGCCTAAATTTCTCACTCGAACATTCCTGAGGTATGGATAATGTTATAAAGAAAATTCTCTAGTAGTTTTGAGTTATGCACATGCACTTGGGAGAGGAAGTGCTCACCAATTATTCTCATGATTACTCCTTTTTCAACATCATTGTGGATGAGGAAGACCTCCCTTAGTTGGTCTGTGACCAGCCTCCTCACGGCACTATATTATGCTCCCTCAATAGTGAGGAAGTCACTCTTATTCTCAGAAGCTATATCATTCATAATGCTCAACATGTCTAAAATTGTGATTATCATTGAAGAAAATGAAGGCACTGTAGCCGATTTATAGAAAAACGGGAGTAAGTGAGTGGAGTTTTCTTGAGAAGCAGCTAATGAATCAAGGACATTCAAGTTGCTTCAAATCTAATGAACTCAGCAAGTGATATGATGTAAATCTAGAAAAATGTGTCTTGGCGCTTAAGAAATCTCTTGTATTTAAATTTCCCACATGAATATGCTCCTAGTTGGCATGTCATTAATTGGAAGACTAAGAAGATATGGATTGTTCACAAGAGCTGGAGGACATGAGGCTCATCTGCAAGGTTGGTGGTTCATTCCCCTATCCTAATCAACCGAAGAATGTGATGCAATCATAACCATTCCTAAAAATGGTCATTAATGCATGTGTCTTAATCAGATAGAGCTCACTAACCTCTCATGAAATGCCTATTTGCTAAGGTGGCGGTTACACTTCCCCAAGAACCGGTTTTCAAGAAATGGCTGACCATTATGATTTGAAATTTTTAAATATACTAGACTTGGATATCAAGAGGGTCTAAATTTTGATCCCCCTTGCACTGTGATGCATGAGTGAGAATCAATTTGAATAAGGATCAAGTTTTGTAGTTTTGATTTTTTTTGAAGGTGTTTAATGTATGTGAGTAGTAAATTTGAATGAAGTACTTAGCATTTATGAATAAGTTTGTGAGCTTTGATAAGTGTTAGGATATTCCTTCTCTCTTTGTAGGGATGTGGCATTAGTGGTGTTTCATTCATATATTTTAGATACAATATTTCTTTGAGTCCACAAATTTAGCTGGGTTCTAGTAACTGATATTTGAGTCATGATATTAGTAGCTTGCAACCCATTTTATTAACTAGTAGTTTAAAATTTCATTTCAACTCACATCTGCTCAATGGTTACCAAGAAAGTTAGCCTACCTCCTACTGGGGTTAAAAATACTCCATTTTATTTTAAGTTAAAAATCCAAATTCAGTATCATACAAGTGGAGTTAAAAATTTTGCAGTTCAAAGGAAGATCACCAAATCTGATCCTCTCCTGTACCATAGTGATCAATGGCTCCTATCTTGGGGAAAATGAAACTCAATTTAAGTCAATCATTTAAAAGAAAAATATGTCAACCAACACAACAACAATCCACTTAAACTCCCTTTTATATCATATTATTATTTTAGTTATTGAAACACATATTTGTTGGAAAAATGTTATTGATTCTACTGTTGGAAACATGAGCATGAGGGATAATCACAAGGCATATTATTGTGTTGTAATGTTTTCATTGATATCAACATTGTATCTTGACATGGAGATCATGGTGTAGATCATTTGGTTGGTTCTAACACTTTTTGGAGTGTTTGTGGAAGAAATTTTTGCAAGATGGTTTGATCTGGTAAAGTTGGTTGT